>CM053030.1:171968106-172154709 GCA_028564925.1 Lithobates sylvaticus | reverse complement strand
ATATATTTCTGCATGGATTGCACTTTAAAGGAATCATCGAACTACCGTGATTCCCTGAAAATAAGACCTAGCTTTATTTTACAGGAGGGCTGCAATAAAAGCCCTACCCCAAAAATAAGCCCTAGTTTAAAATGCTTGTAAAATCCTATAATCCACTCTATTACATTAGTATATAATGTACAATGTGTGTGTTTCTGTAATATAATTGTGGGCAAGAGCGCTCCGGTGGGTCACAGAAGCGCAGAGTGGCGCTATAAGGAAGGTATTTGGCACGATTATATTACAGAAATACACACATTTACATTGTATACTACTGTATTAGAGGGGATTATAGGATTTTACAAGAATTTTAACTCAGTTCACACTGGGGATTCCTGTCAGGCAGGAAGAGAGAGGGGGAGAGAAGATAGCACATTACATGGTAATACCTACCCTGAAAATAAACCCTACTGTGTCTTTTGTTGGCAAAATTAATATAAGACCCAGGCTTATTTTTGGGGAAACACGGTATATAAACATTTATTGTTCTGATTTATCATTTGTTATAGCAGACATTGTTGATTATATGGTAGATATTGTAGACTATTTTTTATGATTCTTTATATTTTTACTGATCACGGACATCGCTGGAACGTCCCATACTAATCAGACTGTGCTAGAGCTCCCCTCCCTCACCCCCCTTCTTCTCTTGGAGTCAGGAAAACTTTTCAGCAGTGACTAATGCAGATAGAAAAAAATAGACAGCAGACAGAAACCACACTTGGTGCTTTGGGTTGAGGAAAGTACACACTATAGCATGTTATGCTTTGTTTATTTTTTATGTCACAGATTTACAACTACTTTAATACTTACGACAGGGATGCCCCAAAGCACTAAGGGGAGGTAAATACAATGCCAACATGCCTAAAAAAAACACTAGAAAATGTATGTATGTATTTAGATTGGTTGAGTCTGTGACATACATCTGCCAATACTTATATAGACTTTAGAAAGATACATCTACTCAGGGTTGCGATTAATGCTGGGGGTGCCCCTTGTTTGCGTTAGTCCCAGAAACTGCGACGCATACTGGGGCCATCCCCTCCACTCCCGTTCCTTAGAGGTTGGGGGTACAGGCGCCCGTACGCCATAACCTTGATGCCGTGACCCAACGTTGTTTATCTGCTTGCACCATGAGGGAGGAGTGTGGTGTCCAATCAGCATGCAGCGTGATGTTGGTGGGGTCCTGTGGCGGGTATATATTCTACACCCTTATGGAGCACATACCTCTTTTGGTCCTTGCACCTTGATGTAACTATCCACATCTCTGGACTATGCTTTTCACTTCCCACTAAGGGTAATATTTGTCTTTCCTTTCATTTATGGTTTTTATGTGTTATCTTTGATCCTATCACTTATATGGTGAGGCACTCACCTTTTTCTACTTCACACTTGAGATCTATTTTCCGTCTTTCTTTCCTTGGGCAATGGGGTTGCATATCTTCCCTAATTATTTATTGTGTAGTCACTTTGCCGATACACTTTATTTACAATTTTTTCACAGAAGCCCTAATGTGATTTTGTCCAGCACCCATTACTACCACAGTTACCATATATAAAAGTTTAAAGGGTTAATCCTGCGCCAGCACAACGAACAATGACTAAAGGAATGCTGCGCACACTTAAAGGAAATGTCTGAACCCAAGTAAAAGTAAAAAAAGGAGGTAGTGGCGCGCAAAGATAAAACTAAATATTTAAAAGACAAGACGGTTAAATAGACATAAAAAGCTCCAGGTGGGTAATATGAATAGGATAAAACAATATAAACCAGCAATAGTGCATATAATGGTGTGATAAAACCAGAACATGTGGTAAAAAACAATCCTTGTTAAAAATGCATCATAAGAAACGCATGGTGCGACTGGATAAAATAATAGTGCATATAGGTGTATAAAAAGTCGGTGATGTGGTAGAAGAAAGGTGAAATCTTCCTGCACAGCGTATGGTGTGTGTCCAATAAATAGTGAGAGGGGAGTGATCCAAGGTAAATGGATATATCAAAGGAATGGTACACAGACTACAGTGGTATGAAGTGCAGCAAAGTAAAAGAGGACTGGCAAAGCTAAATGCCAAATGAAGGAAACAAAACGGTCACTTAAAGTGAAACTGCAAATAATACAGAAGGTGAATAGCGATTAAAAAAAAAATCGCATAGTGAAAAAGTCCAAAATAAAGGAAGTCCATATATATCGTGGGTGAATCTGGGTATCTTCTATCCGATAAGCGGGCAAAAATATCTGTGCTGAGGTGTCCAGTAGTGATGGGAAATGGGGGTATAAATCCTGTGCGGTGCTCCGTGCAATCCTAAAAGGGGATAAGGGTGGCCCCTTACCTTACAGCTGTAAGGTTACAGCAGTATAATGTGGGTCTTAGGTGACCGTCCTCTCGGGGGTGTCCTCCTGGGTTTTCAAATGGTGATCCTGGGTGGTCTCTGTCTGTATGTTCAGTGTGGGGCCCTTCAGCTTGTTCAAGCTGGGGATATGGCAGGGGGGTGGGGGGTTGGTTTTCACCTCAGTGGTACATGAAATTAAAATTGCCTCATAGTGTAGTATGCAAAGTGATAAAAAGATGTTTATTGCATTTAAAACAGTATACAGATAAAAAATGGGTACTCACATTTAGGTAGTGAGTACAAAAGCAGGGTATAAACGAGCGTTCGAGCTCGGTGGCGTCACTTCCGGTAGAATCACGTGTCCCGACGCGTGTTCGTCACAAGGTCACGTGACTTCATCAGGGGTACCTAGTGTTTCTACCATGGTCTTTAAATAGGCTATGTGTAAGTCAATTAGCGGCCATTTTTTCGTAGCGCCGATCACCGGAAATGGTAATAGATATGTCGCCGGAAGTGGAGCGGCGGCCATTTTCTTGGTAGTTGCGCCGCACAGTAAATGCTGAAGAGGTGTCAGCAGAGTATGTAAGAGACAAAAAACGGCGATGGTGTATCCTGACTGACCAGAAAGTTCTTAGCAATAGCTGGCAAAACAGCTCTATGTGCAATATAGGTGACGGCCATATAACAACATCTAGACAATTAAGCAAGCAACCAAATAAAATAAAAGGGAGCTAGATGATATTAAAAACCCGGATAAGCAGTGTTGCTCCATAATATGTATAAAATAAGGAGAGTGCGTCTCGATAAAAACGAATAAAATGGGCAAGATAAAAAAATATAGAAAAATATAAATAGTAAATGATGAGATGCGGAGAGACATAAAAGATATATATATATATAAAAAATTTTTGGGCTAGGATATACCGGAAATGACGTCGGAGTAATGCATGAAATACATTAATACGGTAATACATAATCATGGAGGCTGTGAATGAGACAGTGGAGTGACAGAGTGAGGTTGTGTGAGGGTCAGAGTCTCCATGGTGCAGACATATTCCAAAATTAAATGGTAGAGGCCCCTTAAACTGTATGAGTAAAAAGGGTCAAGGGGGATCGGGTAAGTATTTCTGCTGCATATAAAATAAATTGCTATTTTTTTTTTTTAAGAAATATTTTACTAAAAATAATAAAATATATCTAAAAACAAAAAAGGGAGGGGGTCTTGTAGGTACAACATCAGGTAGTTTTTAGAAGTCACTGAGGAAGCAATTGAGGTCAAATTCTACGTTTAGGCCGTGTGGCGTGAGGGTATTTAAGGTGAAGATCCGCTTGGATTCCAATTGACTTAGGGTCCTCACCTTATGTCCTCCCCTCCAATGTTTAATATATGGTTCAATGCCCCAGAATTTTAAATGCGAGGGGTCCTTATTATGATGGCTAGCGAAGTGTTTGGACACGTTATGTTTGTCGAAGCCCTTTTGGATATTCCGGACATGCTCTTTTATTCTAATCCTCAATAGTCTCTTGGTGCGGCCCACGTACTGGAGCCCGCAGCTACATTCCAGTACGTAGACAGCACCCATTGTGTTGCAGCAGATAAAGTTTTTTATTCTGTGGTTGTTACCAGTGCTATTGGATACGAACTCTTTTCTTTTTTCCACTGGTGATTTAGTTCTTGTGCACGCATAGCACCGTTTACACGGATAGAAGCCTTCTCCTGTGAAGAAGGTGAATCCTTTGCTCGGGGGGTCTGGAATATTTTTTACCACCTTATCTCTAATTGTTGGGGCTCTTCTGTATACAAATTTCGGGTAGTTTGGGAGGATCTCCTTTAGACGTGTATCAGCTTGTAAAATGTGCCAGTTACATTTTATAATTTTTTCAAATTGCTTATGTTGTGCGCTGTAATCTAGAATAATGGGCACAGTATCCTGCCAGATCTTTTCTTTCGGTTTATCCTTGATGAGGTCATTCCTGTTCATTTTTTCTATTTCAGCTATATTTTTATCTAGCATTTTATTACAATAGCCTTTTTCGATGAACCTCATTTTCATATTTTTTGCTTGACTCAAAAAAAGTTCCTTTTCTGTGCAGTTGCGTCTGAGGCGCATAAGCTGGCCCTTTGGGATGTTGAATATCCAGTTTTTGTGGTGGCACGTATCAAGTGGTAGATAGCTGTTTCGGTCTACGTCTTTGAAGTGTGTCTTTGAGACTAGTTTTCCATTTTCCTGTCCTATTTCTAAATCCAAGAAAGTGATCTGTTTGTCGCTGATATCCCATGATAATATTATGTTTCTATCATTTTTATTTAGATTTTCAAGGAAATTGGTTAGTTTACTCAAATCACCTTTCCATAGAATGAACACGTCATCAATATAGCGACGATATATGTGGAGCTCCTCTGGTCTATTTGTAAATACTGTTTCGTTTTCCCATTTTGCCATAAACAGGCCTGCTACACTGGGGGCAAACTTGGCCCCCATTGCTACCCCCGTCCGTTGGTGGTAGTAGTTGCGGTTGTACCAGAAATAGCTATTTTTTAGGCAAAAATCCAAACTCTTCACTAGGTACTTCCTCTGTATACATGGGAGTTTTGTGTGTTTACGGAGTCCCCATTTTATGGCCTCACATGCCTGGTGGTGTAAAATTATTGTATATAGGGACGAGACGTCCGCTGTGGCTAGCAACCATGGTCCTTTATCTGTTGGTATATCATTCAAAATTTGCAAGATTTGTTTCGTGTCGCGTAGGTAAGCTGTTGTGTCCTGTACTGCGGGTTGGAGAAAAAAATCGATATATTCACCCATCCTAGATGTCAATGAATCTATTCCATTGACTATGGGTCTTGGAGGTGGGTTGATCTTGTCCTTATGGATTTTAGGGAGGATATAGATAATGGGGGTCCTGCATGATTCTGGTGTGAGATACCTGGCTTCCTTCTTGTTTAGGATATTTTTCTTGAGTCCCAGATGTACTATTTGGTTCAGGGCTTTTCTGCATTTAAAAACTGGGTTTCCTAGGAGACGTGTGTAAGTTTCCTCATCCTGTAGGAGGGAGTTTACACTAGTGTTATATTGCTCCTTGGTGAGGATAACAATACCCCCTCCCTTATCGGCTGGGCGTATGACCAGATCCTTCCTTTTTGCAAGTTTGCGGATCCCGCCTTTAATGTGTTTTGGTTCTTGATGTTTCTTGATTTTCAGATCCTTTAGTTCATCTAGTACGATTTTTTTGAAGACTTCAATATGTTTAATATCCTTTGCCACAGGATTAAATGTAGACTTATTCCTCAGTGTACTATGGGATATCTCATCATCTTGTTGTGCTGGCATTGCTCTGCATGGGTTGTTCAACATATATTTCTTGATGTTTAGTTTCCTTATGTATTTCTGGACCCCTATATAAGTTTGGAACTTATCCATATTCTTAGTGGGCGCATATTTAAGTCCTTTGTCAAGGACTCCAACTTCCTCGTGAGATAAAGGCTGTCCATATTTCTTAAAAAATAGCAATTTATTTTATATGCAGCAGAAATACTTACCCGATCCCCCTTGACCCTTTTTACTCATACAGTTTAAGGGGCCTCTACCATTTAATTTTGGAATATGTCTGCACCATGGAGACTCTGACCCTCACACAACCTCACTCTGTCACTCCACTGTCTCATTCACAGCCTCCATGATTATGTATTACCGTATTAATGTATTTCATGCATTACTCCGACGTCATTTCCGGTATATCCTAGCCCAAATTTTTTTAATATATATATATATCTTTTATGTCTCTCCGCATCTCATCATTTACTATTTATATTTTTCTATATTTTTTTATCTTGCCCATTTTATTCGTTTTTATCGAGACGCACTCTCCTTATTTTATACATATTATGGAGCAACACTGCTTATCCGGGTTTTTAATATCATCTAGCTCCCTTTTATTTTATTTGGTTGCTTGCTTAATTGTCTAGATGTTGTTATATGGCCGTCACCTATATTGCACATAGAGCTGTTTTGCCAGCTATTGCTAAGAACTTTCTGGTCAGTCAGGATACACCATCGCCGTTTTTTGTCTCTTACATACTCTGCTGACACCTCTTCAGCATTTACTGTGCGGCGCAACTACCAAGAAAATGGCCGCCGCTCCACTTCCGGCGACATATCTATTACCATTTCCGGTGATCGGCGCTACGAAAAAATGGCCGCTAATTGACTTACACATAGCCTATTTAAAGACCATGGTAGAAACACTAGGTACCCCTGATGAAGTCACGTGACCTTGTGACGAACACGCGTCGGGACACGTGATTCTACCGGAAGTGACGCCACCGAGCTCGAACGCTCGTTTATACCCTGCTTTTGTACTCACTACCTAAATGTGAGTACCCATTTTTTATCTGTATACTGTTTTAAATGCAATAAACATCTTTTTATCACTTTGCATACTACACTATGAGGCAATTTTAATTTCATGTACCACTGAGGTGAAAACCAACCCCCCACCCCCCTGCCATATCCCCTGCTTGAACAAGCTGAAGGGCCCCACACTGAACATACAGACAGAGACCACCCAGGATCACCATTTGAAAACCCAGGAGGACACCCCCGAGAGGACGGTCACCTAAGACCCACATTATACTGCTGTAACCTTACAGCTGTAAGGTAAGGGGCCACCCTTATCCCCTTTTAGGATTGCACGGAGCACCGCACAGGATTTATACCCCCATTTCCCATCACTACTGGACACCTCAGCACAGATATTTTTGCCCGCTTATCGGATAGAAGATACCCAGATTCACCCACGATATATATGGACTTCCTTTATTTTGGACTTTTTCACTATGCAATTTTTTTTTTTAATCGCTATTCACCTTCTGTATTATTTGCAGTTTCACTTTAAGTGACCGTTTTGTTTCCTTCATTTGGCATTTAGCTTTGCCAGTCCTCTTTTACTTTGCTGCACTTCATACCACTGTAGTCTGTGTACCATTCCTTTGATATATCCATTTACCTTGGATCACTCCCCTCTCACTATTTATTGGACACACACCATACGCTGTGCAGGAAGATTTCACCTTTCTTCTACCACATCACCGACTTTTTATACACCTATATGCACTATTATTTTATCCAGTCGCACCATGCGTTTCTTATGATGCATTTTTAACAAGGATTGTTTTTTACCACATGTTCTGGTTTTATCACACCATTATATGCACTATTGCTGGTTTATATTGTTTTATCCTATTCATATTACCCACCTGGAGCTTTTTATGTCTATTTAACCGTCTTGTCTTTTAAATATTTAGTTTTATCTTTGCGCGCCACTACCTCCTTTTTTACAGTTACCATATATACTCGAGTATAAGCCGAGTTTTTCAGCACATTTTTTTTGTGCTGAAAATGCCCCCCTCGGCTTATACTCAAATCAAGCACTTTTCTGCAGCAGGCCCGTATCTCAGGGTCACTTGGTGCTAGGAACCCCAAATTTGGTGTCAAAACCCAGTGTAACTAGCACTACAACATATCAAGTTGGGGTTCCTAGCACTAAGTGGCCCTGAGATACAGGGCCCCAAAGTTAGTTTGGAAAATATCATTCTCTGCTGCAGAAAAGTGCTTGACATTTTCCGAACCGATTTTGGTGGCCCTGTATCTCGGGGCCACTTAGTCCTACTAACCCCATCTTTGTATATGTTATATTGCTAGTTCCACTGGGTTCCTAGCACCAAATGGCTTTGAGATACGGGAGCCCCAAAGTCGGTCAACTGCGTCCATCTCACCTCACACAGCAGCCTGCAAACACACGGCAACCAAAAGGTAGTATCCTTAGAAGCTCCATCCACCTGGCAAAACGTGTGAACTATAGGCCAGGTAGCGGCTTTACAATTCCCGAAAAAGGTGGAGCCCTTCCTTTAAAACCGTAAGCTTGAGAAATAAACTGATGAATCCAACAGGAAATAGTAGATGGGTAAGCTGCATGTTCCTTCAAAAAGTACAAAGAGAATCCGATTGCCAAATTGCAGCAGCCAACTTCAATTCTTCTGATTCTTCCAAAGTTTTAAGAGCCATGACGTCTTAAGCTTAGGATAAAAAGAAATACAACTTCATAATTGAGATGGACAGCAAAAACCACCTTAGATAAAAATGACGGCCGAGTCCGAAGAACCATCTAGACATGGTGGAGTACCAGTTTGAAACCCTAGGAGCTGAAGTAATGACAACTAGAAACACAACCTTCTGTATTATAAGAGCGTTTCCAAATAGTCTCAAAGGAGTAATCCTGGAAAACAGAAAGAACCAAAACAGATCCCATGGAGGCAATGGCGGTCTGACTGAAGGAGCCCCAAAGAAGAGAAGTAACATAAAAACATGAAAGCGAGATCCACTTTCTCCTGGAGCGCCCAACTCCTGGGGCTTTTCGTGGTAATTTATGTATGCCATGACTGTGGCGTCATTTAACAAGGCTTATACAGGTAGACCTTTAAGATGCATCGACCAATGCAGGAGAACAAGACTAATCACCCCAGCACCAGAACATTGAAGGTCAATGACCTCCCCCACAGTAACCAAGTTTCCTTCTACTGAAAAAGTGGTACAGAAGTCTACCACCCAGCCTATCAAGCTGGTGTTCATCGCCAGAAACTTCTAGGAGAGGAGTAGAAAGGACTCTTCCATGTCCAGCAGTCGTGAAGAGGACCGCCAGTCCAGAGACCGAAGCGTGCTGGGGTGGAGGACATCTGAGAGTCCGACGATTATGACTTCCTATCCCACATCATCAGAAGTTTCCTATTTTGAGACCTGGAATGGAACTGGGTAAAGGGAACTGACTTAAAAGGAGGCAACCATCTTTTCCAAGACCCTTGTGTTTAAAAGTGAATCTATGGATTTTTCAGAATGCTAAGCAAAGCCACTTAAGACCTCAGAGCAAGGAATAATCACTCTTGCTTGGGCAGTATCCAGGGGACAGGCCCAGATATTTCCACTGCCAAGCCAGGAATAATGCAGAAGTCTGGAAACCTCTCCCAAGCGTGCACTGTAGGAGACGTATCATATTCTGGGAGAAGTAAGTCTTCCAGATTCCTATAATTGGAAGGCCATAGAAGGCCCAGATTCAGAGCCAGGACCTTGGTGAACACTCAGAGCCGTATGCAGGCCGAGCAGCAGGGCCACAAATTGAAAATTATGCTTCTCTACAGCAAACCACAGGAACCTCTGGTGAGGTGGAAAGATCAGAACATGTAGGCGAGCATCCTTTATGTTCCCCAATGAAAGGAAATTCCACAGCTGGAAAGAGGCCACCAGCGAACGCACCAAATCCATCTGAAACTTCCGCACATGCAGCATCAACATCTCAGAGGAAGCAACAGGTTTTGGAAGGGTTTGCTGGCTCTACTTACAAAACAGTAACAGAGTGCTCTTGCTTTTCATATCTTCTGGATAAATCATCAAAGTCAGGACCAAACTAAAATTTTCCGTGAAAGAAAAAAAAAAAAAAACAACAAACAACTGTCCACATGCCTCTTGCAAGGTAACCCAAAAAAGCTAAGGGCACAAGGGACCAGGTGTCCACCTAAACTGGTATCCTTGTCAGAAGGATCCCCAACACAGGACAGATGCCAAGCACAGACCTTGAGGTTTTCAGCAGCTTCCGATAGCCGCAACCCTCAGTTGCAAAGCTGCTCTCACAAAGGGAAAAGATGGCTCAGAACAGCTTTGTTGGAAGCGTCCTTAAAACCAGAACAGCGTCGTCCAGCACAGTGGGTTTTGACTGAGGCCACAAAAAATCTCTGGCTCTATCAGAGCCATATGTCATTTGAGTGAACACACCACTCTTCATGGGTACTGCAGGGCAATTCTCTTCAGCGGAGCGAACACCTCGGCTGGAGCTCATTCTGCATACAAAGCTCCTTGAGGCGAGAATTTACAGGGAAATATTGAGGCTCTTGTGGTGTCCGCCATGATCCAAGTTCTGAAACCCCCCAGAGAAGATTGGGAAGTGGAAA
Source organism: Lithobates sylvaticus (assembly GCA_028564925.1). Lineage (NCBI taxonomy): Eukaryota > Metazoa > Chordata > Amphibia > Anura > Ranidae > Lithobates > Lithobates sylvaticus. The sequence goes on along the minus strand of CM053030.1, from coordinate 172,144,339 downwards.
TTTCAAATTAGTGCTGTTATGGCATGTGTGGCGATTCTACCCCTGATGTCTCACCTGCCTTCCACTGAAGCTAATGGAGCTCAGATCGCACTGGCCATATGTCTGAAAGCCATGTAATCAAAATTGAAGTGGGAGATCAGAGTGCAGATTAGCTGATCCAGCAGTAATCACATCGCTAGGTTCCTTACCCTTAATTCACAGAGTAGGGTAGTATGTATTCTGACAAAGGCTAACTATTTAGGCCCTTTTAATACTCAGCAAAATTGTTGACCTTTAAAGTGGTTCCTATGGTGGCACATCCAGAATAGGAGGAGCCAGGAATGCCAGCGAAAGACCCAAGAAGGGGAGGTTTGAGTCCACTCTGTGCAATGCAATAGGAAAATATAAATCTGTGTAATTGAAAAAAAAATGTAAGACTTTACAATCACTATAAATGCACTCCCCTAGTATAAATTATTTTGTTGTTGGGCTTGCTAACAGTCTGTATTCTCTGTAGAAAAGAATTGGTATCTCTTAGAGACTATGATTGGTGCTTCAGTCACAAGCCATTTCTTTCAACTTCTTTAGTTTCCATTTTTTTTTACTATATATTGTTCTCTGAAATGAAACTGGTATATTTTTAGCACTTCGTCGTCTCACTACAACTTGCAGAACTAAAGCCGTATCCACATTTCATATATCATAGTCTCAGCTGGGAAACCATCCTGTTGTGTTTATTCTCTTATTTCTCTACAATTCAAGGTTCACTGCCTTCTACTGCAGAAGCTGTAGAAAAAAGGTGACAGAATAAATATCTAAAGCAAACACCTTAACAAAATGATTCTTTATTCATTGACAGCTGACACTGGGAATCTAACATCGCTCTCCTGATTTTTAAAGATTCTGGTTAAATTACTTCAAGCTTTGCAAACCCTATTTACACAAAAAGACATGCACGGCTTATGATTACACAGGAGGATTGCCAATATGTAAAATGGCTGTGCTTGGCCCAAGTCCAATCCTCCCCTATGAAAGCAATGCATCACCGATAAATGGTCACAAAATCATCAGGAGCCTTCCGAATGAAACTTTTATGATTCACTTTTGTGCTGCCAAACAAATTAGTCACAAATCACTTTGCAGCTCATCCCAAGCACAGACATCTCTGCCAACAAAGTATTGCGTATTTTGCTGCTGAAATCTTCTTTCACGGGAGTAAAAATGGCTAGGCTTGTGTTTTAGCAGTTCTTTGTTAACTGTCAAATCGGTTGTCTTCAACGGTGATAGATCTCTGTGGATCCGTACCAAACTTAACAATGATATAACGAACGTCGTATGTCCAATGTATTGAATTCTGCAAAATAGAAACAAAAAGGATGAGTAATTATGAAATGAGCCAAGTTTCCAAAATTCCTAGTTTACAAATACCCAAGCTGACCAAACTAAGATGAAATAGCTGCCAAATTACCTTTGCTTAATGGCCTCCTGACAGGCCATTGTAGTTAAATGGCTGATCAGAAGCTATGCAGTTCTGAGAAGTCACTTATAAATAACCTTGTTCTCAATCAGAGTAGCTCTGATGGCCAATTACAGTGATCACAAATGTAAACCGTACAACTGGGCCCACCCCTTCCACTCACATTAGAGTAAGGTGAAGGAAGTAGCATTGGTGCCTGACCACAAGACAGAGAAAGGCAACAGTGACATTGTTGTAGCCAGGAGCGTTGCTAGGTCTACAAAATATCTGGGGCTAGAGCCCATAGCAGTGAAGTAAACAAAGTCATACACTTGGGTACACACACACATATATATGTATGTATGTATGTATGTATGTATGTATATATATATATATATATATAAAAAAAATACGTGTGTATGTATGTGTATAATATATAAACAGTAAACGTGAACGGTTAGACAGGGTTAATTCGGTTTGTTGCAGGCTGGCTGATAAGTGATCTGGGAATTTTTGTCAGTTTTTTTGACATGCGTCGCCCCATCTAAAGATTAGTATGTTGCAATAGAGCTGGGCAATTTTCTCCCAAAAAAAAAAAAAAACCTCGATTCGAATCGAGTTTTTTTTTTTTTAATTTATGGACACCGCGCCGGTCCTGAGGAGCTGCGGGCAGGAGTTTTTAGGCGAGGACTAGGCCGAAGCCGCGGCGTCCGGCCTCAGGGACTAGGCCGAATCTTCGCCTAAAAACTCCTGCCCGCAGCACCTCAGGACCGGCGTGGTGTCAGCGCCGGTCCTGGTGAAAAAAATGAAATAAACAAACATCTAAAAAATCGATTTGCTGAAATTTTGAATCGATTTGACCTCTCAACTCGATTCAAGGTTTAAATTGATTTTTTTCCCCAGCCCTGCGCTGCAATATATTACATTTTGGGTTTCGAGTTTAATATTGCTTTATTAATCCTTTACAACTGAAACATACATACATACATATACACCGATCAGCCATAACATTATGACCACCCACCTTATATTGAGTATGGCCCCCTTTTGCTAAAACAGCCCTGACCCATTGAGACATGGACACCAAAATAACATCCACATGAATGGCAGGACACAAGGTTTCCCAGCAGAACATTGTCCAAAGCATCCCACTGTCTCTGCCGACTTGCCTTCTTACACACACGTACGCGGCCCATCCACATGATGCAAAAGAAAACATGATTCATCAGACCAGGCCACCTTCTTCCATAGCTCAGTAGTCCAGTTCTGATGTTCATGTGACCATTGTAGAAGCTTTTGGCTGTGGACATGGGTCACCATAGGCTTCACAGCCCCATACACAACAAACTGTGATGCCCATTTTTTTTCCTTTCGGCTTTCACCACATTAACTTCATGGACAACATGTTCACTTGCTGCCTAAAATATCCCACCAATTTTTAGATGCCGTTTTAACAAGATGTTCCCTTTACCTGTCAGTGGTCATAATGTTATGGTTGATTGGTGTATACATGCATGCATGCACGCACTTTAAATATATTAGTAGTTTCTATTAGGGAGATTTACATTTTTTTTTATGCTATTACTGTTGATCTCTAAACTTATTGGTGGTATCAAAACAATTCATGTAACATGAAATGATTGTTTGATGGACTTGTTAAGACCCACTGATGAATACTATGATGGTGGGTGTTTCTTTAACTCCTAATGAGCCTTTTATCCGCACATGCAATAACTATGTGCTTAGAGCCCTTTGGCTTATATAAATCCATGTTTAATTGCCTTTAAATAAAATTACTTGGGCTTTAGTGTAGCCGTTCAGCTGCCCTTCATCTGACATCATCAATTGAGGCACATGGATATCTTGTGGCACATGAATGAAATAAGATACAAATATAATCACCTTTTTTAAATCCACATGCACAGTAGCTTCATTTACTTTCGAACCTGAGATGAGGAACGTCAGGCGTAGACACTTAACGGTATTTCTTTTATACTTTTTAGCACTTTAAATAAAAGTAAAAGAAAAAAGAAGAAAAAAAAATAGGCGATTAGATAGGGACTTCTCTCAGACTTACGCACCCCAGAATTTTAAAGATAAACAAACAACTTGTCAAAGAAATATCAACCAGAAATCAGTTTCTTCATTTATGACGCAAACTTGTTATTGAAACACAAAGTAGTAATAGAAAACAGACAGTTAAAATATAAGAAGAAAAAAAAAAAAAACATTTAACAAGGGGGCCCTAAGATCCCAACCCCCACCCTGTGTGAATGAGTATGGGGTACATTGTACCCCTACCCATTCACCTAAAAAAAAAGGATTAAAAATGAAAACAGTACACAGGTTTTTGTCAGGTCTTTTCTCTTCTCCCTCTGCTGATGACATCTTTCTTCGTCTGTTCTTCCTCCGCTGAGGTCTTTGTCCGTTGCCGGTTCTCCTCCCTCTGCCAGTTCTTCCTCCGATCTTCTCCCGATGTGCGCTCCCGCTGTAATGCTAGGTCCACCGTGTGCCATTAGCCATAGGGGGGTGGCCACCCGGTGACGTCATCCAAAGGACCCGATCCCTGTGACGTCACCGCCCCATCAAGCTACCTCAATGCACCCACCCCCCCCCCCCACATGTGGACGGCATGTGGCCTGGTATGGTCCAGAAGGAAGGAGGGGCGCGCTCACTTCCCCCCTCCCTCCTGACCTGCCGGGCTGCGTGCTCGGATAAGGGTCTGGTATAGATTTTTTGGCGTGCGGGTTCCCTTTAAAATCCATACCAGACCAAGCGGTATGGTGTTGGAGGGGAAACTCTATGCCGTATTTTTTTTTTCATTTTGGCATGGGGTTCCCCTTCAAGATTCATAAAAGGTCCTGGTATTGTTGGGATCAAAGTCGGATCCTTTTCATTGAAGTAAAATGGAAGTCGGACATCAAGTCGCAGGGCAAAGTGGGATCCACAGTTGTACAACTGTGAACCCAGCCTAAATGCAACAAATTAAACTTGGTGATTGGAGGAGAGAGCACAGAGATAACCTCAACAGTATGTCACTGTTTCTTCCTGACCATGTCATTATTATTTGAATGCAGTGGGATATAAACAGTTAGGACCTGGCTGGCGTGCCTGGCAGAATTATCCAAATGTAAAAACTTAAGGTGGAACTAAACCCACAGATTTACTTTTTCCAAAGAAAAACTCCAGTTAGAATTGTTCAATAAATGCAATTAAATCCTTAATCGAATATAGCAATGTTCTTTTCATACAGTGTTTTCATTTACATTCTGCCTGCTTATGCATGCCCAGTGTATGCTAGATTCAGTGCATGTCTCTGGTGACAAGTTTCACAATGCTACAGTATGTCAGTTCTCAGCCACTATTTCATGACCCGCAAATGGCTGGTGTCGTGTGAGCAGCAACAAGGGATCTAAACAGAGTCTACTATCTGTGAGGGGGAGTAGGTTGTTCACAACCTTTACTGTAGGTAGAGGCACCCGAGAAGGATATCCCTTTTCCACCCACTGCTTGCCCTAGTCATAGACTTCTGGCTCTAATTAAAGTTAATATTTTTATTAGAGAGAATTTGAACATACTGTAATGCAACTATAGGAATATACAGGAAATTATTGTGTTATATGTGTATGAACCACCAAGAAGTGATAGAATAATTCAAATTTTGGTGACTATTCTGATCCATTGGTAAACTGAAAAAAGAAATTATATTATAATATAAATCTATCTATCTATCTATCTATCTATCTATCTATCTATCTATATATATATATATATATATATATATATATACACACACACCTACACCCGGTCGACAACCCTTCTATGACTTATACCACTTACTCATTCAAATCACACCTTTACACGGGTTTGGACAAAGTTCAGACGAACACCCAACCATTTACCCACTTCCCACTATCAATGGCTGTTAAGGATGCCACTATGAGCAGGCACCACCAAGTTCTCAACAACCAGTGATGTCACTGGCCCCATTGAAGAACCCCCGACTATGTAAGCAGAGATGGTTTATTTTAAAAGAAATCCTTTGGGTTAGATACAGATTTTAAGGGAGACCTCACACAAAAAAAAACAATAAAATGTGTGAAGTCAACCAGGAAATCAATTCCAGACCCTTAATCCAAGTATGCATCCTGACTGGACAGGAAAAAGAAGTGTGTGTGTGTGTGGGGGGGGGGTAAGGGGAACGAGTGTGTGAGCCACCCCTGAACCATACCAGGCTACATTATGTCACCGATGTGGGCGGGGGGGGGCTTTTCCAGGGGGAAAAGCATTATGACCTCATGTTGACGAGGACAAGGGACTCTTCCCCACGACACTGGCAGGTGACCTTGGCTCATTCACAAAAAATAAATAAAAAATAAAAAAAACTAAAAAGTAAAAACCCAAATATTTAAGTATACAGAAAGTCCTTTATTTAAAAAATAACAAAATAACCCCCCCCCCCCCCAAAAAAAGTTCCTTCTTTGAAATCCAGCCTTGTATAGTGATCCATGACAATTTTTTTGTATATTTTTTTTCACGTTGGTTTAAATAATATGGTAATAAATAGAGGGCGCTTAGTAAAAAAGTGCTAACGATAGTGGATAACAGTTGATAGATACCAATATTTGCACAGTGAACAAAGTATATTAACAATAATATGAACTGTAAAAATAGAAGTGCTTGTTTCAACCACTGCAATGTGGACTACTACTACTACTACTACTACTACTTGTTTTCTTTAGGATTATATTGTAGTTGTGCTAACAGCACAGTGTCCGATATTTCTGGATATACAGAAAGGGATCTAAAATGTATATTCTGGGGTGGATCCGGCAGGGAATTTTTGTATGATTTTGAACTTATAAATTACACTCATGCAAAAAGGCTGGGACTAAACAGCTGCAAAAAGTAACAGGGTTTTTCTTTTTTAGAAATTCTTCTATTTGTACCAACCCCACTTTTTTTTAGAACATAATAATGCAGGAAGGTGGAGAGCTCATAGTATCACCCATTGTAATCTAATACGATAGGTGGGTCCTCCTATTCCATAGCTTTGGTAAATATAACGGAAGTTTTACAGATTGTATAATCCGACTGCAAAACCAAAAACTTTAAAAGATATGGAGCAAATGGTTAGCCAGGCTGTGTTTACTAGACCTTATAGGCCTCATAGACCTTTCTAATGCTGGACTAAGGCACTTTCCTTCCAGGGAGGTAAAAGCTTCTTTCAACCAATAATGTATGGAAATACAGTAATCTACCTCCCACTTCACCCAACCCTGAGGATAACTGGAACTGCAATGAATAGCCCGGGTTCCTCTTACCTCCTGCTACCCAAGGTTTTACCCGGCATTGTTTTCATGATGTTATTTGTACCCCAAAATTGAATGCATCATTTCCCCATCTAATGCTGCAATGTTGTAGTTTTTAGTCTACACAACTGTACAAAAAAGTGAGACAAAAAAAAAAATACAGCATTACCTCTGAGGGATAACATTAAATTTTGTATTATTTGTGTCCAAAGCAGAAATGTTGGGTTGTAAGGCTGTCCATGTTTTGCCTGGTCTCAATGCCGATAAGGGACACTGCTGTCAAGATTTCATTAAAAAAAAAAAAAAAAAACAAAGGCCTTTGAAAATCACTGGTGTGTTGCCTTCCCCCAGCCTGTAACTGAATTACATTTTTTTTTTTTGGGGGGGGGGGGGGTGTAAGTAATGGTTTTTATTCTGTAGTCTTCCACTTTTACCCCTTGCCTCACCTCTCCAACAGCATCTTGGGACACGTCACATGAACCAGAAGGCTGCAAGACCACTCATAGAGCCGGGTGATCGTGTGCATGTGAAATGGGGAGCCGTCTCCACAGCCAGCACTACGTGTACCATATAAGATTGTGGGCCCAGGGACCAGCAGCAGTAAGGAAAACTGGCTATGAGAAGACAGCACTGGACTGCAGGCACTGGTGAGTGCCTGATTTTTTAAAAGTCAGCAGCTACAGTATTTGCAACTGTTGACCAAAAAAAAAAAACAGTTCCTCTTTAAGATAAGTGCAAAAGAATAAGTAATTAAAATGAGTTTAATTAAAAATGCAAACACAGCAGACAATGCAACTGAAAGTCTTACCCAATACGTTGAATTATATTCCCACCTTGATACCATGCGTAATCATTGATAGGTCCCCCAAAAGTTGCAATGACCTTGGCAGAGAAAAAAAATGTACAATTACTGCCACTTGCAGCTGTATTTAGAAAACAGATTTAACGTCAACTGGCCGAAACTGAGTAAACCAATGATAAAGACCTCCTGAATGAAGCAGTACAATCTATTCTGCCCATCAGCCTAATATTTAGGCGCAGTATGTCCTTTGGCATCCAATAGCATCTCCAAGGCTGTTCCCAAAATTCTGCCACTCACTGAGATGCCAACATTATTGAGGTGTTTGGGATTATACAAATAATGTTTTGAGGTGAGGTGACCAAGCAGTAGCTTAGCATCCTCTACTCAGCAGTGACTTGGCATCCTTCTACCCTTTATTCGCTTGTCTAGCAGGGCTATTTTTTCCTACATGTTAAAATGCAATTTTAATGTCAGTATACACAGTACAGCACACATCAGTGCACCCTCCATACATGTCAGTAACTGCCTGGGAACTTGTGAATGTATGGGGAGCAATGCCTCATGGAACATGTAGTCCTGGGCAGAAGGAAGAAATTAAAGTGATTTTAAAGACAGAATTTTTTTACCTTGCTATAGGAGCACCCCCCCCCCCCCAAGTTAAAGCAGCACACAGTAAACACAAAAGCACTTCCTATACACACAGTTAACTCTTTGATTGCCCCTGATGTTAACCAATTCCCAACCAGTGTCATTAGTACAGTAACAATATATTTTTAGCACTGATCACTGTATTAGTGTCATTGGTCCCCATAAAAAAAAAGGGTCAATTAGTGTCCCGACTGTCCATTGCAATATTGGAGTCCTGCTATAAGTCGCTGATCGCCGCCTTTACTAGTATAAAATAAATAGAAAATTCCATAAAAATGTATCCCATAGTTTGTAGACAATATAACGTTCACGTAAACCAATCAATATACGCCTATTGGGATTTTTGTTTACCAAAACCATGTAGCAGAATACCAATTGGGTAAAATTTATGAAGAAATTCGATTTTTAAAAAAAAAATTTAATTGGATATGTTTTATAGCAGAAAGAAAAAAAATGATATATTATAATAATATATATATATAATTTTTTTTTTTTTTTTTTATTGTCTTTTTGTTTATAGAGCAAAAAAATAAAATCTGCAGAGGTGATCAAATACCACCCAAAAGAAAGCTCTATATGTGGGGAAAAAAGGACATGCATTGTATTTGTGTACAGTGTCGCACAACCGCGCAATTGTCAATTAAAATAATGCAGTGCCGTATTGCAAAAAATGGCCTGGTCATGAAGGGGATAAAACCTCCTGGAGGTCAAGTGGTTAAGAAAAATCCAATGTTTACAATCACTAAGAGCTCCAGAGATTATATATATATATATATATATATATATATATATATATATAAACATTTTATTACTTTCACGGTTTCACAGTATAAATGAACCCCTTATAGTAGTGATTATCTGCTGTTTTTGTACTATATAGGGCTGATTTTTTATTTTATTTTTTTAACACCATCATGACAGGTGATAAAAAATGCATGCTGCTGCTACTAAATGTCTTAGGCAGGTCATACACGTATGGATTTTTGGACGATAATATTTGTCTGAAAATTATTTGTACATTCGATGAATGAATGAATGAATGTTGTTCAAAAATCTCACTCGATTTTAACATTACATTTTAAAATAAAATGTAGTTTCTAAAAGGAAAACCCCCCAAATATTTCCCGAAAATTTGTTAGATCAGGAAAAGTTTTCTATTCTGCTCCTTAGAATTTTCTTGTCACTATGGTTGAAATCGCACAGCGATTTGACCCCACTAATGCTTAGAACATTTTCAAAGGAAAAACTTGTTTGTGTATGGCCAGCTTAAGTGACAGCAAGTGTAGGTAGCTTGTATCAAGCTAAATGCCTATGACATGGCAGTCTCATGCATAATATTATATTACATATTATGTCTGAAAAATTAATATTTTCTTTCATTAAAAATGTTCATCTGAGTCTGATGATATATACCAGATTCAAAACTCTAATAGAAATCGTTAGAAATCGTGTGAGTTCAGCTGAAATCGCGCAACTTCTAACCCGCTCCAATGTGAACCTAGGCTTATTCTCAGAGTGGATTAGATATTTTGTTCCCTAACCATATAGTTGGCTATTTATATTTACCACTCCATATAGATATTCAAGAATAAATTGTCTTTTTTTTTTTTTTAAGTTTACATATTAACTAAATTAAACATCACACTTTGAGGTTTTTATCCGATCAAAACAATATTCAGCCAACTAATTGATTATGAAAATAATTTGCATCTCTACCCAGCCAGTCAGGTCATGCGATATTAGCGCAAATGTTTATCAAACACAAATTTTTAGTAAAAAATACACTAAAGTTAATTTTAGTGCACACAAACATATATGATACCCAATGTTTTTGTAAATATAAAATATGAAATTGCATAAAATTAATAGATACTCAATATGTGAAGCCTTAAAGGAAAACTAAACCCACAAAAATACTCACCACCACCCTCTAGTGATGTGGCCATTACGGTCTTTATCACTCGCTGTCATCTTCTTCCCAGTTACTTTCGAGTTTTTGGCCGGTGGTGAAATGACATCACCCCGCGCACGGGAGTCAATCATTCTGGCACAGCTGGAGTGTGTAGAGCATGTGCAGCTTAGTGTGCATTCAACAGAAGACTGCAAGTAGGCAGGTAAATATGTGTTACTGCAGAAGAGACATTGCATGTGGTTGTACAACTGCCCTGTTGGATTTTTGCCACTTTGATCAGTATTATTCTTACAGTGAGGAAGCCTCCTTGCTGTCAGAATATAAAGGATCAGCAGGAGGATTCCCCCTTACACATCAAGTGCGTGGATGGGGGAATTAGGTCATTTTTTTTTCGTTCAGGTGCAGCCCTATTTAGTGGAATGGGTTGCGTTTGTGGTACTGCCCACAGAGCCACTGGTTTTGCAGCTTAACAGCTTGCCGACCGCTGGCCGTTATATGATGTCCTGGTCTTTCAGTGGCGATATCTGAATGATGCCTGCAGCTGCAGGCATCAATCAGATATCGTTTTTTTCCACCAGCAATTCCCTTCACCGTAAGAACAATCATAGTGGCTGTTCAGCCGCTTGATAGTTTCTACAGTTGGCAGGAGGGGACGTCCCCCCCTCAGGTGCTTCTCCTGGGTCGCCCGCAAGATCAGCGACCCGGAGAAAAGATTTGCTGCTGACGAAAGTTAGCCATAGAGATTTCTGAGGTACAGATAGTCTCTGACAATCTCTATGACGCTCGGAGGCCCGGGTGCGATGTTATGAAATCACGTCCGGGCCGATGTAAGTAAACAATGCCGGGGACACAGCAGGAAATCATCAGATCGCTAATTTTTTTTTTTTTTTTTTTTGATCTGATGCTTTCCAGCATGGAGGAGAGATGTGGGGTCTTATAGACTCCACATCTCTCCAGAAAGAGGACCGATCACACACCATTCCTATTACAAGGGATGTCTACATTCCTTGTAATAGGAATAAAAGTGATCAAAATTTTTTTTTTTAAAGGAAAAGTGTAAAAAAAAAAAAAACATTAAAAGCACCCCTGTCCCAGCGAGCTCGCACGCAGAAGCGAACGCATACGTAGGTCGTGCCTGCATATGTAAGCAACGTTCAAACCACATGTGAGGTATCACTGCGAAAGTTAGAGTGAGAGCAACAATTCTAGCACTCGACCTCCTCTGTAACTCTAAAAATGTAACCTGTAAAAAAAATTTAAGTACTGAAGTTTGGTGCCATACCACAAGTGTGCGTAATTTTAAAGCATGACATGCGAGGTATCTATTTACTCAGCGTAACATCATCTTTCACATTATACAAAAAAATTGGGTTAACTTTACTGTTTTTTTTTTATTTATTAATGAAAGTGTTTTTTTTCCCAAAAAAATAGCATTTGAAAAACTCCTGCGCAAATACTGTGTGACAAAAAAAAGTTGCAATGACCGCCATTTTATTCCCTAGATTCTCTGCTAACAAATATATATATATATATATATATATATATATATATATATATATATATATATATATATATATATATATATATATATATATATAATGTTTGGGGGTTCTGAGTCATTTTCTAGCAAAAAAAAATATGATTTTTACATGTAGGAGAGGAGTGCTGGAATTCGCCCCATGGGTAAGTGGTTAAGGGTGAGTGGTAAAAACATGGCCCAGCCATGTGTTGTTACTGCCGCAGGTGTACATGAGGCCTAAATGTAAATTTAATTTTCTCTCCAATAACCTTATCTCACAATATGGCATAGCTCATTCTTATTGCCAACTTACCTCAGGGTGATTCTCACACTTTTTCAAAGCACGTTTATGTATTTTCAGGGCAGTTGAAGGATAGATAAGCTCTCTTAAGAGGCAAAAGCCAAATCCCCCTGCAATAATAAAAGAAAAAAAGTCACTGTAGAAATATTTCTTAGAAAATTTAAGCTCAGCATAACACTGCATTCAAACTAGATAAACATGCTTAACAAATGTTACCCAAAGTGTGTTTTAGATGAGTCCTAAAAAGTCCCACTTTCAGCCAATGCTAGGTGCCTGGCTTCAGTAATTTAAAGAAAAACCCTGCAGTGAATGAAAAGCGGACATTTTGATCTCTATACTTGCCAGTGACTGAGAAAGCATTTAAAGCCCAGCTCTGGACAAAGTAGAAATGATCCCGTGTGCAGGGGTTGAATTTTGGCTCATTTTGTCTAGGGCAGAGAAGAACTAGTTTTACTTACCTGATCCTTTGCTCCTCCAATCGGTGCTTCCCCATGAGCTGGCGAAAGACTGTATGCCCAGGACTGTACCCACGCGTACTTACAGTTAGGGAAAAAAGTATTTGATCCTCTGCTGATTTTGTAAATTCACAAAGAAAAGATCAGTCTAGAATTTTAATTGTAGGTTTAGTTTAACAGTGAGAGACAGAACAACAAGAAAAATATCCAGAAAACCGCATTTCAAAAAAGTTATAAATTGATTTGCATCTTAATGGAGTGAAATAAGTATTTGATCCCCTATCAATCAGCGCAATTTCTGTCTCCCAGGTGTCTTCTATACAGGTAACGAGCTGAGATTAGGAGCACTCTCTTAAAGGGAGTGCTCCTAATCTCAGCTTGTCGCCTGTATAAAAGACACCTGTCCACAGAAGCAATCAGACTCCAATCTCTCCACCATGGCCAAGACCAAAGAGCTGTCCAAAGAAGTCAGGGACAAAATTGTAGACCTACACAAGGCTGGAATGGGCTACAAGACCATCCCCAAGCAGCTTGGTGAGAGGGTGACAACAGTTGGTGAGATTATTCGCAAATGGAAGAAAGACAAAATAACTGTCAATCTCCCTTGGTCTGGGGCTCCATGCAAGATTTCAATGATCATGAGAATGGTGAGGAATCAGCCCAGAACTTCATGGGAGAATCTTGTCAATGATCTCAAGGCAGCTGGGACCATAGTCACCAAGAAGACAATTGGTAACACACTACGCTGTGAAGGAATGAAATCCTGCAGCGCCCACAAGGTCCCCCTGCTCAAGAAAGCACATGTACAGGACAGTCTGAAGTTTGCCAATGAACATCTAAATGATTCAGAGAACTGGGTGTGTTGTGGTCAGATGAGACCAAAATCAAGCTATTTGGCATCAACTCAACTTACCGTGTTTGGAGGAGGAATGCTGCCCCTGACCCAAAGAACACCATCCCCACCATCAAACATGAAGATGGAAACATTATGCTTTGGGGGGTGTTTTTCTGCTAAGGAGACAGGACAACTTCATTGCATCAAAAGGGACGATAGACGGGACCATGTACCTTCAAATCTTGGGTGAGAACCTCCTTCCCTCATCCAGGGTGTTGAAAAAGGTTAGTGGACGGATATTCCAGGATGACAATGACCCAAAAAAACACAGCCAAGGCAAAAAAGGAGTAGCTCAAGAAGAAGCACATTAAGGTCCTGGAGTGGCCTAGCCAGTACCCAGACCTTAATCCCATAGAAAATATGTGGAGGGAGCTGAAGGTTCAAGTTACCAAACCTTAATGATTTGGAGAGGATCTGCAAAGAGGAGTGGGAAAAAATCCCTCATGAGATGTGTGCAAATCTGGTGGCCAACTACAAGAAACGTCTGACCTTTGTGATTGCCAACAAGGGTTTTGCCTCCTAGTACTAAATCATGTTTTGTGAATACTTATTTCACTCATTAACCACTTCAGCCCTAGAAGATTTTACCCCCTTCCTGACCAAAGCACATTTTACAATTTGGCACTGCGTCGCTTTGACTGACAATTGCACGGTCATGCGACACTGTACCCAAAACGCAATTTACCAAATTTTTTCCCACAAATAGAGCTTTCTTTTGGTGGTATTTGATCACCTCTGCGGTTTTTATTTTTTTGTGCTATAAACAAAAAAAAAAGAGCGACAATTTTGAAAAAAAAAAAAAAATACATTTTTTACTTTTTGCTATCCCCAAATAAAATAAAAAAACAAAAAAAAACAAAACAGAAAAAAAAAAATGTCTTCATCAGTTTAGGCCGATATGTATTCTTCTACATATTTTTGTTTAAAATTTTTTTTTATATATATATATATATATATATATATATATATATATATATATATATATATATATATATATATATATATATATATATATATATATATAAAAAAAAATTGCAATAAGCGCAAAATTTATAGCATCTACAAACAATGGGAAAGATTTATGAAATTTTTGGCGATTTTTAGTGGTACTGTGACATACAGAGCGGACACTTGACACATTTTTGGGACCATTGACATTTATACAGCGATCAGTGCTATAAATATGCACCGATTACTGTATAACTGTCACTGGCAGGAAAGGGGTTAACACTAGGGGGCGATCAAGGGGTTAAATGTATGCTCCCTCAGTGTGTTCCAACTGTATGGGCATAGGACTGATTAGGGGAGGAGACATATCGTTGTTCCTACTTCCAACATGTCTCCCCTGACAGAACAGGGATTTGTGCGTTTACACACACACATACATCCCCGTGCTGGATCTCGTGCACATGGATCGCCGGCCACGCGCATTGGGTACCCCGCTGTGCAGCGGGCACGCGTGTGTCTCCGGTGGCGTGCACCCTCTGGTGGCTCTTAAAGGGAAACCCATACAGGGTTTTGGGCAGGGGTGCTATTCTGCCCCCGTAAATAGACGTGAGCCAGTCAGGCACTGGTTAAAATGCAAATCAATTTATAACTTTTATGAAATGCGGTTTTCTGGATTTTTTTTGTTATTCTGTCTTTTACAGGGTGTCCCCGAGTTACGAACTCGTTAGGGACTGTCCTCCTGTTCTTAAGTCGGAAATGTTCGTAAGTCGGCCGCGCATGCGCAGACCGACAATTACGGACATTTCCGATGTTCCGTCGAATGCCGTTCTGCGCACGCACGGCAAATTACGGACATTTCCGATGTTTGCCGTCATTTTCCGAGGCTCCGTCTGGCCGCGCATGCGCAGAACGGCCGAAGGTCCGCGGAAAATGGCAGAGGGTCCCCGCAGCGCCTGGTTCGTAAGTAGGAGATGTTCGTAGGTCGGGCGTTCGTAAGTCGGGGACCCCCTGTACTGGTAAAATAAACCTACCATTAAAATTATAGACTGATCATTTCTTTGTCAGTGGACAAACGTACAAAATCAGCAGGGGATCGAATACTTTTTTCCCTCACTGTATGTCCAGAGCAGGGCTATGAACCCTGTTCTGATCTTGATGATGTCAGGACCCTAAACCTAGAGTACGGGGGAGAAAAAGCTGCGGGGACCAATCTAGCTGCAGGAGCTAAAGGATTGGGTAAGTGCATTTACTTTTATTGTGCCCTTAGACATAAACAAGAAATTAACCCTTGCAGTGCAGGCACAGACCCAAAGCAAGGAATACTTTATTTGCTCGGAGTTGGGCTTTAAGTCAAAGCATCAGCATGACAGCCAGGCAACTAGCATTTTCTGAAGTAGGTAACAATGGCAGACTAAATATTTCTCTTGTGACGGGTTTGTTGGTTCAATGCATCTGGTGTGATGGAGATTTTCAGCAAAGGCTTAAATGGGGAACTCAAATTCTCTATGGACAAACCAAAGAAAAATGGAAGGCGAAGGGTCTATCACAGAATATCCACAATAGCAGAATGGGAGAAAGATGCAAAGAAGAGCAATATTTAAATATCTTTACCCTTATTCCTTAAAAGAGAAGTATGGACTTAAAAAAAAAAAAAAAATATACTCACCAAGGTGGATGCAGCGTCAATCCGATGCTGCATCTGTCCCTTACCGGTTTAGCAGTGAGAACTGAGCAATCAAACAACGCTTATCACTCAGTTCTCCCCCTTCACTGAGCAGGGAGCCATGACTCTCCGCCTCCAACTCACTGCTCTCTTCTCCAATGATCACTGGAGTATCAGGCTGTGGAGGGGGTGGGAGCAGCTGGCTCAGTCTCCCAGCGGGTTGCTGGGCCAGGCATCTGGGTGGATCTCGACTATATGGTCAGGGTCTCTTCAGTGACGTCAGTTGTCAGCAGACTTTAGCCGCAGTCGGCTGAAAAAACAGGAGTGTAAAACTAACTGCACTCCTGTGACCTGCAGAAGTATAGCCAAAAAAGCTTTCACTATACTTCTCCATTTAAGCATAGGTTTGCCTTTTGACAAAAAATTTAAAGGTGAACACAATACACCCTGTCCACCCCCTGCTGCACTTACCTCCACGGATGATTAGCTTCCACTGCCCAGACAGCTGTTGCAGCAGTCTGGGGATTTGAATGTCATGAGCTTCTTCCCTCTTTTTCCTTAGGGATGCCAGGACGGATCAGAGCGCTTCTGGCACGTGACCGATTTGACTAATATGATCCATCCTGGCATCCCTAAAGAAACAAGATAAAGATGAACGCTGCTTTTAAATCCCTGTGCTGCTGTAATGGCTGCGTGGACACTGTAAGCCAATTATCCATGACGATAAGTGCAGTGGGGACCTATGGTCTATGGTCTACACCAGGGGTCTCCAAACTTTCTAAATAAAGGACCGGTTTACTGTTTTTGAGACATTATGGGGGCCAGCGGACGTAGAAAATGTCTCAGCATCAGTGGAATCCCATCTTTGGTATCAGCGAGAGGAATTATGCATTGGGAGGATTTGCGTTCCATCGTTGGTGTCACTGGGCCCCATTGTTGGTGTCATTGAGAGAAACTGTGCGTCATCGTTGACGTCGTTGATAGGCACTACGCCCCATTGTTGGGATCACTGGGAGGAATTGTGCCCCTTCATTGGCACCAGTGAATTAAATAGTGTACCAAGGGCCAGCTAAAAGCAAGCAAAGGGCCCCATCCAGCCCCTGGACCACAGTTTGGAGACCACTGCTCAACACTTTTGTGGGGGAAAGGCATTCTATATAATCCTGGGGAAGTTCTCGAAAACCTAAAGCCCAAACAATGCCGCATTATAATTTATGGCAATGAAACAAGTCCTAGCCAGAGCATGGTTGTCTTCTACCCACCTTGCAACTACTACTCGGTGAAATGTAAACTGGCATAGTACCTCTTGAAAGAAAAGATGTCTGCAATTCTTAATGACACAGTGAGGAAATCTGAACAGGTTTGGAAACCTTGAACACTACTTGCCCAATGACTGATCAATCCCTCCCTAATTGATCTATAGAAATAAAAGCTCACTCTATTCAGCAAGAAAAAAAGAACCACCCCACCACCAGTGAGTTCCCCCTCTTACCCCATTGTCCGACCCATCACATTTCTCCTGACTAGCTTCTATCTTGCTCTTTACCCTTCTAATCTCTATTCTCTTTGGTGTTTTTTTTGTCATACAATTTAGTGTACAAAGGGGGCTCCTTATTGGAGACAGATGTAGAAGCGTCACACAGATATGACATGTCTATTCATGCATTGCTTTGGCTGAAACTATACATTTTGTTATGCATTTTTGGAAATCTCTGAAAACTTCTTGAAACAAAAAAAGAACACAAATGAAAAACGTGTTTACCGCAAATAAGGCCAAACACAATACACAGACAGTTAGAAGCGGTATCCAACCCTGAAACAAACAAGAACATACATTACTTTGTGTACAAGCTTGTTCAAGTCATTTTAGAAGATTCTTTGACTATAATAAATATACAGACAGTAGAAGGGAGTACAGCAAAATACAGTAACAAATCAGATCAGAATTTAACCACTTCAATACAAGACTCTTTCACCTCTTCCTGCCCAGGCCAATTTTCAGCTTTCAGCGCTGGTACACTTTGAATAATTGATAATTGTGCGGTCATGTAACACTATACCCAAATTACATTTTTTTCACACAAAGAGAGCTTTCTTTTGGTGTATATTAACCACTTCAGCCCCGGGCCAATTGGCAGCCAAAGGACCAGGCCCCTTTTTGCGATTCGGCACTGCGTCGCTTTAACTGACAATTGCGCGGTTGTGCGACGTGGCTCCCAAACAAAATTGGCGTCCTTTTTTTCCCACAAATAGAGCTTTCTTTTGGTGGTATTTGTTTGCCCCTGCGGTTTTTATTTTTTGCACTATAAACAAAAATAGAGCGACAATTTTGAAAAAAAATCTATATTTTTGGCTTTTTGCTATAATAAATATCCCCGAAAAATATATAAAAGTTTATGCCGATACGTATTCTTCTACATATTTTTGGTAAAAAAAAAAAAAAATCGCAATTAGCGATTGATTGGTTTGCGCAAAAAGTTATAGTGTTTACAACATAGGAAATAGTTTTATAGCATTTTTATAAAAAAAATTTTTTTTTTACTAGTAATGGCGGCGATCAGCGATTTTTATTGTGACTGCGACATTATGGCGGACACATCGGACATTTTTGACACATTTTTGGGACCATTGTCATTTATACAGCAATCAATGCTATTTAAATGCATTGATTCCTGTATAAATGACACATGCAGTGAAAGAGTTAACCACTAGGGGGAGGGGTTATGGGCTGTGACGTGTGTGTGTGTTTTTTTACATTAGGGGGCGGGGCTGACGTCTGACGTCATTGATCGGCTTTCCTGATGACAGGGAACAGCCGATTAATGGACAGGCAGAGTAGGAAGCGCGGGGAGAGGTTTGTTTACACAGACCTCTCCCCGTTCTTCAGCTCTGTGACCCGATCGCGGGACACCAGCGGCGATCGGGTTCGCTGGTCCCGTGGCCGGGGTCACAGAGCTCCCGACCGGGCCGCTGGCGGCGCGGGCGCGACCCACGGCCAGGCAATTAAAAGGCCACGTACCTGTACGTGGTTTTGCCTGGCCGTGCCATTCTCCTGACGTATATATGCAGTGGGCGGTCGGGAAGCGGTTAATCACCACTGGGTTTTTTATTTTTTGTTAACGTAGCGTTACCCCCACAAGGGCTGCTGATAGACTCTATACCCCACTGATTACCTCAACTCTGAAAATCCTCCCTTACCTCTGACACCCTGGGTTCCATCATGTCATCAGCTGTGGTAGTAAATAGAGACTCACACAAGATTAAAGAAACAGTTCAAATAGGTTTACTGTAGTATCGAAACACAAGATATATATACAGTATCTCACAAAAGTGAGTACACCCCTCACATTTATGTAAATATTTTATATCTTTTCATGTGACAACACTGAAGAAATTACACTTTGCTACAATGTAAAGTAGTGAGTGTACAGCTTGTATAACAGTGTAAATTTGCTGTCCCTCAAAATAACTCAACACACAGCCATTAATGTCTAAACCGTTGGGAACAAAAGTGGCGTACAGTCCTAAGTGAAAATGTCCAAATTGGGCCCAAAGTGTCAATATTTTGTGTGGCCACCTTTATTTTCCAGCTCTGCCTTAACCCTCTGGGTAAGAAGTTCACCAGCGCTTCACAGATTGCCACTGTCTCCTGAGAAGTCTCATCCAAGTACGAACCAGGCTTGATCCCAGTGGTGGCCCGTAATGCAGGGCGCACGGGCATCACCCCCCCCATCCAATGCGTCCAGCCCCCTAATCTACATGCGAGGCGTCGGACGCATGGATTCCAAAAAAAAGAAGAGAAACTGCAAAATGCAGAATTACCCTTCCTGCTGCAGGACTCTGAGCATAACAGGAGTTCAATCTTCATCCATCACAGTAGGCTCTGTCATAAAAGACCTTCAGTGACTGAGTCTCCCCTAATCTGGGGTCCACTCCCCTGGACCTGTATAGCACCCTGCAGGAAAGTACCTTGGTTAGAACAAACGCTGCACAGGGTTCCATTACACAGGGTCCAGCACCGTAAGGCTGCATTACAGGCAAACTTTAAGGAATATTCTCTCCTATCCAATGAGGCTTGGGTACCATCCATTTTGGCTGACAGCTTTTTTGAATGGATCGATTGCAGTCCATGATTCTTAATAGAACCTTCAAGTATGCTCCAAGAGCACATGTATCACATCAGTGACCACCACCTTACAGACACTGGCAAAAACAATTAAGTGCTTCCTGTACAGGAGGGGTTATATAGGGGAGAACTTCCTGTTTGATTAATCTACCAGTGTCCATTCACTTATAGGTGGCATATAACCCAAGTAGTTATGAATATAACCCGCCCTGTGTCCTGTGATGCAGGATAATGAATAAATGAATGAATAATTTGTATAGCACTACAATGCGAACTGAATCGCCTCAATAAGGATAAGTAAAAATTGCATTTGAAAGACTGCTGCACAAATGGCATAAAATATTGCAATGACCAATAAAAACAGTTTAATATAGTACCTAGTACTCACAATAGAACTCACAGAATAACAATAAATATTTTCTCTTATCTTAGACGAGCGCCGAGCTCGTTTCCTCTGTTTCCTTGTTTGTATTGAATGCCTCTCCTGTCCCTACGCGTGGCGTCATGTGACTTCATCAGGGGATCCCCTGATGAAGTCACATGACGCCAAGATGAGAAAATATTTATTGTTATTCTGTGAGTTCTATTGCGAGTACTAGGTACTATATTAAACTGTTTTTATTGAGCAAATACATTTTAAACATACTACACTATACGGTCCCCCCGTCATCTTTTACCTATCACTCCGGCATCTGCCGTGAGCTACAAAGGCTAGATATACCTGGAACCAGGGAAAAGCAATACGCACCTACCCAGGCAGACCACCGTGAGGGAAGGAGAAGAAAGCAGACCCCTTTACATCATTTATATGCGGTTAACCCTTTGCCGCAAGGTAAGGGTGCATTGCTCACTTTAGTGTACCCCACACGAAGAGGAGTGACCCCCACTGCTTAAAACACGCCACTGCACGGATATCACCTTTGACCCAAGGATCACATCACTACCCTCATCTTCTTACCACAAGAAATTATTATATACTTATAAACTATTGAGGATTGACTTATTTATCACGGACTTATATGCATGCAACATAGTCGCAGATGACTATTTTATACGCATCCTGCACTATGCGATTTTAGTTGCATATGACTATTTTTTACGCATCCTGCATTATGCGATTTTACCTATAGGATATGTGTGTGTGCACTTTGCGTCTGCACCTAGCATTTCGTTATATTTTATATTTCAAACTTTATCCTACTGCACTTTGTTTACTGGTAGCTTTATATTTTGCCAGGGATTTTTTCATCTATAGACACGCTGACTAGTTTCATCCAGCTTATACATTATTTTGTATGCTCACATACTTTGCACTTTATATTTATTGTTCTACTGTTCACTCCAGTGCAACTTTTCTGCACATACCTCTACTCATCACATATCTCCAATGCGATTATATTTATCGTTTTATCCGTCACTCAATCACTCAGTCGCATTTTTAGCCTGTGCACACTTGCACTAGCACTTTAAGGATTTTATATTTTGTTCAACATCTACTATGCACTTTGGAATTGTTTGTCTATAGACACATTTTTACCATATGTTCACTTATATGATTTTATATGTATATCTGATTTTTTTTATTACCCGCTTATGGTGTTTTATTAGTAGTTTTATTTAGGTGCTATTAGTTCAATTTACACTCTCGCACCTTAGTACTATTTACAATTCTATTATTATATATATCTTTACCTGGGTTCACCAATAGCAATTTTTATTAACCTGTATTGGTCACACCATACCCCTTATCTTGTATAGTAAGGGAATTATCTATCTCAACTCGCATTACTTCGACTTAATAGTCGCATCATCAACTATTATTGTCTCATATGATTGCTACACTTAAAGGGTTTACGTCTTTATCCCATTACTGCCACCTTGTGGTAGATTTGGCCACCTCCCTGGGGAACAGCGCAGCACCACCCCCACTTCTATATATCTAGTTTGGTAGGTACGGTTTGACCTACACCAGGTGCCTGCAGCAGTCCCCCTACAGTCAGTCCCCACCACCCGCCCTTACCCTTCCCCTTCCACGGTAGCGCAGGAATACCCCACTACATTGCAATGACCGCCACTTTATTCTCTAGTGTCTGCTAAAATATATATTTGGGGGTTCTAAGTAATTTTCTAGCAAAAAATACTGATTTTAACTTGTAAGCAACAAGTGTCAGAAAAGGGCTTAGTCTTTAAAGAGCAACTGCAGTCTGCTCACATAATTTGTAATAAAAACATCTCTGCCATTCTGAAGCTTCCCTCTAACCACTTTGCACTTGCACTATGCAAGTTAATAGGAAAACAAGGGCAGGAGATTTAATGGATGAAAAGATGAAAAAATTACTGAAGTTCCGCTTTAAGTGGCTAACCTGACCTCATTTGCCAAACAAAGTTCATCCCTTTGATTTGTAAATGAACAGAAAGATACAATGTTTCTTTTTATCTTTCTTTCAGGTTGTTAATAAACATTGCTGGCTGCTTTTTTTTTTTTTACAGCTGTGAGCAGGGAACTGCTCTGGACTCGCGGAAATGCTGGATTACGATCGTGTGGGGGGGTTGAATCAAGATCATGTTTTTTTTAACGATTAATCATGCAGCTCTACTTTGCTCCTACCACTTTTTTTAAATTTAAGTATAACTATACTGTATCTGAGCACCACAAACCAAAAACACTATTTAACCACTTCAAAACTGGGCACTTAAACACCTTCCTGCCCAGACGGATTTTCAGCTTTCATTTTCATTTTTATAATTTTGTTCCCACAAATGGAGCTTTCTCTTGGTGGTATTTGATTGCCTCTGGGATTTTAATTTTCAGCTAAACAAATAAAAAAAGACCGAAAATTTAGAAAAAATAATAATAATAATAATAATTTTTTTTGTTTCAGTTACAAACCTTTGTAAATAAGTAAGTTTTCTCCTTCACTGATGGGCACTGATGATGTGGCACTGATGAGGTGGCATTGATGGGCACTGATATGCAACACAGATAGGTGGCACAAATAGGCACTGATGGGCAAGGATAGGTGGCACTGATAGGCGGCACAGATTGGCACTGATAGGCGGCATTGTAGTGTACAGATGGATGCCAATCAGTGCCAAACAATAATGCATGCCAATCAGTGATGCCCACTGATTGGCATCCATTGTGGGCACTGACTGGCATCCCTGGTGGTCTAGGGTGGCATACCTGGTGCTGGTCATCCCTGGTGGTCTGGTGGTGTCCCTGGTGGTCCAGTGTGGGCATCCTCGGGGGGGGCTGCGCTGATAATCGATCAGCACAGACCCCCCCCTGTCAGAGGTGCAGCTGATCGGCTCTCCTCTACTCGCGTCTGACAGACGCGAGTGATGAAAAGCTGATCAACGGCTCTTCCTATTTACACTGTGATGAGCCGTGATTGGACACGGCTGAGCACGTGGTAAAGAGTCTCGGTCAGAGACTCTTTATCGAGATCGTAGTTGCGGTGTGTCAGAATGACACACCGCAACCACGGTTGCTGCAATGCGTGTCATATGACCACGTCATATGACGTCCGGTCAGGATATTGAAACCACTTTGCCGCCGTCATTCTGCTATATGGCGGGCGGCAAGTGGTTAAAGTGGTATTGAGTTCAGTGTGCCCAATCTTGTTAATCACAGAGTTGCACTGCAATCAGTGGCGGCCCGTCCAAAAAAAAATGCCCTTTAACCAAGTGTACTGTGTCTGGGCGCCGGACACCGTGCACTATGGGAAGCGCCACATCGACGCAATCACGAGATTGCAGACGTGGCGCTTCATTTGCAGGCTATTAACCTGCCTTGTGGCTATTGGCGGGAGCATTGTTGTTTAAATTTAGAGGTTACTTCCGGAATTTGTGGGCTACACGAAAACCAGAAGTGACGTTGGCAGCTCCGTTCTTTGCATGGAGCGGAGCTGTAAGGTAGGAGAGCGCGCCAGCCAGCTCTGGTATTCAGCTCACTAAGACCCCTTTCACACCAAGGGCTTATTGCAGGCGCTATAGCATTAGAAATATCGCCTGCAATCCGCCCTAAAACAGCTGCACCATCGTCTGTAGTGTGAAAGCCCGAGGGCTTTCACACTGCAGCGGTGCGCTGGCAGGACGTCAGGAAAAGTCCTGCCAGCAGCTTCTTTGGAGCGCTGATCCCACTGCCCACCATCCCTCTGTCCCTGATCACCACCATCCCTCTGAACCCACCACCAAAGGCAAACATGTAAGATATTGCATTATTGCAGTCCCTAAATGTGATGACTGTATTTGTTTTATTTTTTTTTTAGGCTTTCTTGTACTTCATTGTCTGCAGTGACCTCTGCCTATTGCTGTTTCCTGAGCACCTTTTTTGTGTTTCCTGTTTTTTTTCTCTGGTGAATGAGGAGTGTGGCTGGGCTGTGAGACAGATTAATGTGTCATTAGAACCTGGTGTATAATGTAGAGCCTGGTATATGATGTAGAGCCTGGTATATGATGTACAGAGCCCGATGTATAATGTAGAGCCTGGTATAATGTACAGCCTGGTATATGATGTACTACAGGGGACGGAGTTGGTGGATTCTATAAGGGGTGTGGCTTATGAGAAATGGGAGGGGTTAAAGGGTGGGCGGGTCTAGCGCCCCCCATCTTAAAACTTCACCAGCCGCCACTGACTGCAATCCATTCCAAACTGATCACATATGTTACAGCGCCATTAGCGTGTCCTTACTTTTATTGCAGCTGATGTTTTTATTTCTCATGAAGCTGCCGAAGCCGGCGCCATCTTTAGGGAAACCTTATGATGCCAGGGAGTAATGACTACATCAGCACGGAACATCACGACACATATTCATGGCACAGTCCATGTCAGTCAGCGTGCCATCAATGCTGCATATGTGTAAATGACGTAATTGCAGGGAGAACTGGGCAAAATCTCTTAAACAGTGCATTTCCAAAAGCATTTGGAAGAATCTACATGGAAGTCTTATATTAAGGTTTTAAACGGAGCTCAGTAAAAAACGTAGAGTTTACTACCACTTTTATTCATTTTTAAAATCTAAAGCAAATACACCCCCCCCCCCCCCCCATTCATGCATGTCTCCATGCTTTAATTTTGCTGAGAATTAACTCTGACCCCCCCCCCCCCCCCAGCATTTCTGGATATGGCCTTTTTAAGTTAGGGCAGAGGATTTTATGTAGTCCGATGATTTGAAGAGTCATTTACTTCCTGGAATCCATCTGCCCTTAACTCAGGCATGCAGACAGGAGGGTTAGGCTCAGCTGAGAAAACCCCTCCAACCCTCCTGATGACTCCTGGGATAGATAACATCATTTGCCTAGGCCCGGAAGCCAGAAAGTAACTATCATCTACTTTCTTATCTATTTACTGATGCTAGCAGCATAAGGATTAAACATAATCAATGTTGATTGAGAGAGTGAAATTCCACTTTATTAATCCTAATGGTTTCAGTTAGGCTGTGTTCACACTTTTTCGGTGCATTAACACAAAAAGCGTGTTGGCATTCCTAACTTTACACATTAAAGTGAGTTGTGTTAGGACCGCCAATACATTTGAATGGGCTGCCTAGAACACTGAAACACACCAAGAAAAGGTAAATGTACTTTTTTCTTAAAAAGGAAGTGCTACACAATGCAGGGTAGTGTGAAGGAGTGCATGCTCAAGGAGTGCAAAGGTATTAACCTGGCAAAGTATACAGTCAGGTCCATAAATATTGGGACATCGACACAGTTCTAATCTTTTTGGCTCTATACACCACCACAATGGATTTGAAATGAAACGAACAAGATGTGCTTTAACTGCAGACTTTCAGCTTTAATTTGAGGGTATTTACATCCAAATCAGGTGAACGGTGTAGGAATTACAACATTTGTATATGTGCCTCCCACTTTTTAAAGGGACCAAAAGTAATGGGACAGATTAACAATCATCCATCAAACTTTCACTTTTTAATACTTGGTTGCAAATCCCTTGCAGTCAATTACAGCCTGAAGTCTGGAACGCATAGACATCACCAGACGCTGAGTTTCATCTCTGGTGATGCTCTGCCAGGCCTCTACTGAAACTGTCTTCAGTTCCTGCTTGTTCTTGGGGCATTTTCCCTTCAGTTTTGTCTTCAGCAAGTGAAATGCATGCTCAATCGGATTCAGGCCAGGTGATTGACTTGGCCATTGCATAACATTCCACTTCTTTCCCTTAAAAAACTCTTTGGTTGCTTTCGCAGTATGCTTCGGGTCATTGTCCATCTGCACTGTGAAGCTGTCCAATAAGTTCTGAAGCATTTTGCTGAATATGAGCAGATAATATTGCCCGAAACACTTCAGAATTCATCCTGCTGCTTTTGTCAGCAGTCACATTATCAATAAATACAAGAGAACCAGTTCCATTGCCCACGCCATGACACTACCACCACCATGCTTCACTGATGAGGTGGTATATGCTTTGGATCATGAGCAGTTCCAAACTCTAATCTGGCCTCCCTGTTTTTGAGGCTCACAATGGTTTACATCTTGTGGTGAACCCTCTGTATTCACTCTGGTGAAGTCTTCTCTTGATTGTTGACTTACACATACACCTACCTCCTGGAGAGTGTTCTTGGTCTCGCCAACTGTTGTGAAGGGTGTTTTCTTCACCAGGGAAAGAATTCTTCGGTCATCTACCACAGTTGTTTTCCGTGGTCTTCCGGTGGGTCTTTTGGTGTTGCTGAGCTCACCGATGCGTTCTTTCTTTTTAAGGATGTTCCAAACAGTTGATTTGGCCACACCTAATGGTATCTCTCTGATGGGTTTGTTTTGTTTTTTCAGCCTAATGATGGCTTGCTTCACTGATAGTGACA
Source organism: Lithobates sylvaticus (assembly GCA_028564925.1). Taxonomy (NCBI): domain Eukaryota; kingdom Metazoa; phylum Chordata; class Amphibia; order Anura; family Ranidae; genus Lithobates; species Lithobates sylvaticus. The sequence goes on along the minus strand of CM053030.1, from coordinate 172,117,505 downwards.
GCTCTTTGGATCTCATATTGAGAGTTGACAGCAACAGATTCCAAATGCAAATAGCACACTTGAAATTAACTTTGGACCCTTTATCTGCTCCTTGTAAATGGGATAATGAGGGAATAACACACACCTGGCCACGGAACAGCTGAGCAGCCAACTGTCCCATTACTTTTGGTCCCTTAAAAAGTGGGAGGCACATAAACAAACTGTTGTAATTCCTACACCGTTCATCTGATTTGGAAGTAAATACCCTCAAATTAAAGCTGAAAGTCTGCAGTTAAAGCACATCTAAGGGGAGAGAAAGGGGTGGGGCCAGGCCGGGGCTCCATGTCTGTATGGACACAGGGAGCTGCGGCTCGGCAAGCTGATTGCTGTGGGGGCACTCAACAGGAGGGAGGGGCCAAGAGTGCTCTGTGCAAAACCACTGCAACAGAGTAGGTAAGTATAAAATGTTTGTTATTTTTAACTATAATAAAAAAACAAGACTTTACAAACACTTTAATTTGCAGAGATTTCCGCTCACTTCCTGTTTGGTTATGGGACAGGAAGTGTAGAGAAGGGAAAATACTGCAATGGGACATAGATGGCGAAAGGATCTGGACAAGCTGTTTTTTTTTGGTGTGAAGTTCCCCCTAAAGATTCATACCAGACAGTGCCTGGTATTGTCAGGGATCAAAGTCCGATCTTTGGTCATTGAAGTCGGACATATGTCGGACTTCAAGTGGCAGGGCAAAGTCGGATCCAAAGTGGTACGACTGTCTTGTCGTACCAGTGTGAACCCGGCCTCAAGGCTGGGTTCACACTGATACTACATGACAATCATACGACTGTCATCCAACTTTGCTCTGCATCCATATGACTTGAATAAACAGGATACTACTTTGATCCAACTTTGTGATAGTAGCCTTGTCCTTTGAGCAATAAAAACAATCCAAGTGTGACATAAATTCCTTTTACTGCTGCTGTATTCATCATGTCGGATGTCACAAGTCGGATGGTCAGGACAAGGATCCTACTTTGATCCGACTTCAATGATATTCAGTGGGCTGGAATAGGACCAAAGTAGTGCAGGGAGCATTTTCAAAGTCAGAACGACTTGTGTCGGACCAGTTAAGACGGCTCTCATAGGGAAACATTAAATTTCACATGTCATGCGACATGAGCTCCCAATGTCGGAGCGTTTGTCGTACAAATGTAAACCCAGGCTCAATGATCATGAGAACAGTGAGGAATCAGCCCAGAACTACACAGGATCTTGTCAATTATCTCCCCCTGCTCAAGAAAACACATGTACAGGCCCGTCTGAAGTTTGCTAATGAACATCTGAATGATTCAGAGAACTGGGTGAAAGTGTTGTGGTCAGATGAGACCAAAATCAGGCTCTTTGGCATCAACTCAACTCACTGTGTTTGGAGGAGGAGGAATGCTGCCTACGACCCCAAGAACACCATCCCCAACGTCAAACATGGAGGTGGAAACATTATGCTTTGGGGTGTTTTTTGGGGACAGGGCAACCTCTGATTTCCCAACAAGGGATTTGCAAAGGAGTACTAAGTCATGTTTTGCGAAGGGGTCAAATACTTATTTCACTCATTAAAGTGCAAATCAATTTATAACTTTTTTGAAATGCGTTTTTTTTTTTGTTGTTCTCTCTTCTTAACCACTTGCCTCCCGCCCTATAGCAAAATGATGGCGGCAAAGTGGTTTCAAAATTCTGACCGTGGGCGCGCATCGCGGCGATCGTTGTTGCGGTGTGGCAGTCTGACACTCCGCAACTACGATCTCGGTAAAGAGTCTCCGACGGAGACTCTTTACCACGTGATCAGCCATGTCCAATCATGGCTGATAACAGTGTAAACAGGAAGAGCCGTTGATCGGCTTTTCCTCACTCGTGTCTGTCAGACGCGAGTAGAGGAGAGCGGATCGCCTGCTCCTCTGACAGGGGGTTCTGTGCTGATCGATTTTCAGTGCAGCCCCCCGAGGATGCCCACACTGGACCACCAGGGACTAAGGATGGGCTCGGGCGTGTTCGCACACTCACGTGCAGAGCCCGCCAGGAAGTCGGCACAGTGCTGCGCTAATCACAAGCAGTGAGACATTGTCCCGATGTGCGGCTGCAGAGATCGGGAAATGTCTCACTGCCTGTGATTAGCGCATCGCCGTGCCGGCTTCCTGGCGGGCTCTGCACGTGGAGTGTGGAACACGCCTGAGCCCATCCTTACCAGGGACACCACCAGACCACCAGGGATGCCCAGCACCAGGTATGCCACCCTAGACCACCAGGGATGCCAGTCAGTGCCCACAATGGATGCCAATCCGTGCCCACAATGGGCATCACTGATTGGCATGCATTATTGTTTGGCACTGATTGGCATCCATCAGTACAATACAATGCCGCCTATCAGTGCCCATCCTTTCTCATCCATGCCGCCTATCCATGCCGCCTATAGCCATGCACATCCGTGCCAGCTATCAGTGCCAATTTGTGCCACCTATCAGTGCCCATCCGTGTCGCCCATCAGTGCCACCTATCAGTGCCCATCAATGCCACCTCATCAGTGCCACCTCATCGGTGCCCATCAGTGCTGCCTTATCAGTGCCCATCAGTGAAGGAGAAAACGTACTTATTTACAAAGTTATGATACTGAAACAAAAAAAAAATGTTTTCATAATTTTCTGTCTTTTTTTTATTTGTTTAGTTTAGGTGATCAAATACCACCAAACGAAAGCTCTATTTGTGGGGGAAAAAAAAAAAAAAAAAAAATGTAATTTGGGTACAGTGTTGTATGACCGCGCAATTGTCATTCAAAGTGCGACAGCGCTGAAAGCTCAAAATTGGTCTGGGCAGGAAGGTGTTTAATTGCCCGGTATTGAAGTGGTTAAAATTATAGCCTGATAATTTCTATGTCAGTGGGCAAACGTACAAAATCAGCAGGGGTATCAAATACTTTTTCCCCCTCACTGTAAGGCTACTTTCACACTGAGGCAGTTTTCAGGTGTTTTAGCGCTAAAAATAGCACCTGAAAAGTGTCTGCCATGCCACCCCATTGTGAAAGCCGGAGTGCTTCCAAACTGGGGCGGTGTGCTGCAGGATCGGGGAAAAAAAAGTTCTGCAAACAGCAACTTTGGGGCGGTGTCCACCCCTGCCCATTGGAATGAATGAGCAGCGCTTCAGAAGCACCGCAACACGGGCAGTTTTAACCCTTCCTTTGGCTGCTAGCGGGGGTTAAAAGCGCCCTGCTAGTGGCCAAAAAGCGCCAACGCAGCCGCAGTGTGAAAGCAGCCTAAATCTTTGACGGGGGACCTGATGACCGAAATGTGCTTTAGCGAATGATAGCACAGATGGGGCGGCATGTGTGCCCTCCAGTGTTGCCAACCGTCAGTATTTTTACTGGCAGCCAGTAAAAAACAGGCAATTTTCTCCTGCCAGTAAAAGGAAAAAGTTGCCAGTAAAAAAATATGGCTGTGATGTTCGGCTTGGTCCAGAGCTGGCTGAGACCACCTGAGTCCCTGTTACAGTGTGTTCAGGCAGCTCTGGTGGAGGCGGTGCCCGAGCATGTCGTGTGATGCCATGGTGCAAGGGAGCCAAACAGAGCGACCAAAGCCTTTTGTGTGGGTCTGCAGGACAGGAGCGGGACTGTAAATGCTGTTTAGACTGACGGGACCAAGAGTCAACTTCATGTGTGTGTGTTTCTTCCTATTCTAATTTCTTCCCCTTCTGTCCCTGAACTACTTACTTACTATATTGAAAATAAAATAAGAAATATGTTTTTTGCCCTAATATATACCTTAAATCACATTTCTAATTGCATATTGTACTTGTTTGTAGCTTAAATACTAAAATTTGTAATTTTGTAACTTTTGGAAATGCCAGTAAAAACTTGGCTGTGCCAGGAAATTTTGGGTGTCGTGTCAGTAAATTTCAATCTGGTAGGTTGGCAACACTGGTGCCCTCCTACATGGAAATGCTAGATTACGTACATTTAGAGCAGTATATCTACATGGGGCGAGCCATAAGAACTTAGGGTAAGCCTGGAATTCCACTTTAATTGCAGAAACCCCCAGCTCTCTATATGTCAATGTCAGCAACCCCAAGACTTTGGAAGGGGAGTGTCCTACCTGGAGGTGACCTATCCCTGGAGAGGTGAATGGCAGGTGACAGTACATACCTTTGCGGAATTCAGCAAGCTCCTCTTTCTCCTCCTGACTTGCATCCTGCTTCTGGTATTTTGTCATTGGGAATCTCTTTGTACACAGGGATCTCACATTCATGATCTGAGGAGATCTTATCCTCACACAGTCCAGGCACCCAACACTGGCCCAGGCCGCCCTGTACCCTCTCCTCACACATTGCAATGTACTGTGTCTGCCCACCACACCCCTCCATAGACAGGCGGCCACAATCATATTATTACAGATCACTACACATCATGATGACAGGACTCTGCACTACAAAACTCGTGTGACAGCCCGGTGTTCACCGCTGCCTACTACTGACATATGCAGACACGCCCCTCTGCGAGGAAGAAAAGGATGATGGGAGTCGTAGTTTTCACACCGCTCCTCTCTAGTCTTCCCTGAGCACCCAGAACTACAATTCCCGGCATCCTCTACAATCAGCAGGCGGAAGTTTAGGTGACTTCAGAAGGGAACGTGACCTGTGTGATCTTGCTGGGTTATGTGCGGGAGTTCCGTCAGATTAGGCGACCCGCCAGATTTCGTAACGGAAGTGACGTTTCCTCACGGCCATCTTGTTACACCTCGCACAACTCGGCCACACTAAGCCTACAGTCTGAAGTCGCTAAGCGGACATCTTTTTACACCCACCAAAGTCAAATAGGGAGGGAAGGCAATGTGTTCAGCAATAGAATTTAGTGCCAAAGCACTTCAAGTCTTAGCTGATTTCTGGCGTACTGTACACAGTCTGATACAGCCATTCATTTCTGCCATTGGAACTGTCATTAGCAGGACTGTATTGTAATGTTCAAGGATAATGTAAAGAAACATAGATAAGTGCCATTATTGACCTTCATCTAAAAATGTCAGTTGCCTGGCTGTTTGACAAAATCACCGCTTGATTAACCACTGACTAACCGGGCTTTTTCTGGCACTTTTTGTTTACAAGTTGAAATCAGTATTTTTTCCTAGAAAATTACCTATAACCCCCAAACATTATTCATTTTTTTTTATAGCAGAGACCCTAAGGAATAAAATGGTGATCATTGCACTTTTTTATGTCACACGGTATTTATGCAGAGGTTTTGCAAATGCAATTTTTTTGGGAAAAATTCACTTTAAAGCGGAGTACCACTTAGCTGTCTTCACCCCCTCCGGGGGGTAGGGGAGAAACGGGAATCGCACGGTTCCCCACTTCCGGAGATGGCGCCGTCTCTCAGAAGTTTGGTCCCCCTCCTCCTTCCTCCGCCGCTGTGCCAATTAAGGCTTCACTCCCTGGTTTCCTTACCAGGAATGGTGGCAGCTGCACCCGACAGCCGATCCGAAGATCAGCCGGGGTGCCGACATTGCGTGCTCCCTGGACAGGTAAGTGTCCATATAATAAAAGTCAGCTTCTGCAGAATTTGTTGCTGCTGACTTTAAATTTTTCAGTGGGGGGGGGGGGGGGGCAGGTTTGTCCTCCTGTTTACTTCCGCAATGCGTGCACCCACGGGCGCGCATCCCTCCAGCCAGTCACAGATCGCTGTAAATGGCTAATCACAGCCAATCACAGTGGCCATTTACAGCGCGATTGGCGTGTCCAATGAGAGATGATCTCATATGTAAACATATGAGATCATCTCTCATCGCCGGCTCTCCCTCCTCACACAGAGACAGCGTGTGAGGAGGGAGAGCGAACGGCTTAGTCAGAGATGCAGCGGTAAGTGAAAAAAAAAAAAACTCAAATAAAGTGCACATGTGTCCCCACTGCCATCTGTCCCCACTGCCACCTGTCAGTGCCACCTGTCGTCAGTGCCACCTGTCAGTGCCATCTGTGCCTAGTGCCACCTGTCGTCAGTGCCATCTGTCCCCAGTGCCACCTGTCAGTGCCATCTGTCCCTAGTGCCACCTGTCGTCAGTGCCATCTGTCCCAAGTGCCACCTGTCAGTGCCATCTGTCCCCAGTGCCACATATAAGTGCCATCTGTCATCAGTGCCACGTATAAGTGCCATCTGTCATCAGTGGCACATCAGTGCCACGTGTCACCAGTGCCACATATTAGTGCCATCTGTCAACAGTGCCACATCAGTGTCACCAGTGCCACATATTAGTGCCATCTGTCATCAGTGCCATGTATAAGTGCCATCTGTCATCAGTGCCACATCAGTGCCACATAGTGACATCTGTCATCAGTGCCATATCAGTGTCACATGTCATCAGTGCCACATGTTAGTGCCATCTGCCATTAGTGCTAGCTCTGAGGAAGGGGGTGCACCACCCCTGAAACTCGTTAGCTGTACCCCAGGTTCTGTGCATGTCTATGCACTGTGTTTATGGCCTTCTGTCAGTTGCATTTTGTGAGTACCCACTTTTATCCAAAAATTACTTCTTATTAAATTATCTCTGGTAATGCACTAGGTGTGCGTGCCTTCCATTTCTGTTTTTCTTGTAGTCCGGATTACCCCATCTGAGGAAGGCCGCATCCACCTAGTTTTGGGATACCATATATCTGACATCTGTTACTCTTTTTTTTCAAAAATGTTTTATTTAGAATATCCAAAATTAAACATACAAGACATCGGGTAGGTATTACATCATGTATAGGCAACAATGAATTCCACAATGATCCAGACAATAGTGTAACCATCAGCAGTCTATGACCACAATGTCCTTTCATAGTTTCATAGTTTCATAGTTAGTAAGGTTGAATAAAGACATCAATCCATCCAGTTCAACCTGAGTGAGTGTCTACAATTGTCCCTATCCCTGTACATATTGCACACTCACATCGGTCCCTACCCTCAAGGAGCCCACAATCCAAGGTCCCCATTCATATACTAGGGCCAATTTTTTGAGCACAGTGAGGCTTCATTTGATGGGCACAGTGAGGCTGCATTTGATGAGCACAGTGAGGCTGCATTTGATGAGCACAGTGAGGCTTCATTTGATGGGCACAGTGAGGCTGCATTTGATGGGCACAGTGAGGCTGCATTTGATGGGCACAGTGAGGCTGCATTGGATGGGCACTGGTGAGGCTGCATTTGATGGGCACTGGTGAGGCTGCATTGAGCTCTTGTATCATGTCTGCAGTCTCTGACCATCTCCTGTATCATGTCTGCAGTCTCTGAGGGAGTCTGAAGAGGAGTCAAGAGTGGGAGCGCCGCCAGGATGGGGGTCATGGGAGAAGTCAAACGTGTGTGGACTGTGGATAAGCTGGCTATATCCTATAGGAGGAGACTATAGGATAAAACCAGAGCCACCAAGCTGGAGCCGTCTGACTGAGCCCTGCTTGGTGCTCCTGAGAGGAGGTCAGTGACAGCACCGCCAGGCCAGTCTGAAGGGGGGTCACTGATGTAAGGGGGGAGAGAGTACAATAATGTAAGGGGGCACTGATATAAAGGGTTTCCCCCTTATATAAGTAACCCACCCCCCCCTTACCTTAGTGTATTCTTTCAGCGGAATGTGGTCCCCCCCCCCCACGTTCTGAGTTCCTGGGGTCCCCCTTGATGATTGACCACTTTTAACTAGAATTTGCTTATATATATATATCCCTATGTGATTTCATATCTGTCTTTTCTATATATAATACACTCTTCAAATGTGCTTTAAAATGTATGGTTTTATAATGCTGTGGGGCTGGTATGAAATTTTTTCCAGGGCTGAATTTTATTCCCAGTCCGGCCCTGCCAGCAATCTCTGTGTTGTCCCAGTAAGACCATTCCCCACACTGTTAGAACACACCCAGGGAACACAGTTAACCCCTTAATCGTTTTTTTTAGCACTGATCACTTTAAAAATGTCACTAGTCCCAAAAAATTTCACTTAGGGTCAGATTTGTCCGCCGCAATGTTGCAGTCCCGCTAAAAATCGCAGATCGCCGTCATTACCAGTAAAAACAATAAAAAAAATGAAAGTCCATAAATATATCCCATAGTTTGTAGACGCTCTAACTTTTGCGCAAACCAATCAATATACACTTATTGCGATTTTTTTTTTTTTTTTTTTAACAAAAATATGTAGAAGGATACATATTGGCCTAAACTGGTGAAAAAAAAAAAACATTTTATATATTTTTTTGTGGATATGTGTTTATAGCAGAAAGTAAAAAATATATATTTTTTTCTAAATTGTCCGTCTTTTTTTGTTTATAGCGCACAAAATAAAAACCGCAGAGGTGATCAAATACCACCAAAAGAAATCTTTATTTGTGGGGAAAAAAGGACATCAATTTTGTTGCACGACCGCGCAATTGTCAGTTAAAGTGACGCAGTGCCGTATCGAGAAAAATGGTCTAGTCATTAAGGGGGTAAATCCTTCTGGGGCTGAAGTGGTTAATATAACTGTGTCAGTTCTTTTAACCCCCACAGTACAAGGTGACTTGTGTCCTGCATACTGCATATGGGCAGTGTTGGTCATCTTCCTGGAAAAAAGTAATTAATTAAGTTACAAATTACTTCTCCCAAAAAGTAATTGCGTTAGTAACTCAGTTACTACATTGGAAAAGTAATTCGTTACGCAGCAAAGTAACTGACTTTTTTTTTAAATATTCTATACGTGTAACTAAGGGGCGGGTCTAGTATTACTGTAACCAAGGGGTGCATTTATTATTATTGTTATATATCGTATAACCAAGGGGCTGCTCTATTATTACTCTAACCAAGGGGCAGATCTGTTATAGCGTGTAAGCAAGGGGCGGGTCTATTATTATTATATCGTGTAAGGGGCGGATGGCTACAGAAGAGGGCGAATGTTAAATTAATGGGCAGAGCTCGATATATAATAATAAATGCGCCCCTTGGTTACAGTAATACTAGACCGCCCCTTACTTACACGATAGACGCCCCTTGCAGAGTAGCACGAGCATCAGGAGCGTGCGGCGTCGCCTCGTACAATTACATGTTAACTGCACCTGCGCAGTGTAGAGTTCACTCAGAGGTTCGGCAATTTTCGGAAGCTCTGTAGTCCTTCGTACTGCGCAAGCCCTGCGCCTGTGCAGTACAGGGGGTCCTTATCCGGCGGGGGAACTTTTTCGGCAGGACACCGGAATTACACTACTGCCATCTAGTGGCGGTACATGTAATTGGGGTAACTAAGCCAAAGTAATGGGAACTGAGTTACCATGAGGGGAAAAGTAATCAGTTAGATTACTAGTTACCCTCTAAAGTAACTGCGTTAGGTAACTCAGTTTATTTTAACTCAGTTACTTACATCACTGCATATGGGTCACCTATGCTCCGTGTACTTGCCTTGATCCCGTGAAATACTAGAGACGTACTAGGGGCAATGGTTAGATGAGAAATGAATGATTCACTGAAGACGATGGATATCTGATCTTTGCAAAGAGAATGATGTTATACGGTTTGTTAAATATTTGAAATTGATGTTTACAATGGAAAATGTCAAACCCTGGTATTGTAAACCAGTTCTGACATATTAGGTTTTTCACATTCGTTTTGTAGCACATGAGGATTGTACTCCAGGGCGTAGGAGTACCATCCCTCCCTCATCCTGGCTTAAATCATGCAGTGTGACAGGATACCAACCTCCTGTCTGCTGCACATTCACAGCACATGCAGCCTACACAACACACATAACATGCTGCCTCAGAAGACAGATACAAAGTAATTGTGGGCTGGGGATCACTGGAGCAAAGAAATTACCATACACGTCACATGATTACATTACCTGCACTCTGATAATTATTATCTGCACAGCACTATGATAATGAAAGGCCCTATTCTTGCAAATTCATGTACTGTGCTTGAAACCCGGCATACTGTTTTTACACAGATTGTAATTTCTGAAGACTCTTTCCTACATAAGGAGATATGATTTTTATTTAGCTGCCAATCAAGCAGTTGTATGTTTATTGATATACCAATGAAATGGAGCCATTGCCATTATAAGAATTAACTATGCTAAAAAGAACATACCTGAAGGCTGAACAAAAGAAATCTAGCAGATTCCTCCTGTCAGAAACCATGAAATCAGACACAGACAGAAGTACAGTTAAATCACACTTGTTTAATAATAAAAGTAAAAAGAACAAATGTAGTCAAAACATAGCCAAAGTTCAGCAACTGGAATGTATAGTCAGCCAAGCCAGAAGTCAGGGATCAATGTAGTGCAACAGCGAGCAGGATCTGGAACCAGCAGGGATGTCAGCAAAGCCAGGCTTTAAACAAAACCACAGGCGACCGTTTCTTGGGATGTTGACCAAGGTGGAGGCAGGGCTTCTCTAAACTGGATGGCTTAAGTAGGCAGGGCTGACAAACAGGATATCATCAACAGCTGAGTAATTGTGGAGAGAGATGGGAGTTGGCAATTAGCCGACAGCTAAGTGGCCAGCTCAGAGAAGGAAGGACTGAGCCCAGCCCTGACACCTCCATCCACAAAAGGGGCGTAAGGGAAGAAATCTCCCCCCTGTATTCTGATAGCCAGGAGTAAGGATGAGCTCAGGCGTGTTCGCAAGCCGTACGTGCAGAGCCCGCCAGGAAGTCGGCACTGCACAGTGCTAATCACAAGCAGCGAGACATTTCCCAATCTCTGCAGCCCGCAACGGGACAATGTCTCACTGCCTGTGATTAGCACTGTGCAGTGCCGACTTCCTTGCGGGTTCTGCATGTGCAGCTTGTGAACACGCCTTTGCCAGAAGTGCCAGTGTTCTGTGGATTACTGCCTCCAACGATCTGCGTATGCGCAGTAGTGACGTCACTCCATCTGATCTGCCGATCAGCTGGCTTGACGTCATTACTGTGCATGTGCAGATTGTCTGAGACATTATCCAACGATCAGCAAAGCGCGGAGGCAGTGTTATGACGATTACTGCAGATCTTCGGATAATGCTTTTGACGATCTGCGCATGCACTGTAGTGACGTCATGCCAGCTGATCTGCCAATCAGCTGGTATGACGTCAACACTGTGCATGTGCAGATCGTCTGAGTCATTATCCAACGATCAGCAAAGCGCGGAGGCCAAATCTGATCGTCAGATTCTGCCTTGCTCTCTCTGCGCATGTGCAAGACTTCACTGATGGCGTCACCACTGCGCATGCGCAGATCGTCAGAGGCATTATCGTACGATCTGCAGTGATCGACAGAACACCGGCTGTCAGAATACGCCAAACAGTGTCTGCATGTGACTGGCTCCGGGTTTTTCCAGGCGCTGGTTGGCTGGACATTTTTGGCCGGTATCCTTAGACAAAAGTTGAAGTCAGCAGCACCAATTACTTTAAATTGGCCAGCTTTAGAAGGTGCATTTAAGGTGTCATTAAATCCAAATCATTAAACGTTAGAAATGATTTCTTATAGATAACAACAATGGTGATAATAATAAACGAAATTGATAGGATATCCGAAAAATGACTTGGTAATGGAGGGGAAGAGATTCCAGCACTGATGCAGCTGAAGAGTCAGGAGCAGCTAAAAGGTCAGGGATCCCGCTGGATGGAACGAGCTTTGCTGAAATAGCCAGCAGCTTTATCAACCAGGAGGGCAGGAGAGCAGGATATTCCACAGGGATGGATGAGTGGAGGGATGGATGCAAAGGTGAGTCAGAGCTTAAATTACAGTGTAGCAGTGTTCATCAGATCTGGGAAGATCCTCAGGGGTATGCAGAAAACATGAAAGTGGCCACAGTGCACATATTAATAAAAGCATGTATCCATTATCAATATATGAATAAGTGGATACATGCTTTTATTAACGTGCACTATGGCCACTTTCATGTTTTCATCAAAAACTGTCAGTATATGCTATATTACATTGTGTTCATACTCATCCACGACTAGAGCATTCATTTTCTGTACTCTGCTGTTCACTGTCCCTTCCTTCTTGGCTGTGTCCCTGCTGCAGCCCGAGATTGTGCAGACCAGCTGTTGCCACATCTACTGAGCATGCTCTAGTTTCAGTTCCCTTCTAAGCTGTTCATTTCCTCCTTTTTCTTATCTGTGTAGCCTAAGTGACTATATATGTGGGTGAATACACAGTGGTAAATGACACTCCCCATCCCTTCCTCCTCCTCCATGTCCTCATATTGCTAAACACTATGGGGGCGGGATAAAGGATGGTGATTGATGGAGGCTTCGCCTCCCTGTTAGTCCCAGCACATACATACCATAGACACAGGCTGTAGGGGTGTGACATCCTGTTATTGGCAGAACCTCCTCCAGATCTCTTTACAGTGTGAACAAAGTGAAAGCTATTGTCACTTAACTTAAACTCCACCTATACCATGTTATTGCAAAGAAAAATAATAACATTTTCTTTGAAATATAGATTTGTATGAAGCTTTAAAACAATTGCGTTTATTAATAATTATTTATTTTAATTCTCTGTTCTGAAAGCTTTTTTTTATGTCATGTGACCGACATAGCATCAGCGCTGTGCAGATACAGATTCATACATCAACAAAGTACTGATAACTCCGCCCTCAGAACTTTCACTGAGGACAGGAAGACCTGGGAAATGTCATGTGACCTCTGAAGAGCAATCATAAAATAAGGTACTGATAATAAAAAAAAAAAAGATTAAATTAAATACAGGGATATAGTATCACTTTAAAGCAGAACTAAAATCCTGCGGTAAAAAAACTGCAAGCAGGCAGCCTTTTTGTTCTTTTTTAAATTCCATGGGGGGTGCTTTTATTGCAGAAGAGCTGTGTACTGCCTCTTCTGCAATAAATTGTCCCTACCTACCCGCTCGTCGTCTCCTCTGGCACTGCAAACTGAGATGCGGAAAAACAGTCTCCTGCGCATGCGCAGGACTGACGTCTTCCCCCGCCAGATAATGAAGAGGCCCGAAGACAGGAACTCAGATGCCGGCTCAGGACCATTGCATAGGTAAGTATGGATGCTTTAGTTCCAATTTAAATAATGTGCAGAAATTGTCATTTTAATCCACTTACGTTATTCTTGTTTGAAAATGAAGGTTTGCAATTCGTCTCATAGACCAAATGCCGGACAAATGCACTAATCTCATCTTTGCACACACATAGAGCTTTATTTACTAAAGGCAAATCCACTGTGCACTACAAGTGCACTTGGAAGTGCAGTCGCTGTAGATCTGAGGGGGACATGCAAGGAAAATAAAAAACAGCATTTTTTCTTGTACATGATTGGATGATAAAATCAGCAGAGCTTCCCCTCATTTCAGATCTACCCCTCAGATCTACAGCGACTGCACTTCCAAGGGCACTTGCAGTGCCTTTAGTAAATCAACCCCATAGTCTGAAACAGTTGAGCGACCATTTCAGCTGACAACTTTGCCGCTAGCGATTCTGCCATTGACAATTTGTTGAACTCTTCAGCAGCAGGATGACTACACATGATCGGATTTTCCGACGAGAATTGTGAGTTGACATACTGTTGGCCTAAAATCTGACCGTTTGTACGCTCCATCGGACAATTGTTGGATTTTCCGCGGACAAATGTTGGATGGTAGGCTTATAAATTTTCTGCGGACACCTCTCTGTTGTCAGATTTTCCGATCGTGTGTACACAAGTCCGTCAGACAAAAATCCAAAGTACAAACACGCATGCTCGGAATCAATGCTGGCCAAACACAACATTAGAAGAAGGTGCCCAAAGGGTGGTGCTAAAGAGCTGAAAAACCACGTAGTACGTCACTACTTTCGTGTTTGTTGGCTGACAATTGTGTGCCGTTTGCATGCAAGACAAGTTCATGGCCAACGCCCTTCGGACAAAAGCCAGACGCTTTGTCTGCGGAAAATCCGATGGCGTGTACGAGGCTTTAAAGCGGGGTTTCACCAAAAAAAAATTTTTTTTTAAAAGTCAGCAACTAAAAAAAAAAGTCGCTGCTGACTTTTAAAAAGTACACTTACCCTCCCAGGGCGCCCGCAATGTCGTTGGTGGAGGCCGAGATGTCCCTCGGCTATCCGGATCCAGCGCCGCCATCCTGAGTAAGGGAAACGGCTTCTCGTTTCCTACTGCGCATGCGCGAGTCGTATTTGTGAATGGGGAACGCGGTGTGTTGTGGGACACAGTTCCCACAACACACCGCGCCCCATTCACCTGAAGACGGAAGAAGAGAAGATCACCGAGGCGCTGGAGGAGGCAGATTAGGACGATCTGCCTAGCAACAGCCATTTCTGGTAAGTAAAAAAAAATAATTTTTTTTTTTTTTTTTAATTGTTACTAACTTTCTCCCAAGTTTTTATTTTCAGGGTGTCCCACCACTTTAAGAGGCTGCATGTTTTGTCCCTATTGAATCCCTCTCTCTGTAGCTAAGGCAGTTATGCCGCGTACACAGTACCGGACTTTTCGACAGCAAAGGTCCGACGGAACGAATCCGTCGGAACAATTCAATCATGTGTGAGCTCCATCGGACCTTTGCTGTCGAAAAATCTGACAGCCTTTAGAAACAGAACATGTTTCAAGTTTTTCGGATGGAACTCTGCCGGAGCCAGTTCATATCTAGAAATCCATTCGTGTGTATGCTAGTCCGACGGACAAAAACCGACGCTAGGGCAGCTATTGGCTACTGGCTATGAACTTCCTTATTCTAGTCCGGTCGTACGTCATCACGTTTGAATCCGTCGGACTTTGGTGTGATTGTGTGTGTCCAAGTCCGTTCATTCGGAAAGTCCGTCGGAACTCTGCCGAAAGTCCGTCGGGAAGACTGGTTGTGTGTACGCGGCATTAAATGCTGCTCCGATCTCTAATGATCAAGATTTAGCAGCTTTTGGGCCAGGGACAGAGCGACATTACGGCATGTGACTACAGAGGGAGCGATTCCATAAGATCAAACAGGCAGCCTTTTTAGAAATCCTGCCACTGGCGATTAGTTATCAGCATTACTTTTACATATTTTCAAAGAGGTGTCAATATAACATAGTTGCTGCCAAATGTTCCCGATCTCCAGGGATCATCCAAGCTTTCAGATGAGATATTCTTTCTTGGAATTGTATCTGATTTGTTTCTTTGCTCAAATTATGTTGGCTGTTTATACACATCTCTAGTGATTGCTTTTAAAAAACAAAAGATTGTAATCAAGTGTATTACATTTTCCATAATTACATTGTAAAGTGGAGCAATCCCAATAGGCTGTATCAGCAATCGCCTTGCACAGGGGTCAATTGATGTCGTGTCCCCAGATGTGTAAATACACAAGTTACTTCCTTTACAACAATGGAAAATGCAAGTTAGAATGCTTATGCAGTGAAAGGCTTAATGCACATAATTAGGCATTAAATACAACTTGTGTAAAAAACGTGATTGCCAAGGCTTCTCTGCTTTATTGTTTACCTGCGTATGCACATATGATGTCATTTCCTGAATGTGGAAGTGCTGCATTTGGAAACTTGCGTGGTACGCACATGCACAAGTAAATGCCAATGCAGCCAAAATAAAAAAAAAAAAAGACCAGACCCTTATTCAAGTGTGCAGCCTAGCAGGTCAGGAAAGGGGGGAGGAGCGAGCATCCCCTCTCCTGGATCATACCAGGCCACATGTCGTCAACATGGGGGGGTGGGTGCTTTGGGGCAGGGGGACAAGGGCCTCTTCCCGACAACCCTAGGCGGTGGTTGTGGGGGTCTGCAGGACAGGGGGCTTATTGGAATCTGAAGCCCCCTTTAAGAAGAGGGCCCCAGATCCTGCCCTCCCTATGTGAATAAGTATGGGGTACATTGTATCCCTACCCATTCACTAAAAAAAGTGTCAAAAATAATATAAAAACAGTACACATGTTTTTTGACAAAGTCCTTCCAGTACTGGTGCTTTTTGGGTGGAACTCTACATTTTCACCCCCTTCCTGCCCAGGCCAATTTTCAGTTTTCAGCGCTGTCGCACTTTGAATGACAATGCGGTCATGCAACACTGTACCAAAATTAAATTTTGATCATCTCTGCGGTTTTTATTTTTTTCGTTTTTATATTTTTTCGCTATTTTTTTTTTTTTAAAAATTTTTTCAAAAGTTACAGCGTCTACAAAATAGGGGATAGTTTTATGGCATTTTTATTAATATTTTTTTTTTACTAGTAATGGCAGCGATCTGCGATTTTTATCGTGACTGCGACATTATGGCAGAGAGATTGGACACTTTTGGCGCTATTTTGGGACCATTTACATTTATACAGTGCACTCATGGAGCTTGCAGCGGGCCTGCTCACGCCCACAATGCCGGTCTTAGAGGGCAACGTATAGGTACGTTAATATGCCTGTATGTACCCTTCTACCGACGTATATCGGTGTGAGCCAGTCGGCAAGGGGTTAAAGCATATAGTGGCCCCCTGGTAGCGAGAAAACGACATGCTTTTTTCTGGTGTGTCCCTGTTCACAGTTTCAGGTCCGATTTTAGTCAGAATTTTTGTCTGAATTCTGACCTGAAACTGACCAGAAGACGCACAGGACCCCCTATGCGGAGCCGTCCTGGAGATGTGTAAACCGGCTCCATAAAGAGCCGGTCACAATCTCCTGACATGCAAATTGGATGCAGAGAAACCCACATCCAATTCGCAATAGTGTGAACCCAGCCTTATGCCGCGTACACACGGTCGGAATTCTCGTCGGAAAAAGCTCTGATGGTTTTCCCGTCGGAATTCCGACGGAATTTCGCTCAAACTGTCTTGCCTACACACGGTCACACCAAATTCCGACGGTCAATAACACCACGGCATACAACACGTTCGACAGCACTATTAAAGGGAAGTTTAATACTTCTGAGCATGCGTCGAATTGTTTCCGAGCATGCGTCGGAATTTTGTGTGTCGGAATTGCATACACACGATCGGAAAATCCAATAGAAAGGTTTTCCGTCGGAATAATTAAGAACAGGTTCTCAATCCATAGTCTGATGGGCATACACACAGTCGGAAAATCCGATGAAAAGCTCCCATCGGACTGTTTCCATCGGAAATTCCGACCGTGTGTACGCGGCATTAGACAGGAGCCAATTAAAGCGGACCTTCACCCCCCCCCCCCCCCCGGGCACTCTTCTCCTCTCCATCCCCCTCCACAGTGCCAATAACAGGTTTTTGTTTGTTTGTTTTTTTTTTTTCCATCAAAGGCTTGGCCCGAAATTCGCCGAGGTGAATAGCGGGGTGGGGGGTGAATATAAGTGATATAATGAGAGAGTTTAGGTGCACAGTATTTTTGAACTTCATTTTTGTCCTCTCAAATAATGCTGCAGCATGTTGCAAGCAAAGGGCAGCTCAATGAACAGATGGTCAGTAAGAACGGTCTGCTCCATTTTTGTATCACTTGCCGACCATACGCCGTCATTAAGCTGTGGCAAGGTGGCTCGGCTGCGCAAATCGCCGTAGCTGTAAGTCGGCTCGGGGACTCGCTTTTGTTGGCGCCTGCGCTCCCATTGGCCAGCGGGGGAGCCAATCAGTGGGTCAGGTGGACTCGATGTCCGCCGGCCACCCACGATCGTTCTCAGCAGTGACAGAACAGGGATCTGCCTGTGTAAACAATGCAAATCTCCGTTCTGACAGGGGAGATCAGATCCTGTCTTTCTGCTAGGAAGGAGGAAGACGGATCTGTGTGTTGTCCCAGTGAGCCCTTCCCCCATACAGTTAGAACACACAGTGAGGGAACACAGTTAACCCCTTGATCACCCCTGATGGTAACCTCTTCCCTGCCAGTGAGCAAATAAAGATCCCGATAGCCGCAATCCAAGAATAGTAATTTCTTTTATAGTAGATACAGTCCGTATAAAAACAGATTCAAATTGCAAACTACTAACGCGTTTCACACTGGTGCTTAATCATAGCTAGCCCCTGCCAGTGTCATTAGTACAATAACAGTGCATGTTTTTAGCACTGATTACTGTAGTAATGGCACTGGTTCCCAAAAAAGTGTCAAAACTGTCTGTTAGGTGTCCGATCTGTCCACCGCAATGTCGCAGTCTCGCTAAAAATCACTGATCGCCGCCATTACTAGTAAAAAAAAACAAAAATGCCATAAATCTATTCCCTATTTTGTAGACGCAATAACTTTTGCGCAAACCAATCAATATATACTTATTGGGATTTTTGTTTTACCAAAAATATGTAGCAGAATACACATTGGCCTAAACTGATGAAGAAATTAGTTTTTTTTATATATATATATATTAGACATGTGCAATTCGTTTCGTTTTTTTTTTTTGTTTTCCGCTAAAATTCGTTATATTCGTTCATTCGTTATCGTACGAATGAACGAATGATTCGCTAAAAATTTTAACGAATGTTCGAATCGAACGAATATGAAAAACAACGAAAATCCGAAATAACCAAATTGGAAACAACGAAACTACGAAAGAAGAAAATCCGAAAAACGAAAACAGGAACAACGAAAATCAAAATGAATGAAAAAATTCGTACATTCGTAACTTTTTTTTTTTTTGTTGAATTGGTAATTTTCCGTGTCCCTTACAATGGCGCTGCCTAACGTGCTTCGAATGGATTGAACGAAAAAATTCGTACATTTGTAACTTTTTTTTTTTTTTTTCAATTCGTAATTTTCCGTGTCTCTTACAATGGCGCTGCTCAATGTGCTTCGAATGGATTGAACGAAAAAATTCGTACATTCGTAACTTTTTTTTTCGATTCGTAATTTTCCGTGTCTCTTAAAATGTAATAATAGCATACACATTACATAACATTATGAATTATGCTCCGGTTACGAATCTACGAAAATAATGTTACGAAAGTACGAATAAATCAATCTAACGAAAGTACGAATGTAACTAAATCTACGAAAATACGAATGCGTCCGAATTTCGAATAAACGAAAATTAAACTAACGGAAAAACGAATCAACGAAAAAATAACTCTTACGAAAATAGGAATCGTTACGAATACGAACACCGACGACTTACGAAATTACGAATCGTTATGAATAAACGGAACCGAACAGAAACGAAACGAAACGAAAATAAATGAATTTTTCTATTGTGCACATGTCTAATATATATATATATATATATATATATATATATATATATATATATATATATATATATATATATATATATATATATATATATATATAATTTTTTTTTTTTGGGAAATTTTTTATAGCAGAAAGTAAAAAGGTATTATTTTTTTTTTCAAAATTGTCGCTCTATTTTTGTTTATAGCGCAAAAAATAAATACCACAGAGGTGATCAAATACCACCAAAAGAAAGCTCTATTTGTGGGGAAAAAAAGGACATCAATTTTGTTTCGGTACAACGTCGCACGACCGCGCAATTGTCAGTTAAAGCGACGCAGTGCCGCATCGCAAAAAGTGGCCTGGCCATTAAGAGGGTAAATTCTTCCGGAGGCTGAAGTGGTTAGGCACCCCAAAGTACAAAAAAAGACCCTGCCAACCTAAAATAGAAAAGTAAAAAAAAAAAAAATCACAAAAGAAATGAAAACTCCTAATTACAACCCAATTTAATTTTAAAAGAAAAGTGCTACCAACATAAAATAAAAATCAATATACCCACCCCTGAAACAAAAACCTACTTTTTGCAGTTAAAAGTGATCGCTGACCTCAAATAAACAACAACATAAAAAAATTTACAAAAAAAGAATAAGCAGAAAAAACAGCAGAAATGGTGGTAGATTGTCCAAAGAGCTAGCAATCAGTAATAAAGAACAGACTCCATAAATGAATAGTTAATGAATTATTATGATTATTACAGAATTGGTTATTAGTCAAGCAGTGTGTTGGATGAAAGTACTGGCATGTCCTATAACTGACAGCAGAGGCTTCGCTCTCTCATGGTGTTACAGCGTGCGGCCACCAAGCGGCAGCAAAGAGTCAGGTGAGATAGAGGCGCTCCTCCCCCTTCGGTCCTGGTCTCCAGTGGTTACCGGGAAACAGAGCGGTACACATTCAGGTGAGGGACGCATGGTACATAATGGGGGCGCCGGGTTTGTGATTGTTAATGTGTTCAGAACTTGTCCTGTTGTTATGGCGGGTTGTCCGAAGTTTGTCCGAGTCTTGTTTTTAATACAGTGATCCCGAGTGTGGCCCGTTCACGAGGCTCCTCGGACTGACCACTAGGTGGCGGTATCAGAGGTCACGTGATGGGGAACCTGTGAGCGCACTTCCGGGTTTACAGGAGAGGAGGATGATGGTGGGCATTGATGAGGAGGATGGTGTGTGTGTGTGTGTGAGATTTTATTTTATTTTTTTTATATAGAGGCTTCTGTTTAATTTGTCCATTTCTCATGTGTGTGGGGTGTTTTTTGTTTTAATCAGAAGGTAGTGTTATTTGAACACATTAAAGCATGTTGTGTTTTTTTTTTTATTTTTTTTAAATATTGCATACAAAGCCATGATGTCCTCCATATCATGAATCATTCTAAATGGTGAAGTTTATATTGCTGATGTGATTCTACTGGTGTAAATGAGCCCTCATGTTGTGGATGAAGGGGAGATGGCGAGTCAGGGCTCGTTCATACCATGTCCCCTGAGCTGGGTTGTTCTCCATAGATCGGCGCAGACCATTGTGCCCTCTTACCACCATAGCGCTGCTTTAAAAGGATAGGATGTCTGCATTTTTATGCAGCGTAATGCTTGGCACCTCACCAAACCGCGTCACGGCGTATCGTGGTGCATGGAGTTGAATGAAATGTTATTTTGTCACACTTCAGGCTGGGTTCACGCTATTGCAAATTGGATGGGGATTTATCTTCATCCAATTCACATGTCAGGAGGTTGTGACCGGCTCTCTATTGAGCCAATTCACACATCTCCGGGATGACTGAGGAGCGAATTGCACAGGAGTCCTGTGCGTCTTCTGGTCCGTACTCGGGTACAAATTCGGACCGAGTGAGCCACTCCACACGGCAGTGTGAGCCCAGCCTGAAAGTTGGAAAAAAGTAAACCTCACAATGCATCTCACATCACATCACACCAGCACATACGTGTTATAAGGTGCCAGATGGTGTGAATGAAATGCTATGGTTGGCTGTATCCTTGCTGACCTCTATGAGGTAAGTTGTTGGTTGGCCCTGTGAGAGAAGGATCAGCCAACCATGAGATGGCTTTCAGGTAGAGAGCCACTCAGCTGAGGCATCCAATTTTCAATAGCAGGAGATTGTGACCAGCTCTCTATGGACCTGGTTCACATATCTCTGCTCTGGTGCAAATTTTGCACTGGAGCCCTGTGCGTCTTTTGGTCTGTTTCAGCTTCGAATTCAGCCAAATATTCAGGCTGAAATCGGACCTGAAACGGTGAACCAGGACACACCGGACCTCTGCTGTGTGCTGCATGCGGCGATGGTGTGAACCCAGCCTGAGAGATGTCATCTTAAAGGGGTTGTAAAGGTTAATTTTTTATTTTCTTTAAATGGGTTCCTTTAACCACTTTCAGACCGGACCAATTTGCAGCCAAAGGACCAGGCCCCTTTTTGCGATTCGGCACTGCATCGCTTTAACTGACAATTGCGCAGTCTTGCGACGTGGCTCCCAAACAAAATTGACGTCCTTTTTTTCCCCACAAATAGAGCTTTCTTTTGGTGGTATTTGATCGCCCCTGCGGTTTTTATTTTTTGCGCTATTAACAAAAATAGAGCTACAATTTTGAAAAAAATGCATTATTTTTTACTTTTTGCTATAATAAATATCCCCAAAAAATATATAAAAAAACATTTTTTTTCCTCAGTTTAGGCCGATACGTATTATTCTACATATTTTTGGTAAAAAAAATCGCAATACGCGATTATTGATCGGTTTGCGCAGAAGTTATAGCGTTTACAAGATAGGGGATAGTTTTATAGCATTTTTATTAATAATTTTTTTTTTATTAGTAATGGCGGAGATCTGCGATTTTTTTTTTTTTTTTTTTTTTTTTTTTATTTTTATTTTTTATTTTTTTATTTATTTATTTTTTTTATTTTTTTTTGTGACTGCGACATTATGGCGGACACATCGGACATTTTTGACACATTTTTGGGACCATTGTAATTTTTACAGCAATTAATGCTATTTAAATGCATTGATTCCTGTATAAATGACACTGGCAGTGAAGGGGTTAACCACAAGGGGGCAGTGTAAGGGTTAAGTATGCCTAGGGGTGTGTTTCTTACTGTGGGGGGCGTGGCTGTCAGCTAGTGAATGCTGATCTCTGCTCCAATCACAGGGAGCAGAGATCGGCGTCACTAGTTGCTAGGCAGAACGGGGAGATGCTGTTTATCTCGGCATCTCTCCGTTCAGCCGTCCCGTGAGACGATCGCGGGTGTCCCTGCGGCGATCTAGTCCGCGGGGACCGTGATCAGACTCACGGGGGTCCCGACCGGCGTGGGAGCGCGCCGCTCCCGATGGCACGGACAGGCAGAAAGGAGGGACTTGTATATACGCCCTCCTGCCTGTCCGTGCCATTCTGCCGACGTATATCGTCGTGCGCCGGTCGGCAAGTGGTTAAGCTAGTGCATTGTTGGTTCACTTACCTTTTCCTTCGATTTCCCTTCTAAATGTTTTTTTTCTTTGTCTGAATTTCTCACTTCCTGTTTCTCCTCAGTAAACTTCACACCATCTTCCGAGTTGTTGTGTTTAGTCAGCCTGAACAGCTTACTGAGGAGGAACAGGAAGTGAGAAATTCAGACAAAGAAAGGGAAATTGAAGAAAAAGGTAAGTGAACCAACGATGCACTAGCTTAAAAGAGCCTATTTATAAAATAAAAAATGAACCTTTACAACCCCTTTAAAGGCAGCTCATAGATGAGACAGTTTTTGTCATTCAGCCAGCAGGTTGAATGAAAATTACTCGATTTCCTTCTTCCACACACTCTAAGTATGGGGGGAATCCTCCCTGCTGAGCTATTCTGACAGTGTGGAGACTTCCCTGCTGTCAGAATACACTGAAAACAAGAGAAGGGCGCACTGACCTAGTGCAATTGAATTGCCTCAGTTCGCGGTCACACACAGCCCCGCCTCCTGACCCAGCACCTGTGGCAGACAGAACATGTTCCACACCGGCAGCGCTCTGTCTTTCACATGCGCTGGGTCAGGAGGCGGGGCTGTGTGTGTGACTGCAATTCAAATGTAAGCTGTTACAGCGGGCTATCCCTCTGTGATCCGGACAGCTCTCCTCTTCCTCCACGCTCTCTTCCCCTGTGATGATCTGGCCGCCCTCTCTCTTTCTCCATGCTCTCTTCTCCTGGGCGAAAGGCTCCCATTCAACCCCGCCTCCCAGCGGTACTCCCCCCCCCCCCCCCGCCCCCCTACTCCCAGGCAGCCCTCATTCGCCAGCCATCATTTTCCACTCGCAAAATACAAGTAGGCGAGTGGAAAATTTGAGGGCTGGTGTTAGCAAAATTTCCATATGGTTAACCTCTAGCAGACATAATACAAGAGATGGTCAGAGACTGCAGACATGATACAAGAGATCAATGCAGCCACACCAGGGCCTGTCAGTTGCAGCCGAACAGGTGCCTGGATCAGAGCGGTGATCTCCTGCTGGATTTGAATTTCTCAGGCCTGGGTGGCCACAGTAACCATGTCTTGCCTCCAGTGATACACGTCACACTGATTCAGTTTCCCGACATTGGATCAGTATGCCGTCTATTACAAGAGGCGGGACATTGTTATTTGGCCGCCCGGACAATTCAGCTCCGTGACACAGGGAGATCGCCGCTCTACGTGAAGAGGAGGACTCTGACTGAGCCAGGATAACACCACGGCAATGTGCGGCACCCAGGGCGGACCGCCCACTCTTCAGTGTCATTATCGCCACTTATTCTTCTCTGGGCCGCATGCCGAAAACACAGTTTTTGGCCGATATGTTTCAGCTGCCAAATTTTCGGTGCACCTCTACTATTAGATTATAGGAGCAGAAAAAAAGCTTCTAGGCTAGGAGCTTGTGAGTGTGCATGGAGCCTACATTTTCTGCCTGCTTCTGTCTGTCAAGACCTATTTAGCTCTCACCTGCACCAAAATTGGACTAAGAGACCCAGAGATTGTGGGATATATAGTTTCTTCACAGGAAGTGTCAGTTCTCAGACCACAGACAGAGGTCATGCATTAATGTATGCAGTGCCATGCCTCTTGTTTGAATACAAACAGAAACTTCTGACAAAGGAATGTGATGATTAAGGCCCCTTTCACACTGGGGCGGTTTTCAGGCGGTACAGCGCTAAAAATAGCGCCTGTATACCGCCTGAAAAAACCGGCCCCATTCACTCCAGTGTGAAAGCCGGTGGGCTTTCACACTGGAGCGGTGTGCTAGCAGGACGGCAAAAAAAGTCCTGCTAGCAGCATCTTTGGAGCGGGATAGGAGCGGTGTATTCACCGCTCCTATACCGCTGCTTCATATTGATTTGAATAGGACACCTCTGCAATACCGCCGCAAAGCGCCGATAAGGCGGCGCTCTGCGGGGGATTTTAACCATTTTTTTCGGCCGCTCGCGGGGGGTAAAACCACACCGCGAGTGGCCGAATCTCGCGGGCAAAACGACGGTAAAGCAGCGCTAAATATAGCGCTGCTTTACCGTCACCGTGGCTCCCGCCCCAGTGTGAAAGGGGCCTTAGTGTTCTATAGACTTTGCATACAGGCCAACACATGACACCATGAACCTACATTATCAATACACATCCTATGCAGTTGAAAAACACAAGGTGCAGGTAGGAAGGTCTATAATGCCTTTAATGATTTTTAATCTCAGGAAGAGTCAATTCTGTAACACAATCCTTATCTCTTTGCAGGTCATAGCTTTTTCTTGTTCTGAGATTGTCTAATTACTGTCTGTGATGGCCCAGTTCTTCTGCCTCTCTTCTCGCTTCTTTAAAAAACATTTTTATGTATCTGCCTGGGAGGAACAAAGGAGTATATTGTAGAGTAGTGGTTTGCAAACCTTTTAAATAAAGTTTACTGACCTTTAGACTTTAGGGGGCTGGACTGTGACTAGTGGACGTGTAAAGTGATCCAGTGTCATTGGGAGTGATGTCTCAGTCCATAAAAGTGATCTGTGCCACTGTTGCTGCTCTTAAAATCTTGTTGAAACCACAGTCTACAAGTCAAAAATAAGGTGAGTTGATGCATTTCAATAACTAAAAAATGTCCCAGGCTTGATGGTGAGTGGTATTCGAAAAAAATAAATAAAAAAATTACACAGCACCTGTGGCCAGTAGCAAGGGGAACAGTTCTCCATCATTCCAGTCAGTGGGAAGAAAAGTGCCCCATCGTTGGTGTCAGTGGGAGGTAGAGTGCCTCCTCTTCAGTGGGAGGAATTATGCCCCGAAATTTTTGAAGTCAGTGGAAGGACTGGTCCGTTGGAAGTTTCCCAAGAGCAAATAAAAGGCAAGCAAAGGGCCACAGTTTGGGGACCGCTGCTATAGAATGCCATTTAAGTGGTCTGCTGACATCACATTCAAGGTGGCAGCACCCAGCAGAAGACTTCCATCTTGTTATGTCTGCACAAGGGAGCTTTTTACTGCTAATTAACATGCATACAATGTGTTAAATGCACATATAATCTTATGGGAATATTTTGTTGAAATTAATGGTCTGGTTATAGGGTCTTAAAAGTTTCTGTCTTGGTTTGCTGTAACTGGGGACATAACTTAAAAATCACCTTGTTGGGTTGTAGTTATTCTTATTTCCGTTGTTCCTGGTTGTTTAGACGATGGTCGTCCAAATATTGTGCAAACGAAGAAGGGCTCAATTAATTTGTGTGTTAGGAGAGGGGGCTCATCAGACTTTAGCCGGCCATACATGGACCTATATTTTGATCCATGTATGGGCATCCTGGTTGTACACAAGTCGATCCATTGATCAACTTGTGTACTGCCATACTTATCCTTTAAAGCGGGACTGTACTGACATTTTTTTTTTTTTTAAAAGCCAGCAGCTACAAATTAAAAAAATGGACACTTACCTGTTCCAGGGTCCAGCGGTGTCGGCAGCAGAGGCCGCATTCTCGGTGAGGGAATCAGGAAGTGGCTTCACTTCCCAATTCCCTACTGCGCATGCGCGAGTCGCGCGGGGCAATGAGAATCTTCAGCGCGGTCTGCCGGGACACGTGTGTGTGTGTGTGTGTGTGTGTGTGTGTGTGTGTGTGTCCCGGCAGACAGCGCGCCGGGACAGGAACTTGCGTAAACTCCCGTGGGAGTTTATGCTGGAAGTGGGTGCAGATACTTGTCTTAGACAGGTATCTGCACCCCTCTCCCCCCTGAAAGGTGCCAAATGTGACACCGGAGGGGGGGAGGGTTCCGAAAAGCGGGAGTTCCACTTTAGGGTGGAATCCCGCTTTAAGCCCCTTCCACATGGGCGGACTGATCAGGTCCATCTGTCGTTTTTTTTTAGGCAAACCCGATCGGACCATCCATTGACACCCGCCAACATCTGATCTGATCCTATCTGCTAAAAGCAGAAGGATGGGAATTCCATTCACCGCTGGTGGAGTCCACCCGTCCCAAAGGGGCCTTATGTGCTATCTGCCTCCTCATTTTTGGAGATTTCCCCTCTGTTCTTGCTTACCAGTGATTACCTTTGCCAAGAGCTAAAGTTTCTGTTTCCCCACTTTGCAGTGGTCACTTCTAAAAATGTTACTTTCTCTAAAACTAACTCTTAAAAGATCATTAAAGAGTAGCTATACGCCAGTATTACCTGTAGGCTCCCTGCAGCTGATCCTTCCCCAGTACTGACTTGCCATGATTATTCTGCACGGTGTGACTGTACAGTATAGAGGTGGCTGTCTTGATAGAAGCAGGGGTTTACTTCCTCATGTAAGATCCTCTGGAAAGAAGAATGTTAAGCAGCACAGTAGTGGCATCACCAAATCTCAGTCCAAATCTCCTGAGATCAGAGGCAGCAGTTACTTATATATCCTATTTCAGATATACAGCTGTGAGGCTGTAAGCACAAACGTGCTTAGGCACTCCACATACTAGGAAGTACACTGGTACCCCACATACTGGGAAGTACACTGGTATGTGGAGTCCTTAGTTTTGATAGGTACCTGCTCCCACTTGGGGGTTCCCGCCCACCTTAAAACTCTTGGTACCATTCACAAAGTGCAACGTGTCTGTTGTACTGTATGCACAGTGAGAAGCCAGCTGTGAGCCATCAGGAAGTCCCAGCCGGCTTTCCACAGTCAGCGTGGCGTCTCTGGGGACCTAAAGACTGGCGAAGAATCACCCCGGGAGATGACAGTGCTGGATCCCTGGTCTTCTAAGTGTTTTTTTTTTTTTTTTTAAAAAGTCAGCAGCTTCAGTATTTGTAACTGCTGACTTGCTGGGCAAACTCCCAGTGTGTATGAGGCCTTAGAATTCATTTTGTAGATTGTTAGTTCTTAGGGAAAGCAGGTTTCATTTAGCTCTTCTGCTTGAATCCGAGAATACAGAGGTGCTGTGGCTCACTGTTCACTAGACTGCCTTGAATAAATATTAAAAGATAATGTATATAGGTCAGAGGTAATTTAGAGGTCATATATTAACCACTTCCCGACCGCCCCCTGTATATATACGTCGGCAGAATGGCACGTACAGGCAGAAGCACGTACCTGTACGTGCCATTCTTCAGGCGGTTGGGGGGTCCGATCGGACCCCCCTCCGCCGGCGGGGACGGTCGGGATGGCTTCAGAAGCGATGCGGGACGAGGTAACGGCCAGTCGTTACTGGCCACCCCCTCCCGATCGCTCTGGCCAATGGGATTCGTCCGCTTCCTTCCCCTTCCTGTGTAATTGTAAACACAGGCAAGGGGAAGTGATGTCACGCTCCTCGTGTCGGTCTTTCTGACCGGGACGCGGAGCTGTGAAGACATCAGGTTAGTGCACCAACACTACACTGACACCAGGCACACATAGGCACATATTTCACCCCCTGTCACCCCTGATCACCCCCCAGATCACCCCCGGCCCCCCCTGTCACAGTGTCACTGATTGCAGTGATCATTTATTTACTGATCACTGCATTTAGTGTCAGTGTGACTGCAATAACTGTCAGGGCAGTTAGTTTTAGGCCCCTTTAGGTCCAAGGTAGCCCCCTACCCCCCCCCCCAATAAAGGTTTAACCCCTTGATTGCCCCTAGGTAACCCTTTCACCCCCTTTTGCCAGTGTCACTAAGCGATCGTTTTTTTGATCGCTCTATTAGTGTCACTGGTGCCGCTAGGTAGCCAGTTTTTTTTTTTAGGTAACCGCCAGGTTTATATAGGATTATAAATAGGTTTATAGGTCAGGTACCCCCATATTACAACCTAAATAAAGGTTTTAGCCCAGCCCACCCAAGTGCAGTCCACCCAAGTGCAGTATCGATGATCACTGGGACGCTAGAGTCAAGCGATCGCTAACAGTTTTTTTGGTAGCGTTTTGACCTGTGAATCTCACTAGTGTACTACTAAATTTAGAGCCCAAAATGGCAAATCGCAAGTACACTAGTGAACAGGCCTACTTGTTTCTGAGTATGTCAGATAGTGAAGAGGAGGTCACTCATCTGTCACAATCAGGCTCAGAATACGATCCAGTAGACGACAGCGGCTCCATGACAGATAGCTCTGGCGACGAAGGTGAGGTCCCTGCTAAGGTCAGGCGTACCCGATCCCGATCTTCTGATGTTGTTGAGGTGCAGGAACCGCAGGTCTCTCGTATGGAGCAGAGAAACAGCTGATTTTAAGCCATCCGATTTTTATTCGCTGTTTTTCACGGAAGATCTCTATAGATCTATTGTGGACCAAAGTAATATATACGCTGGTCAACACATCGCCGCTAATCCCCAAGTGCCTTCCCTTGCCAGAGATTGGAAACCAATTACGGTTTTCCGAATTTAAGACCTTTCTGGGCCTTTCCCTCAACATGGGCATACACAAATTCCCGACTCTGAGGTCTTATTGGTCCACCTCACCGCACCACCATATGCCCGTGTTCTCTGCCTCCATGTCCAGGGCACGATACGAGATGATTTTGCGGTCACCGTGCGACCTAATCGCCGGGGCTTTCCCCAGCGGCTTGTAGATTCCCGTCTTAGGCTGGGGGAGAGAGCCTGCTTGAAGTGTAATAACTTGCTCGCTGTGAAGTGGAGGGATAATAGGAATGTTTTCGTTCTTACCTCCCTTCATGCAGACACGACAGTCCAAATTCGTACGGCGGCTGGTGTTGTGACGAAACCCCTCTGTATCCACGAATACAACCTTAATATGGGGGGGGGTGGACCTCAACGACTGCATGAGAGGCATTATCCTCATGTCCTCCAGAGTACCCCTACCCAACGAGCCCCCCAAAGAAGATGTCGTGTCTGTACCAAGCGCGGATTTAGGCGTGACACCCGTTATTATTGTCCACGCTGTCCTGACAATCCTGGTCTCTGCGTTGGTGAATGCTTTGAACGCTACCACGAACTAGTGAGGTTTTAGCGTAGGGTACAGCATTTCACAGGCTAGGATACACTTTCACAGGGTCTCAAGAATGCCATCGCATTTTGAGACCCGACCGTTGCAGTTAAAATTATAGTTACAGGGTCTCAAGAATGCCATCGCATTTTGAGACCCGACCGTTACAGTTAAAAATTATAGTTATAGTTTAAAAAAAAAGTGTAAAAAATAAAATAAAAAAAAAAGTACAAAAAAAAAAAAAAACCCCAAAAAAAATATAAAATAAAAAACCCAAAAATAGTTGTCGTTTTATTGTTCTCTCTCTATTGTTGCTCTTTTTTACTCTATTCTATTCTGCAATGTTTTATTATGTTTTATCATGCTTGCTTTTCAGGTATGTTTTATTGTTAACCATTTTTTTGTTTTCAGGTGCGCCATTCAGTTGCAGCGCGGATTTATTTATTTATCTTGACAGCTCGTAAGTGTTTTTTTTTTTTTGGTAATTAAAAGTCAGCAGCTTTTTTTTTTTGACTTTTTTAAAAAAAATAAAAATAAAAAAATTGACATGCTCCTAAATGCGTTTTCAGAAACCTGGCTTTCTCCTGCCAGGAGAAAAGGTGCCCAGGAGAGCTGGGCAAACTCCCAGTGTGTATGAGGCCTTAGAATTCATGTTGTAGATTGTTTGTTAGTTCTTAGGGAAAGCAGGTTTCATTTAGCTCTTCTGCTTTAATCCGAGAATACAGAGGTGCTGTGGCTCACTGTTCACTATACTGCCTTGACTAAATATTAAAAGGTAATGTATATAGGTCAGAGGTAATTTAGAGGTCATATATTAACAGGCCTGCAAGTGGCTTCTCAAAAATATCTAATAAAAAGATTGACCTCTTCAGGGAGATTTGTGCCTAATAAATCTGTCAGGATGTGAACTTCTGACCCTTGTATTTCACTTATGGCCACATAGTCAATCGATGTAGATGAAGGTCACTCTATACCCCTCAAATAGTGGGAACATCATATTAATGCACCTAACGTATTTCATTAATCATTTTGAAGCCTTCTGCTTACTGTCGGCATGGGATATACTGTGTTTACCATTACAACAATGTTCACCCTATAACCTTTACTTCAGATTTTATTTTTGGATTTGTGTAACTAATTGTGAGGTTTTTTTTTTTTCTTTCTTTATAAAAAAAAAAAAAAAAAACACAATGTAGTATTGCACACAGAAGGCTTTTTATCTGAATGCATAGAATTTTACAACCACTTTAATGAAATGTGACATTTCAAAAATGTTCTTACAAAAAAGTAAACAGCACGATGTCTTAGAAATATATATATAAAAAAAAAAGGTCAAGATGGTTTATGTAATCGTTTTTTTCAATTCAATTGGTATAATTTCCTGAAATGCCTTGAAAATCCAAACTAGATCTGCAGTGTGAGTTCTTGCTTTTTACTGATGAAAATTGAAATCAGATTTGCGGTGTGGGTACCTGTTCCAAAAGCATATGGGCTGTTAGGGAGGGTACTCAGATGGCTTTATAGAGCTAAGTGAACTCATATTGGTGTCACAGGTGCTATCAGGCTCCGTTTCCACCATTGCGTTACGGTAGCTTGTGCATTAGCGCAGCATAAACACACACACTTTGCGCTTAAGGCCCCATGCACACGAGACGCAGATGCAAACTCTGCTGAACGCGTGTTTTAAAAAGCAGAAACCTGCGTTTAAAAACGCGCGTTTGGCTGTGTTTTCATGCCGCGTTTAGACGCGTTTGCGTCTATAAGCATTTGTAAAGATAACATCATACAGACCCTCCCCAAGCTCAGAAAGCATGTATTATTAACTATTTCTGCCATTCTGATCAGAGTGAGCAGCAGAGAGAGCAGTTGTACACTTGCATTTGCCTCTCTTTCTGTGTTTTTTTTTTTTTTTTTTAATGGATCCCATATTGATTATATGTCAGGAAATGCACCTGATGTTCTCTTCATGAGGCAGCAATGTCATCGCAAATTTGTATGAGAGGTCCAGAATCAGAGCTTGTCGATATTGGACCCATCCATTGATGGCACAGCGAATGTCCGTTGGATATTTCACAAACATGTATGCATTTCACAAACATGTATGCATTTCACAAACATGTATACATCAGTGAGTATATATGCTCTATGAACTAATTACGACATTTTAAACAATTTTTTCTAGTATTTTTTATGGTTTACCATCATATTTCTGAGTTTTCTGGTCAAAAAAATTGGGTTCCTTTTAAAAAGGCTTATAAACGCAAACGCGGCTAAACGCAGGTGCCTGCGTTTAGACGCATTTTGCGTCTGAAACGTGGAAAAGCAAAGTGTCTGAACGCATTTTTTTGCTTCTGGAAAAACGAGGTTAAACGCAACTGCATAAAAACGGGAAAAAAAACTAGACTGTGTACATGGACACATAGGATAACATTGCATGCGTTCAGGTGCAGTTGAAAAAAGTGTCCAACTGCCTCTGAACGCGCGTTTAACTGCGTCTCGTGTGCATGGGGCCTAATTCATTCTTAAAGTGGTTGTAAACCCTCCAAGGTTTTTCACCTTAATGTATTCTATGCATTGAGGTGAAAAACCTTCTGTGCTGCAGCTCCTCCCATATCCCCCCCCTTTTTTCTTTTCTGAGCCCGATCCAGCCACTGTCTCTCTCTCCTCATTGGACCGATGATAGCAGCAGGTCCAGTGGCATGGGAGTGGGGGGCAGGGCTGAGTCCCGCTGTCTGTGTCAATGGACGGGACAGCGAAAAACTCGGGAACAAGCCCGCATGGCACCCAATGAAGATGGGGGGCCTGGAGCGCCGGCTGGGGACCCCAGAAGAAGAGGATCGGGGCTGCTCTGTGCAAAACTATTGCACAGAGCAGGTAAGTATAGGCATGTTTTGTCATTTTTATAAAAAAAAGAACTCAACATTGTGGTGTGCTGCATTACAAAAAAAATTGTGCTTGCACATTTTTTTAGTGCAGTATGCAGCACATAAAATGGGGAAGAATGAGCATAAATGTTCATTTGTTACTGTAGTGTTGTAGTGTGAACCAAGCCTTAGTCTAGTCTCAGTGTCTCCAAACTGCGGCCCTTTCTTGCCCTTATCCGGCCCCTGGGACACTTCCTCTAACCGACACCATTCCTCCCACTCCCACCATCAATGGGGCGTTATTTTCTACTTTCACAGCCCCCTACCCCCCCCCCCCCCCAAAGCCTGAAGGACAGTAAACTGGCCCTTTGTTTAGAAAGTTTGGAGACCCCTGGTCTGAAGAGTGAGGAGAAGGATGGGCAGTAGTACAAATAATTTATTATTATGCTACTGCTGAGGTGGGTGGATGAATTACAACAGTATATGCAGATCTTTTCAGTGGTTTCTTTATAGGTATTTTAACTGAGCATTCAGCTGTTGGGTTGGAGTTGTCCTAAAAAAAACGATAATTTTGTCTTTTATATACGGTACTTGCTGAACAAGGGTTAGGCTTATTTTTTATGTTTTACTTGTAAACCTCTTCTGTTAATAGAGAAGTTTGTTTTAGAAAAAAAAAATGTGTACTCACCTTTGGGGGATACAGCATGGATGCGATGCTGCATCTGTCCCCACCACTTCTAAGACTGAGAACTGAGCGATCAAAGACTGCTGATCGGTCAGTTCTCAGACTTCACTGAGCACAAAGCTGGGATTGTCAGTCAGTGGCCCTCTGCTCTGCCCCTCCAGCACTCACTAGAACATCAGGCTGTGGAGGGTCAGAGCGGCTGGCTCAGTCTTCCAGTGGCTTGCTGAGAGGCTGATTCAGCTGCCAGTCCTTTACCCTCTTTCCCGAGCCTGGCCCGGCTGAGTGGCGTCAGCCGAAAGCAGAATTGATCCCGCTGTCAGCTAAAAACGGGTCACAGGACTGCAGAACGAACTGCACTCCTCTCCTGTAATCAGAAGTATAGTCAAAATAGCTTTGGCCATACTTCTCCTTTTAAAATATTTCCACCATTCACATATTACAATTTTCTACCAGGTTCACAGCACTAGCCGCTGAACTGTACGAGAAAGTGAAGAGTTACATTGGAGGGCACCAATGTATATCAGCCCCTGTGAGTTTTTCAAGGGCTTGGTCACATAATATACATCACAATGTGCCTTTACATAATGCATGGTAACCCACTATATTTAGTTGTAATACACAGTCAACAACATCTACAGTGCTCTGAAATTCACCTGTATTATAGGAGCCACAGAGGATCTGTGCACTGCGTTAAAAAAATAAAATAAATTAGCATTTTAATTTCATACATTGACATCGTGTTTGTTAGGACCCATACAACAGTGCATATGGCTGTGTTTACTCATCCGGGAGGCACAAGTGGTGCTTGCAGCCAGCCTGTTTAAACCATCGACAGGTGACCCATTTCACACATTTTCATGTGTGCCCCCGCTTGTACATTTGTGCCCCCGCTTGTACATTTGTGCCCCCGCTTGTACATTTGTGCAGGTTTGGTGCTCAGAATGCATTTGGAGCTGCACACTGGTCATGTATGGATGTATACAGGGGCGGACTGACCATTCGGCCACTCGGGCCCGGGCCACTAGGGGGCCCGTCAGGGTTGCCAGCCTCAGTAAAACCAGGGACAGTATGTAAAAATCTGTGTTTTTTTTTTTTTTTTTTTTTTTACATCTGTTTTTGAAATGTCCCTTACCGACATCCTTTTGGTCTAAAAATCCAGAGATTATAGCTGCCCCATCTCTCCAGTACCTTCTCAGCCAAAATAAACATGTATGTGTATACTTGTGTGTGTGTGTGTGTGTGTGTGTGTGTGTGTATACTGTGTGGCCCCATAATCTCTGATTGCCTGGGGGCCTCATAATCTCCTGTTGCCCGGGGGCCCCATGTGTTGTCAGTCCGCCCCTGGAATGTATGTGAAAATCTGTGCAACCGTCTGCCTGTCAGCCGGTTGGCAGTACAGTCCATCTGTGCCTTCTGAGAGAATAAACACAGTCCTCTACACAGGTGTACTGATCAGCACACCCCTGTGAATGAGCCCTAAAGTACATCTCTACCCAGAACATGGACAGTAAATGCTTTATGTATTCCGAATGAACAGTAAAGGAGCTTCAAATTTGTTGTAAAGACAAGACTTTTTTTTTTTTTTTTTTTTTTTACCTTTTTTAATGCATTCCCTGCATTGTTGTCCCCTCACCTCCCCCTAAACTTAGCTGAGTGAGTCCTGTCTTGATCCAATACTGTGCCTGTCTGCAGAGGCACTAGTCTTTCTATCTCTTCTCACAGATAACCATAACTGACCTCTGTAGCTACTTTTAATGTGAATTTATTCATTTTCAAATATCCTCAAAGATCGCAACAAAGACCAAAGTCTGTTTTAGTCAGTTTCTAACAGCCTTAGGAACTGCACCGCATTTCTGTTTAATTCACAAGCGATTCATTGCGGTGCGATTTGAGCCCATTCATTTTGAATGAGCTCAAATCACTCCGCACCAAAGAAGTGCATGCAGCTTTTTGAGCCACACCACAACCAGATCGCATGATCGCTTTGTACAGTGTAATCTGGTGCAGGCAAATGCACCGTTTGGGGTGTCCTTAACTTTGCGTTGACACCCGCAGCAGATCACCGGGCAGTGAGATTGGAATGCGGTGCTGAAAATGTTCAAGGATTGTGGCTTTTTCACACTGCATAAGTTGTTCTAGCCTTAGGGTCCTTTCACACGGACTAGTCTGTGTACGGACTCCGCTTTGCTCAGCAGGGATCGATCCGATGATCCCCACAGAGCAGGCGGATGACAGTGTTAGAGCACAAGTGTTCAAGTCACATCAAGCAATGCTTCTTAAATGTCAGATTTAATTTAGTTTTTTACACTGATAGTGATCACTTTTAACACGTTGCAACCGTTCCTTGCTGGGCACTTAAACCCCCCTCCTGTCCAGACCAATTTTCAGCTTTCAGCGCTAATGCACTTTGAATGACAATTGCGCGGTCATACAACACTGTACCCAAATTAAAATGTTATCATTTTTTTCCCACAAATAGAGCTTTCTATTGGTGGTATTTGATCGCCTCTGCGGCAAATTACATTTTTTGTTAAATTTTTTTAAAAAGACTGAATTAAAAAATTTTTTTTTTTTTTTTTTCATATTTTGTTATACAATTTTGCAAACAGGTAATTTTTCTCCTTCATTGATGTACGCTGATGAGGCTGCACCAATGGGCTGCACTGGTGAGCACTGATGGGTGGCAATAATGGGCACTGATCGGCACTGGTAGGTTACACTGATAGGCAGCACTGCTAGGTTGCTCTGATGAGGCACTGATTGGCACCACTGATGGGCATTGATAGGTGGCACTCATGGGCACTGGTAGGTTACACTGATAGGCAGCACTGCTAGGTGGCACTGGCAGGCGGTTATTGTGGGCACAGATGAGGCAGATGTGCCTCCTTCCTCTTCGGGACTGATTTCCCTTGTTAATAAGCCGGCTGTCAGCGTGAGGAGAAAAAAAAGGCTAAGGTTTCAGTGCCTGTTATGTGATCTCTGAAATGCACTCTGTTTAAAAGAGCCGCCCCTGTCTCTCCAGTGTACCTGCAGGACGTTAAAAAAACTCCTGCAAGCAGCATTTTTAGAGCGGTGTATACACCGCTCCTGCCCATTGAAATCAGTGGGGCAGCGCGGCTATACCGCCGGCATAGCGCTGCTGCAGCGGTGGTTTTAACCCTTTCTCGGCCGATAGCAGGGGGTAAAAGCACCCCTCTAGTGGCCGAATAGTGCCGCAAAATTTACGCACCCACCGCCCCTGTGTGAAAGGGGTCTTAGAGTAGTTCTTATTGGCAAGCATCCTTTTTCAGGATTTGTGAGAGTTTGGGAGGAACTCCAGGTTTCTGTTGCAGTGTCTTACTAGTCACTTGGATAGGAAGTAAGGGGAAATCTTCTTTTTTTTTTTTTTTTTTTTTTTTTTTTTTTTTTTTTTTGCGTTTGGGGAATAAAAGTAAAAGTAAATCTTTGTCTTTACTTTGGGGAGATTTTTCATTTTGCTTTTATATCCTTGTGACATTTGTACAAGAAAACAAAGGATGTTGTCACCAGAATATTAAAACACAGAGAGACGGCTATAAATATATTGTCAGACTGTTTTTGTTCTTTCCACCCTATTAAATGTGTCGTAAAAGAGAAGTATAGTTTTTATTTTTTTATTTTTTTTTTTTTAACCATACTTGCCTAGGTGAATGCAGCATCACTCCGATGCTGTATCTTTTCCCCCGGTGCCTCAAACACTGAACACCGCCGATCGCTCAGCTCTCGCAGCTCCCTGAGTAGAGAGCTGCTGACTGTCAGTAAGCAGCTCTCTGCTCTAATCTGCCCCCTCCTCCCTCACTGGAGCGCTGAGCTGGGAGCCGTCAGATCAGGCTCTTAGCGGCTTGCTGAGAGGCTGAGCCAGGTGTCGGTCCAGGGATCTGGGCGGATCCTGACTCTCTGGTGGTAACGGCCAAGCCTGCACATAATCTGTGACATAAGCAGAGCGGACTTCAGCCCACTGTCTGCTGAAAAAGGGTGACAGGAGTGCAAACTGCACTCCTGTGATCTACAGGACAAATACAGCCAAACAAGCTCTGGCTGTACTTTTCCTTTTTCTAATATTTTATTTTTACCTATGTTCCCATTGGAGAAATCTATCATATCATACATTGTCAGCAGGTGATGGGGAAGTCTACACATTGGGAGCACAAAGGGGGCAGGGGTTCTAACCCTAAGCTGTTCTGTTCAAAACCAAATACATTTTGGCTGGAACTTTTCGCCCAAGTCCACTGTATCCTAAATACAGTGGAATAATAAGCTAATAAGCAAGGAGCTCCTTTAATTCTAGTTATTTTGCTGACTTGGAGGGAATCGGCCATTAAAGAAATTTTGTTAGAAATGCCACGGTAAATGTGGATATTCATAGTTTTAAATATCTCTTGTGTGTTTTTTTTTTTTGGGGGGGGGGGGGGGTGTTCATTAGACACTCACCCTCCATTGGTATTAAATTACAATATTGTCCTTTTTTAAAGTGGTTATAAACCTTAACCACTTCAATACTGGGCATTTTCACCCCCTTCCTGCCCAGACCTATTTTTAGCTTTCAGCGCTGTTACACTTTGAATGACAATTGTGTGGTCATGCAACACTGTACCCATATGAAATTTCGATATTTTTTTCCCCACAAATAGAGCTTTCTTTTGGTGGTATTCGATCACCTCTGCGGTTTTCATTTTATAAACAAAAGAGCGGCAATTTTGGAAAAAATAACACAATATTTTTTACTTTTTGCTATAATGAATATCCTATTAAAAAAAAATCAAAAACAAATAAATTTCCTCAGTTTAGGCCGATATATGTATTCTACATATTTTTTGGTAAAAAAAAATCGCAATAAGCTTCTATTGATTGGTTTGCGCAAAAGTTATAGCGTCTACAAAATAGGGGATACATTTATGGCATTTTAATTGTTGTTTTTTTTTTTTTTTTTTTTACTAGTAATGGCGGTGATCTGCAATTTTTATCGTGACTGCGATATTGCGGCAGACACTTCGGACACTTTTGACACTATTTTGGGACCATTCACATTTATACAGCGATCAGTGCTATAAAAAATGAACTGATTACTGTGTAAATGTGACTGGCAGGGAAGAGGTTAACACTAGGGGGTGATCGAGGGGTTAATTATGTTTCCTAGGGAGTGATTCTAACTGTAGGGGGCGGGGACTCACAAGGGGAGGAGACCAATCGGTGTTCCTCTGTACTGGGAACACACCATCGGTCTCTTCTCCTCTGACAGGATGTGGATCTGTGTGTTAACACGCACAGATCCACGGTCCTGCTGTGTTCACGGGCAATCACGGGTGCCTGCCAGACATCACGTCCGGCGGGCATCGGGTGCCTAGTGAGGTGGCCGGCGCGCATGCCCCCTTGAGGCTCAGATGTAGAAGACTTCATATTACGGTGACCCGGAGGAACAAAGGATTCCTGACGCTGTCATATGACTATGCGCGGTAGGGAAGTGGTTGTTAACCCATGTACTAATGTACCCATGTACTAACATAGTCGTCGTATCCCCTCTGTATCGTAACATTTGTCCCTGTGTCTGTGTAATGTAAAAAACTGCCGATTTGTACCTGTATAAGCTGCACTCTGAACGCTCAGCTGACATGTCAGCTCCCTTGTTTCTCCAGCTCAGAGCTGAAGTGAGCAGGGCCGAGCCATCCTGCTGACATCAGCTGGTGGAGGAGGGAGACGAAAATCAGCTGAGCGGCTGGAGCCGCTTATACAGGTACAGTACAGATCGGCTGAGTTTTTACATTACACAGGGACAGATGTTCTAATGCTACAGAGGAGATAAGATTTATTGTCAGATACGAGAGGAGCGGGGGGGACAGAGGACACAGGCAAAGCTGCAGACAGGAGAGTTGCAACTGACGGAATCACGCAAATAGATCATGATGTCAGGGGCTCAGCAGCCATGATTATCGTGGTCTGTTTGCAGGGGGGAGGGTATAGCCAGGCAGGATCAGCCAGGTTT
Organism: Lithobates sylvaticus; assembly: GCA_028564925.1. Lineage (NCBI taxonomy): Eukaryota > Metazoa > Chordata > Amphibia > Anura > Ranidae > Lithobates > Lithobates sylvaticus. The sequence continues at coordinate 172,078,552 of CM053030.1, read as the reverse complement.
TTTTAGGGTATACAAGGGGGCCAAATGACACAGCACAAGCACTGTGCTGTATACCATGCTTTAAAGGAACAGGATCAGTTTTTTTGGGGGTTAACAAACGCTTTAAGGCTTCATGCACACTGAAGCTCATAAACGGCCGTTTTTGGGAGTTTGGGCAGGTTTTTTTTTTTTTTTTTAACAGCCCATAAACTCCCCTCTATGTTATCCTACGTGTCCATGCGCAAATGGATGTTTTTGGATGTTTATCAGCAGTGGAGTTTATGGGCTGTTGTCTGAACGCCCTAAAATCATATTCAGGAGCTGTTTTTCTGACCACAAAAAAACGTAAAAACGTTAAATGCTCATAAACGTGGCCGACCAGCATTTTTTAACGTTTTTTTAATCTATTGAAAAAAAAAAATGCTAAAAACTATACGCGTTATTGCAAAAACGTCACTGCAAAACTACTGATCTTTTTATAATGTTATTTGCACATCCAGTGTGCATGAGTCCTTACCTATACCTAGTGAAGTGGCTTGCCTCAGGTGATACACAGAGATGAATAAAAAAAGTTGTAAGTCAATCATTTAGAAAGCGTTTCTGAGCTGTCACAAAACAGGGACGGAGAGCTGAAATTACACACTGCAGAGCACAGCAAGGAGAGCTCTGAGAGCTGATTGGAGGGAATGAACACACACCCTTCACGCAGCACACAGGAAGAGAGCTGAGGCTGTCAGTCACAGGCTGTGTGCTGGAGCCCCCCTCCCCTGTCATCTTTTTTTTTTTTTTCTTGTGTCAGAAAAGCTTGTCAGAAGTGACTCGTACAGATAGCAGAGCAATGGGGCAGGCTCTTTACCACATGATCAGCCGTGTCCAATCACGGCTGATCGTGATGTAAACAGGAAAAGCCATTGACCGGCTTTTCCTCACTCGCGTCTGACAGACGCGCGAGTAGAGGAGAGCCGATCGGCGGCTCTCCTGACAGGATGCCCACACTAGACCACCAGGGAAGCCGCCAGGACCGCCAGGGAAGGGGGCAACATGAGGATGGCCAGGTATGTATCCCATGGCCATCCACATGTGCAAATGACAGCCCAATCAGTGCCCACAATGGTCACTGACTGGCACTATCATGTAACAAATTAAATCAGTGATGCCCAGCAATGCCACCCATCAGTGTCAGTGCCACACATCAGTACCCACCTATGAGTGCCCATCAGTGCCACCTCATCAGTGCAGCCAAATCAGTGGCTGTCATTGAAGAAGAAAACATACTTATTTACAATTTTTTTTTAACAGAAACAAAGAAAAACTTTTTTTTTTTTTCTAAATTTTCAGTCTTTATTTGTTGCGCAAATAATAAAAATCGCAGAGGTGATCAAATACCACTATTTGTGGGAACAAAATGATAAAAAATGTGTTTGGGTACAGTGTTGTATTACCGCGCAATTGTCATTCAAATTGCTACAGCGCTGAAAGCTGAAAATTGGCTTGGACAGGAAGGTGTCTAAGTGCCTGATATTGAAGTGGTTAATGTGCATGAAAAAAATAAAAATAAAAAAAGTGGGAATTCTTTTTTTTTTTTTTTTTATGCCTGTTGCTATGTGGTTCGATGAAATCTGCCTCCTTCGGCGCCTGGGCTCCTGACGTCACTTCCCTCGGCGCAGGAAGGGAGATCATCTCTCTCCCCCCACCCTCTAGGCAATCATCTGGGACATGTGACAGGTCCCAGATGATTGCACGGCCAGTCACGGCGCAGCGCGGCTCGTACATGCGCAGTGGATGCCCGGCTGTGAAGCCACAGCCGGGCGCCCACAGTTAAAGTGGAACTCTGCTTTAAAGTGGTTGTAAAGACAAAGAAATATTACTGCCAGCCCCATCAATCTGTCCTACTCTGTGTACATGTTGTTTTATAAAAAGATGCCTGTAAATACCTCATCTCAGATCTTTTATGGCCTCCACCTCCGGCTGCTCTTTTCCTCTGATCCAAGGGCAACAGCGGAAGTGGCCGAGATCCCCCTCTGACGTCAGCCGGGGATGTCACATGACCGATGTGCTGGCCGCTCAGCCTCTCCCGCTGTAGCCTTTAGATGTACGATAAGGTATTTACAGCCATTGTTTTACTTGTGCACAGTGTGTAGGATATATTGATAAAACAGAGGGACTGGCAGTAATATTTCTTTGCCTTTACTGCCAGCAGAAGGAGGGGTGGCAGGCGGAGGCGGCTCACACACAGGAGCTGACAGGCATGGCGGGGGAGAAGAGAGTAGAGCAGCAGGATAATTGAGGCACGTAAACTGACCACGGTACTCGCGGATCAGCAGCCATGATAAACATGGTCAGTTTACAGAGGGGAGGGCAGCACCAGACAGGATCAGCCAGGTATTTTACAGCTAAGAGAGGGACAGATTAGACAGCACAAGCACTGTGCTGTTTTATCTGCTATAAGGGAACAGGATCTCTTTTTACAACCACTTTAAGTTCAAACACACTCAAGAGATCTTCACTGTGCAGCACTGGCCAGTACCACACAGCCTTTGTGAAAAACAATACTCCTGGGACCTGTGTCAACTGTGCAACTTGATGTGGTACAATTCCATCCTATATCCAAATCTGTACTCGTGGCAGCCATCCAGTGGACTTTGGAGAGGAATACATTTGGCTAAGTGCCATGAGGGTTACACGGGGGGCTTCAAAAGACAACTTTACTAAAAGCAGGGCTCAAGTCCTGCGGGAACGCATGGGAACGGAGTTCCTGTACTTTTTCCACAACGGGAACTCAGTTCCCGTTAGCAGCCATGTCCTGCAAGACTTTGGAGTATGCGAGCTGTGTGGCAGGTGCTACACCAGCAGCTGCCGCCACAGTTTGCAATAGTAAGTGCTGCACACCTGACCATTCAGGCATTGCCAGTAGGGGGCCCCATGACAGCTTCCACTTCAATCTACCTGTCAATCACAGCTAGCTGGCAGGTAGATCAGGTCCCTGCTGCTAAGAGATTGTATTTAGTCAGACCTCTCATGATGTGCTCCTCCCCGCCGGCCCCTCCTGATTTTCTGTCTCCCCATCCCCCCCCCCCCCCAGTCTCCTGCATACTTGCTCTGTGTGTCCCCCTCCTCTATCTTCAGTGCCGTATGATGAGAGAACCCAGAGGAGGAGCACAGCTATTCTGCTCACAGGACATGCAGGGAGAGAGGTGAGCTGAGGGAGGAACATCAGTTTGGGGTGGTAAGCTGAGCACAATACCTGGCAAAGTTTAATGCCAGGATGGAAGTTTATGTGGAAATATGTGAAGGGTTGGAATAGCAGCAAGTGTGTGTTGGAGCCCTGCAGAGTTTGCAGCCCCCCAAATTAACATACATCTCCTAAGCAGGAACACATCACTATCTCCCCAAGCATTCTGTCCAGATAATGTGCAGTTCATTTATGACCTTTCCGTTTAACCCTGTGTTATCCAAACTCTGTTCAATGAAAAGTGTAAAATCACCACATAAACACTCTATATACAAAATAACATTCCCCAATAAAGATCAGAACATGATGTTCACATTTGCATGGAAGCACAATTGAATGAATGCTGATTATTCAGAGAATTACTGTATTTATGTTTATTGAGGATTGTTTTTTTTTATGTACTAACAGTTAAGCTTCATACACACAATACGAAAAATTGGATGAAAAATATCACTTTTGAAGCGTTTGTGCATATGAGCATATAATTTTTTTTTTTTTTTTCAGGTGGGCGAGTGGATCTTGGGTGGGAGTTCCCACACTTTTTTCCCCAGGACTTGACCCCTGACTAAAAGTGAAGTTTTTTTTAAATGTTGATGATTTTTTATTATTGGTTTATCTGTTATAATTTAAACCTATTTCTATTTTAGCTGGAAGTTGGAAAAAGCTATTATAATGGCGACAGGACGGGGTTGGATTCTCCAGCAACACAATGAACATAAGCATGAACCAAAGCACAGACCTAGACCAGCATCATCAAAGTCATCTGAAGCTCAGGCTTGGGAAAGACTGCCAATCCAGTGAGTTTAAATATGAAGTACTTGTGCGCTACTTACAACCAACCAAAACTACTGTACATAATAAATCCCCCTAAAAATAGACATGAAAAAGCTGCAGCCAGTAGCAAGTGACCTCAACACTCTAACACAAATAATAATAATAAAAATGGTGCGCTAATTCAAGAAGCTATGCAGCAAAAATAGACATATCTGCATGAATGCCTCTCCGTAAATTTCAAACAAACCCCCAAAAACTTGCAGTAATATGCAATAATATGAAACGGAGATAACGTGCACTAATTAAAGAAGCTAAACAGCACAAATAGACAAATGCGCATAAATGACTAACCCTAATTTAAAAAAAAATGATAAAATACAGTAATATGCAATAACAGTGATAAAGTGCTTGAATCAAAAGCGGATATTCACCTGATTTTACATAAAAAATATTAAAATAAATCCCTACTTCCTGGTCTCGGTGATGCCCGGAAGTGATATCACAGGCTCCTCCTATGCGTTACGTCACTGGTCATGTGACTTTTTAAACGATCCAATACAGCATAGTAGATATTTATCCTTGGGTTTGTTCTATGAGGAGAGGAGAGGGAAATGTGATTTTCCATATATTAAAGCCTTGTCAGACCAGTGGTGGATTTCGATAGGAGAGGAGAGGGGAACATGAACTGCTGCTAAGGAAATGTATATCAAAGCGCCATTAGACCTGTTGGGGTCTTTGTTTAAGGTGAGCTGCTAGGGCACACCCCTGATGGATACCTGGATGGTGGGAGCAATTGTGTTCACAACTTTCAAGAACTGTTTTTTTGAGCACGTGATTTTCACATCGCATCACTTTTTGATGCACAAGAACTTTTTCATTTTAATATTTTTTTATGTAAAATCAGATGAATATCTGTTTTGATTCAAGCACTTTATCACTGTTATCGCATATTACTGTATTGTTCGTTTTTTTTTTTTTTTTTATTGGGGTTAGTCATTTATCCGTATTTGTCTATTTTTGCTGTTTAGCTTCTTTAATTAGTGCACTTTATCACTGTTTTGCATATTATCGCATTTTACTAAAATTTTTGTTTTGTGTTTGTTTGGAATTATGGATAGACATTCATGCATATTTGTCTATTTTTGCTGCATAGCTTCTTGAATTAGCGCACCATTTTTATTATTATTACAATCCAGTGAGTTCCTTGCCTTATTTTTTTCCAGTAATAACTTTTTGTTGCTTAAAGCGGTTCTGCACTGTGTGTTTAGGAGGATTAGGAGGTAAATTGGGGGACTCACATGTTCCACCTTTATAATTGGTTGCTCCCGTTTTCCTCCTATAAAATAATTTATATAAACCCTTTCCTGCTGGGTGCCATCTTGCCTGTGGGCATGTGAAACCCCACAGGCACTTTAGATGGCCCAGCATGCACCGCCGTTACTGCGCCGAGCTCGCGCGTGCGCAGTAACGGCAAAGTGCAGCTCACGTTCTCCGAAATCTCGCGAGATGTCGGCACATCTGCCGACATCTCGCGAGATTTCGGAAGATGTGTCTGAAATCTCGCGAGATTTCGAAGATGTCTGCACTGACTCCTGGGATCAATGACACCAGATCCCAGGAGACAGTGCGGTGTGACGACGATCGACGCAGAGACCCCCGCCCACCGCCGCAGAGACAGAGGACAGGAAGTCAGCGATTACAAGGTAAGTGGAAAAAAAAAAACACATTTCATTTAGTACTCTTTGCCTGATTTGGAAGGCAAAGAGATTTACTAAATGAAATGTGTGCAGAACCGCTTTAAAGTACTGAGGGAAATAGCTGTCTTCTTAAAATGCTCCACCATGCTGATCAAATTGCTTCAAAGCTTTCTGAGTCGCCTACTTAGACCAAGTGCCCAGATTAGGAATTCAGACTTGCTTGTTCCCAGACCAAAAATGCTGAAGCCAAAGATAGCCTTATCTTTAAAAGGTGCCCAACAGTGCCCAACACTGTGTATTTTTCTAAGTTCAGTCCAACCCAAGTTATTTATTTATTTTTTCTTCCGTTTTGAGTAGCATGGGGCAGGTGTCTCTCCCTTCCCAGATCTTCAGGGTTATCTTGTACCTCAGTGGGAAAGGATTCCTTGTTCTCTTTGTGGCAGGCATACCTCCGCTTTTAAGCCAAGTTGCTGTTTTCAAAGGCCTATGGGAATCATCCAATTATGCTCTGGAGGAAGTAGGATTGTTTTAATGATATAACCACACTCCAAAGACATGTCGGTAGGCTAACTGGCTCCTGTCTAAATTGGCCCTAGTATGTGTATGTCTGAATGTTTAGCCTGGTACACACCAGTTGCCTTTTTTTTTTTTTTAAACCTAGTGGGTGCAACTATTCGATGTTAGTACAGCGATCTCCCCCACTGAGATTTTGTGTTTTGACAGGGGGATAGCCCCCCGCCAGAACACACCGGATGTCAATCGGCAGACCTTTTTCAGTCATGCCCCTTCGATAGAAGCCGGACATTGTCTGGCTTCTGTTGGACTGGCTGCCGTACATACGGGCCGAATGTCAGCCGGTTTCTATTAAACTGGTCAATACCACCTGATATTGGCCCATGTGTATGGCCCTTAGGCTGGCTTGCACGGCATCCAATTCGCAGAACATTTAAAAATATGTTCTTTTCAATGGGCCTGGTTCACATATGTGCATTGCACAAAAAAGTGTGCCTTTTCTGTGTGGTGCGAATTGCAGGCACATAATCTTCAATGGGAATGCATCTGATTCACAGATGTGTTCTGTTGTGAACAGGAATTCTCTCCCCCCTCCTCACTTCACCTCCCCCTCTCACTGGTCAGCTGATTCGCACAACGGAGAGGAACTGCTCAATTAATCATTTCTATCTTCACAGGGAAACCAGAGCTGCAATTCGCATCGGCCTAACTTTAGGGGACCTTAGACTGTAAGCTTGTTGAGGGCAGGGACTGATGTGAATGTACAATATATGTGTGAAGTGCCGTGTAAATTGATGGTGCTACTGTATCTAAGTACCTTAGGTGCTTACCTTGGGCAAGTGCTGGGAGCCAGTCAAAGCACCCCGACTCCTCGCTATCTGTAGTGTTGGGCGGCCATGTGCTGAGCTTTGGAACCTCTGAACAACATCATAGCTAGAACTATGGAATCAAGTCCATATAGAACTTTTGTCTCATAGGGAATAAGTGTTAAGGAAGCGATGCTTCTTTAACAGCTTCAGCCCCGGAGGATTTTACCCCCTTCCTTACCAGAGCACTTTTTGCGATTCGGCACTGCGTCGCTTTAACTGACAATTGCGCGGTCGTGTGACGCTGCACCCAAACAAAATTCCTTTTTTCCCCACAAATAGATCTTTCTTTTGGTGGTATTTGATCGCCTCTGCGGTTTTTATTTTTTGCGCTATAAACAAAAGAAGAGCGACAATTTTGAAAAAAACACAATATTTTTAACTTTTTGCTATAATATCCCATTAAAAAAAAAACAAACAACGTTTTTAATCAGTTTAGGCCGATATGTATTCGTCTACATATTTTTGGTAAAAAAAAATCGCAATAAGCGTATATTGATTGGTTTGCGCAAAAGTTATAGCGCCTACAAAATAGGGTATAGATTTATTGCATTTTTTTATTTTTTTTTACTAGTAATGGCGGCGATCTGTGATTTTTTATTTTTTTTTTTTTTTTGTGACTGCGACATGGCGGACACATCAGACAAGGCGGCCGGGAATGGGAGGACGTCATATGACGTCCACTCAGGATGGGAGAGCCACTTGTGGACGTCGTATGACAGTGTAGGGTATTGAAGGGGTTAAAGAGTATATTTTTGTTGATCAGTTAAAAAAAAAATGTGCTTCATTTAGATTTATTGTTTTATGTCAGTACACTAATGGGGCTGATTATGTTTTAAAGTCACTATATATGTAAAAACATACTTGAGGGCAGCCATGTTTACTCATTACACAAACAAGTTCTGCTTCCTGCATGTAGTGGTTGTTCCTTTCCATGATGCAAGTCTGTGACTGCTGTTAAGTAGAACCAAAGCGAGGCTCATTTACACATTGAGAACCACCTTGTGGCCTTTCTATAATTAACTGTCTTTTACTATAACAATATTATTATATTTAAAAAAATTATAATTTTAAAGTTAAATACCACAATAAGAAATCAAACTATGTTCGCCTGGAAAATACACTTGTTTTTCCAAAAGCTAAACTCCAGTCACAGGAAATTATTTTGAAATATATTCCTCACTAGCCACAAAGGATATACAGGGGGTCCCCTACTTACAAACATCCGACTTACAAACAACTCCTACTTACAAACGGAGGGAGACAACAGGAAGTGAGAGGAAATACACCCCTAGGAAGGGAAATTCACACCTGTAAAAGTTAATATGGGAAAAAGATGTCTCCACTGATGCTTTATCACCAGTCCATGTTTCCCTATCAACCCAAAATTTTCTAAATCCAATTGTCATTCGGACAGAAGGTGAGGTGAAATCTTCTGAACAGGGGCACAGACAGCAAAACAAATGTTACAGGGGTGATAACCCTTCTCTATGTTATCTAAACAAACGTAAAAATAGATTTTTTGGCTGGAGCTACACTTAAAAAGTGTACCTGTTCCGACTTACGAACAGATTCAACTTAAGAACAAACCTACAGTCCCTATCTTGTTTGTAACCCGGGGACCCCCTGTAAGTCCACTCTGTGTGGCCCAAATGACTTTGCAAGCCCAGTTATTACCATGTAAAAGTAGTGGTGAGACATCCCACTGTTTATACATAGCCTGTAGGCAGCAGCATTTCTTCTAACCAGAAGGTGCCACTGTGCCTTTTTTTCTGGCTGGCAAGAGCCATTGAGGACTAATTATCCCCTGCTGTCGGCTCCAGGCAGCCATCTTTGGGAGGACAGGAATTTCAAATGGTTATCAAAATCCCACAAGATTTGGGTGACCATCTTGACTCCATAAATAGATATTTTGCATCATTGGATGTACTGGCAGTACGAGAGTAAGATAGGGGCCGGAGCCCCTGCTTGATAGGGAGAGGTACCTGTCGAGAAGGGGAAAAAGTAGATTTCCCCCTACAGGGTCTCTCCTCTACAAGCTTTCTGGACAGTCTACTACTGGCAACTGATATCTGCAGGGACTTTTGGGGATCTCAGTGTGACTCGGTATTACCACCACCCCTCCAAGAGTAGTGCTCCTCTGGCATCCTGTAATCTATTATAAAACTGCTGGAAAACTGCTTTACTTATACACATTACTTTCTCTGCCTGAAGAACTGTATAGTCCACAACATATGTAGTACCAGTATTATAACTGCCTTGTTTGGGCCTGTTTAGTTTAGTTTCTACAGTATGTAATTAGTGTTCTAATGCCATATGATGAGTTCTCTGAGAGGTGCACCTCTTAGGCTGGATTCACACCTATGCATTTTTAGTGCTTTTTGCATTTTTCAGATTTTCACTACAGTCCATTTTACATGGTTTTCTATGGAACACGTTCTGTAGTGCAAAATGCAAAAAGCACCAAAAATGCATAGGTGTGAATCCAGCCTTAGGCCCTGCTTACACTTGGCATAGTCATCAGAATATGTAAAAAAACTGAATGAGTTGTTGTCATGGTAACCTTGGGAGTGGCTTTGGCACAGATACCAAAGTATAACAGCAAGAACATGCCTTTGGCAGACTGGGCAGAGAGACTAAGAGTACTTTCACACTGGGGCGGCATAAGCGGTAAGTAGGGTGCTTTTAACCCCCGCTAGTGGGTGAATAAAGGGTTAATGGCGTCGGCAATGTGCCACTGCTGAAGCACTGCCCATTGATTCCAATGGCAGGGGCGGCGGAGGAGCGGTGTATTCACAGCTCCCACACCGCCCGAAAGATGCTGCTTGCAGGACTTTCTAATGTCCTGCAACCACACCGCTCCAGTGTAAAAGCACTCGGGCTCTCACACTGGGGCTGCAGGGGAGGCGTTTTTCAGGCGCTTTACAGGTGCTATTTCTAGCTCAAAAGAGCATGAAAAACACCCTGGTGTGAAAGAGGTCTAAAGACTGTGGCCTGCCTGTTTTAGATGAATGACACACAACCCTGACCTGGCGATTAATTCTCTTGGAAAAGGATGCCATGCTGGCACAAATCACGGCTCGGTTAGGGAGCTCATACAGTGAGGTCATTATTGTAGTTACACTGCAAATTCTTTTTACTGAACAAACAGGACAATGAGATTATACCCCAATTTGTGGTGGCAATTCAGGAGTTGCAGAAACGTCTGGAAGAAAAACACCAAGAAGGCCTGGCCACTATTGGCACTCAAGTGATGCAGGATCAGTTTATTTTGGGGATTTGAGCGGTCCCTATAAACAGGCTTTGCAGGACAGCATGATGGCTAATGTGGTGGTGAAGCTCAATGCTATCTTGCTAGAAGCAATAAAGTGAGAACAAGAGGAGATGGAAGCCAGTATAGTGGTCACTAAAGAACACAGAAGGCCACTATCGAGGGAAGCAGCTGCTGCTTATATACACTTTAGAGGGGGCCATTAGAAAGTTGACCGAGTCATCATCTGCTGTTGGACACGAACTGGGCCAGGCCCTGCCAGGCAGTGATCCCCTCCACAGGGACCCAGACCCAGGGGGGGGGGGGGCAACCTGCAGGAACTCCTCTAGTCTCAGGCTTAATGCTAATCAAACTTCTTTCCAAGTGGTTTTGAATGGCCACCAGGCAAATTGCTTAGTTTACAACCGGGTCTGAGGTGACCACCATTGATTTATCTAATGCCTGCAACAGCTTGGCTAAGCCTTGACACTAGCCTTGTCTTGACTCACCTTGAAGGCAGCCAACAATCTTCCTATTCCTGTAGAAGGGGTCATCTGGATGTTTATCCAAGTGTTTGATAAGACAACAGAGAAATCATTGGTCAATACCAGGCAGTTTCAATAGTTTGGCTGTGAGTTCTTCATGCTAATGAATCTTTATGCGTCTGCAGAAAAAAAAGCTGAAAAGGGATCTTGCGAAGTAATCCATTCTTTATATGATATGGGGATGTTTTAAAATATAATTAAAAATAATAAAAAACAAATCGGATTACATTTTTTTTCATTTTGTCTTTGTTCTATAAATTCCAACAACTGTTGGTAATTGTCCACAGCAATTATCAAGTTTTCCTTAAATGCATTGGGGGGAAATCACTAAAGCTAGAGCAGGCAGATTCTGGATCAGCTATGTATAGTAACCATCTTTTAGCTTCAGCTTGTTCAGTTAGGCCCCTTTCACACTTGTGCGACTTCAAAGTCATGCGATTTTACTGCGATTCACTGCCACAATTTTTGCCGCGATTTCAAGGAATGCCTTTTGTAAGTAGCATAAAAATCGGACCAAAGTAGTGCAGGGACTACTTTGAAGTCGGAACGACTTGATGTCGTACTAATATGAATGGCTGTCATTGGAAATCATGGGGAACAACACTTTTCATGCTACTTTGCAGTCCCAAATCGTGGGACAAGTCGTATTAGTGTGAAAGGGACCTTAAGCTTTGAAAATGAAAGGTAGAATGTAATTGATACCATGCCCAACTGCTCCAGATTCTGTCTGCCCCAGTCTTAAGTAAATTCCCCTCATTCTTCTTACTGTTTTTTTTTTTTTCCTCCTATAGTGTTACAAAGTCCAGTTCATCCATGATTTACATTGTTCTTTGGTTATAAAGAGCTAATGCGCATGCATACACCTTGGCCGGTATGGCCAATGTGTGTGCATGCGCATTAGCTCTAGGGTTATGGAAGGAAAGTAATTGTCTATACTTTAACATGGCCTGCTTGGTGGAAATTGAACCCCTGAGTGCTTGAAGGTCACTATCCCCCATTCTGACAAACCAAGGGGCTACAGTGAGGAAAACTACCTCAAAGCGGACCTTCACAAATTCAATTTAACTTCCTCTCACCTGACCCCCTTCCCTCTTACACAGTTACTAAGCGTATATGTCATTTATATTTTTTAGGGACCTATTGTTTTTTTTTTTTTTTTTTTTAAACTTTATTCAAGTATGGCCACCACTTCCGTATTCCTCGGCTAGTCGCAGGTACAATACAGGCGCTGGGAGCCTCCTTGGACATCTGTGTCACACATCCCAGTGTCTAAGTACTATGTTGTTTTGCTCCTGCACGCCATTCAAGACCTACATCATCTTTTTGAATGCGAGTGATATCATTGCGTATTACGAAATCCGTAAGCAATCTGCATATTTTCCTGGGAGATTTATTTTTACACGTTGTCTATATATATTTTTATATATAGTAGTATTGTTTTTTTTCTTTTTTTTACCATTGATATTACACTATGGAGCATTCTCATTTTTTCCATGCACATTCCCCGGAGTGGCTGCCGATTATGTATTGTTGAGTAAAGTGGTAACACCATGTAGCCAGGTTTTGAGCTAATCATTTTCAAGCGCTATGCGACTTCTCATTTGGAGGGTGTTACTGGTAAGCCCCTGATTTGTGCACTGGTGTGGGAGCATCAGGGAGTAAATGAGCATCAAAGATAAATAAAATAGTGGTAATGATTTTCATGATCACCCCCCGTTATGGGCATATTCTTTTACTGAAGAGAATACATTTTCTTGCAATAAGAACACCTTAGTAATGGCACATGCTAAGATAATTAAAGCTAGTGGTGAGTAATGTGGTCCAGCTATATCTTATAACGCATGGACAAATGAAAATGGCAAGTTTTTACAAAGAACAGTAGAAGGCTAACATTCAAGTGTTACTCTTGCAGTATGTAGAATCTCATTTAAGTTGCTGCATCATTAAAGTAACCTTTTGTCCTTAGAAATTCAATTAATGTAATTGTTTGTATAAGTGCCTGTGTTTATGATCGCTTCAGGGTTTAGTACACACATGCCAAGACTGGAAGTGTCAGCATCCAATTTCAGTAATGGCCTTGTTTTGTTTCAGTGGTCAATGGGCCATTATAACTGTTTTATACACGGGTGACACTTCCCTTTGCTAACAAATAGTATTAGAAGCTATGGCAGTATTAGCCGTTTTGCGATATTAGACACATTTGTGTCATTTGTTATATGGCATACATTAAAAATGTAAACAAGGAAAAATGACTGCACCCAAACTACAAATACTGGACAAGCAGTTTAATGGGAGAGCTGCATCTAATTTCAATGGAATTAGGATACCTTAGCTAATACTAGGACTCTGACAAAGGACAGCATAATATAATTTCCCATATTTAATCATAATTAATTATTGTAAGATGTTGCATCTCACTCACTAATGATAAATAAGAATTTGTGCTTGTTGCCATGTGGGAATTGCAGCCATAATGAAATGTTGTGTCTCTGTAATAATCCGTAATTAACTGTAGATTACTGTAAATCCCTTTAGGCAGCTTTTTGCAACAACCAAAAATTTCCACATTTTGAAAATGAAAAAGCCTAATAGGAATAATGGAACAAAATAGATGTTCTATACTACTACAGGCTTTGTTTTTCAAAGTTTGAATTGGTAATTCTTGATTTTGCCAGAAATGCAAGGGTTACACATTCTAGGCATTACATCAACTGACTGCCCATCATAAACTGTGGCATGGCAGGTTTACTAAACATCTGACTTCACAGCTGTAAGGGTCAAAGATGAATTACATATAGTTACATAGTAGGTGAGGTTGAAAGAAGACCCAAGTCCAACCTATGTGTGTGATTATATGTCAGTATTACATTATATATCCCTGTATGTTGCGGTCGTTCAGGGGCTTATCTAATTGTTTTTTTTTTTTTAAACTGTCGATGCCCCCCGCTGAGACCACCACCTGTGGAAGGGAATTCCACATCCTTGCCAATCTTACAGCAAAGAACCCTCTATGTACCAAATTGTAATGTAATTGTAATGTCTGCCTTTATTTTGTTAAGCGCTGCGCAAACTGTTGGCGCTATATAAATCCTGTATAATAATAATAATAATAATGTAGTTTAATGTTAAACCTCTTTTCTTATTTTAATGAGTGGCCATGTGTCTTGTTAAACTCCCTTCCACGGAAAAGATTTATCCCTATTGTGGGATCATCAGTACGGTATTTGTAAATTGAAATCATATCCCCTCTCAAGCGTCTCTTCTCCAGAGAGAATAAGTTCAGTGCTCGCAACCTTTCTTCATAACTAATGTCCTCCAGACCCTTTTATTAGCTTTGTTGCCCTTCTTTGTACTCGCTCCATTTCCAGTACATCCTTCCTGAGGACTGGTGCCCAGAACTGGACAGCATACTCCAGGTGCGGCCGGACCAGAGTCTTGTAGAGGGGGAGAATTATCACTTTATCCCTGGAGTTAATCCCTTTTTTTAATGCATGCCAATATTCTGTTTGCTTTGTTAGCAGCATCTTGGCATTGCATGCCACTGCTGAGCCTGTCATCAACCAGGACCCCCAGGTCCTTTTCCATCCTAGATTCCCCTAGAGGTTCTCCCCCTAGTGTATAGGTTGCATTCATATTTTTGCCTCCCAAATGCATTATTTTAAATTTTTCTACACCTCATTTGCCATGTAGTTGCCCACCCCATTCATTTGTTCAGCTCTTCTTGCAAGGTTTCAACATCCTGTGGAGAAGTTATTGCCCTGCTTAGCTTAGTATCGTCCGCAAATACAGAGATTGAACTGTTTACCCCATCCTCCAGGTCCTTTATGAACAAATTAAATAGGATTGGTCCCAGCACAGAACCCTGTGGGACCCCACTACCCACCCCTGACCATTGAGTATTCCCCATTTATCACCACCCTTTAAACTCGCCCTTGTATCTAGTTTTCAATCCATGTACTCGCCCTATGGTCCATGCCAAGGGACCTTATTTTGTACAGTAAACATTTTATGGGGAACTGTGTCAAATGCTTTTTGCGTTTACGGGCCTTCCTTTATGTAGATGGCAACTCACCTCCTCATAGAAGGTTAATAGATTGGTTTGAATTCATGCTAATTACTGCTAATGATACCGTTTTCATTACTTAAATCTTGTATATAGTCCCTTATCCTTCCAAGAACTTCCATAACGTATATACTCAAGTATAAGCCGAGTTTTTCAGCACATTTTTTTGTGCTGAAAGTGTCCCCCTCGGCTTATACTCGAGTCAAGCATTTTTCTGCAGCAGAAAATGACATTTTCTGACCCGACTTTGGGTCCCCGCCTCTCAGGGCCACTTAGTGCTAGGAACCCCAAATTTGGTATGCCAACCTAGTGGAATCAGCACTACAACATATCCAGAGGTTTCTAGCACAAAGTGTCCCTGAGATATGGGGCCCCAAAGTCAGTTCGGAAAATGTCATTCTCTGCTGCAGAAAAGGGCTTGACATTTTCCGACCCGAGATATGGGGCCCCAAAGTCGTCAACTGTGTCTATCTGCAGCAGTGTCATTTCGGGACCCTTTGGCTGCAGCTAGGGGGCATCTAGGAACCCTTAACTACCAAGTTTGAAGTTTGGGGGACACTTACAGTAGCTGTGCATTTCTCACCCTAGGCTATACTTGAGTCAAGTTTTTTTTTCCCATTTTTTTGTGGTAAAATTAGGTGCCTCGGCTTATATTCGGGTCGGCTTATACTCGGGTCGGCTTATACTCGAGTATATACGGTACTATTGATGTTAGGCTAACTGGTCTGTAATTCCCATGTTGAGTTTCCCAAGTGTAATTCTTATTATGTCCTCTGATAGCCATGAGGGTGCTTCCTGTGATGTGTAACGAGGATAAACACTGCAGTTTTGGTTACTGAAGCCCACCAATTCTCCCGTGAAGCCTGAG
The DNA here is from genome assembly GCA_028564925.1 of Lithobates sylvaticus. NCBI lineage: Eukaryota > Metazoa > Chordata > Amphibia > Anura > Ranidae > Lithobates > Lithobates sylvaticus. The sequence goes on along the minus strand of CM053030.1, from coordinate 172,062,765 downwards.
AAGAAAAAATTCAACACCTTCGCCATCTCCCCATCCTTTGTATCCAGATGTCCTTCCTCATTCTTTATGGGGCCAATATGGTCTGTCCTCCCTTTTTTACTGTTTACATACTTGGGCCCCTTTCACACTGGGGCGTTTTTCAGGCGGTACAGCGCTAAAAATAGCGCCTGTACACCGCCTGAAAAAAACGACCCCATTCACTCCAGCGTGAAAGCCGGCGGGCTTTCACACTGGAGCGGTGGGCTAGCAGGACGGTAAAAAAAAGTCCTGCTAGCAGCATCTTTGGAGCGGTATAGGAGCGGTGTATTAACCGCTCCTATACCGCTCCTACCCATTGATTTCAATGGGACACCGCGGTAATACCGCCGCAAAGCGCCGCTACGGCGGCGCTTTGCGGGGGATATTAACCCTTTTTCGAATACCGCGGCTAAAACGACAGTAAAGCAGCACTAAACATAGCGCTGCTTTACCGTCACCACGGCTCCCGCCCCAGTGTGAAAGGGGCCTTAGAGTTTTTTGGGATTTTTTTATTTTTTTTTTTTGCTCTCCTCCGCTATGTGTCTTTCATGTTCTATCTTAGCCGCCCTAAATGCACCCTTACATTTTTTGTTGCATTCTTTTTAAAGTTGAAATGCAGATAATGATCCCTCAACCTTGTATTTTTGGAAGGCCTTCTCTTTTGCTTTTTATATGCATCTTTACATTGGCGTTAAGCCATCCAGGACTTTTGTTCACTCTTTTAAATGTATTACCCAATGGCATGCACTGGATAATGGCCTTATTTAATATGCTCTTAAAGCGAATCCATCTCTCCTCCTTGTTCTTTTTTTTTTCCTAAGATTTTATCCCAATTTATATCTTCTAGCAAGGTTCGTAGTTTAGGGAAGTTGGCTCTTTTGAAATTCAGTGTTTTTGTATTTCACTTCTGTTTCCTATTTCTGTGATTTATACTGAAGCCAATAAAAAAATCTATTTTATTACATTTTCAAAGTGCACATACAGCTGTAGCCCACGCAGGGGCAAGACCAACAGGTCTCATTCTCATACAGCAACACATAACATAAGAACTTAAACAAAAAAATCTACTAAACTACTGCCCCAATGTGGAGAGAGGGTTTGGCACAGCATTAACTATGCTCAAACCTGGGATTCCAGGATATACATTTTAAAGTTATTACGGGACCGAGTGTGTGGTCAGAGACTATAACTAGAATAGGCTTGATCGCAGCTTGTACTGGAGTCATCAAGCCAACATGCCCAAACCTTATTTAATTTTTTTTGGGGCAACCCCTGTTCGCATAGGTGACCTCATACAAGGGTAGACTGGAATTTATCAGACCCTTCCAGAATTGGACAGAAGGAGGGGATAGATGCTTCCAATTCATTGTGATGGCTTTACGAGCGTAAAACAGTAAAATGTTATTGAGTATTCTCCTGGCCATGGTCACTGACAGTTGTTCAAACAGTCCTAACAAAGAATATCTTGGGTCGCATGGTATATGGAGCTTGGTTTCACGTTTGATCACTTGAAGGACCTCTCGCTAGTATTGTTGTATTGCTTTACAGCTCCAAAAGATATGGAAAAACTCTCCAGGTTGGTGTATACATTGCCAACACGATGGGGAATGTGCCGCAGACTTCCTGTGGAGCCTGTGAGCTGTATAGTATGGTCTGTGCAAAATTCTATGTTGAACCATCTTATCCCTGGCTGAGACTAGGGGGGAGAAGGAGAAATCCCAAATCTCCCTCCAGTCATCCTCATCTAGTCCCGGCATGTCCCCTCACCCATTTCCTGCGGAGGGAGGACAACTCAGGACTAGCAGCCACGAGTAGGTAGCCATATAGTTGAGTCGTGGGCTTCCCCAAGTGCTTCACTTGGAGGGTAGATTCTAATTCCTAATAAGTATGATAGAATTACCGGTTGACCCAGAAATTCACACCTGAAGGCATGAGCAATCTGGATCTAAAATATGCATGTGCGGGTACATACAATTTTGATTGTAGAGTATTGAAGGAAGACAACTCGGTGTTAGTGATGATATGTTCTAGCTTTTCAATTTTGTGTTTGGCCAAATCCTGTGGGTCTGGGAAAGTGGTATATTTGTATCTGGGTGATTTTGATCCCCAGATAAAGGACATGAAAAGTTGTTTAATGGAATTAAAGTTTTTTTTAAAAAGCCACTGAGGAGAGCTTCTAAAAATATATACGTGAATTTTGGGAGGACCTTCTTTTTTAGGAGGTTAATACGTCCAATTAGTGAGAGGGGTAGATTGCCCCATGCCTTCAGTCTAATCTTAACCCCAGCCAGCACAGGATCCAGGTTGAGTTTCACAAAGTCCCTACTATATCTGGATATCACAATTCCCAGATGGGTAAAATGGTCAACCCACTGCAGTGGGAGAGCCCCCTCATCTACCGGAAACAGCTGGGACTTGTGCCAACCCGTAAGCCCGTGAAGGCAGAGAAGTTCATAATTCTAAGGGCACCCTGCAGAGAGGCCCCAGCATCGTTCAAGAAAAGCAGTAAGTCATCGCGTAGAGAGCCACTCTCTCCTCCAGCCACCCCACCCGAAGGCCGCGAATCTCAGGTGAAATTCTGAGGGCTACAGCAATGGGTTCCATGGCCAGGGTGAAGAGGGCCCTGGGAGAGAGAGCATTCCTGTCTGGTACCCCTCTGCAGGGGAAAGGGGGCAGATAGCAAGCCATAAAGCCTTATGCTTGCCAGGGGGGCCAGTGTAGAGTGTATGTACCCAGTCAATACATTTTCTTTTTTTTTAAAGGTTTTTATTTGCCAAGTGTACTTGCATAGCAGTAAATAGTGCGAACAGGGTACAGTCATGGGAGCATACAGTGGTGTGAAAAAGTGTTTGCCCCCTTCCTCATTTCCTGTTCCTTTGCATGTTTGTCACACTTAAGTGTTTCGGAACATCAAACCAATTTAAACAATAGTCAAGGACAACACAAGTAAACACAAAATGCAATTTGTAAATGAAGGTGTTTATTATTAAAGGTGAAAAAAAATCCAAACCATCATGGCCCTGTGTGAAAAAGTGATTGCCCCCTAAACCTAATAACTGGTTGGGCCACCCTTAGCAGCAACAACTGCAACCAAGCGTTTGCGATAACGTGCAATGAGGCTTTTACAGCGTCCTGGAGGAATTTTGGCCCACTCATCTTCGCAGAATTGTCCTAATTCAGTTACATTAGAGGGTTTTCGAGCATGAACGGCCTTTTTAAGGTCATACCACAACATCTCAATAGGATTCAGGTCAGGACTTTGGCTAGGCCACTCCAAAGTCTTCATTTTGTTTTTCTTCAGCCATTCGGTGGTGGACTTGCTGGTGTGTTTAGGATCATTGTCCTGCTGCAGAACCCAAGTTCGTTTCAGCTTGAGTACACGAACAGATGGTCGGACATTCTCCTTCAGGATCTCTTGGTAGACAGCAGAATTCATAGTTCCTTTTATCACTGCAAGTCTTCCAGGTCCTGAAGCAGCAAAACAGCCCCAGACCATCACACTACCACCACCATATTTTACTGTTGGTATAATGTTCTTTTTCTGAAATGCAGTGTTCCTTCTACGCCAGATATACTTGGACACACACCTTCCAAAGAGTTCCACTTTTGTCTCATCGGTCCACAGAATGTTGTCCCAAAAGTCTTGGGGATCATCAAGATGTGTTGTGGAGAAATTGAGACGAGCTTTGATGTTCTTTTTACTCAGCAGTGGTTTTCTCCTTGGAACTCTGCCATGCAGGCCATTTTTGCCCAGTCTTTTCCTGATGGTGGAGGCATGAACGCTGACCTTAACTGAGGCAAGTGAGGCCTGCAGTTCCTTGGACGTTGTTGTGGGGTCTTTTGTGACTTCTTGGATGAGTCGTCGCTGCGCTCTTGGGGTAATTTTGGGCGGCCGGACACTCCTGGGAAGGTTCACCACTGTTCCATGTCTTCGCCATTTGTGGATAATGGCTCTCACTGTGGTTCGCTGGATTCCCAAAGCTTTGGAAATGGCTTTATAACCCTTTCCAGACTGATAGATCTCAATTACTTTCTTTCTCAATTGTTCCTGAATTTCTTTGGGTCTCGGCATGATGTGTAGCTTTTAAGGATCTACTGGTGGACCTTACTGTGTCAAGCAGCTCCTATTTAAGTGATGCCTTGATTGTGAACAGGTGTGACAATAATCAGGCCTGGGTGTGGCTAGAGAAATTGAACTCAGGTGTGGACAACCACAGTTATAGTATGTTTTAACAAGGGAGGCAATCACTTTTTCACACAGGGCCATGATGGTTTGGATTTTTTTTCACCTTTAATAATAAACACCTTCATTTACAAATTGCATTTTGTGTTTACTTGTGTTGTCCTTGACTATTGTTTTAAATTGGTTTGATGTTCCGAAACACTTAAGTGTGACAAACATGCAAAGGAACAGGAAATGAGGAAGGGGGCAAACACTTTTTCACACCACTGTATATCAGCATAATATTTCCATTTACAGGTCTTCACTTTCCCAATAACCGAGTACAGTATATTCATCAGTACAAATAGCTCTTTTTCCATTTTATAACGGTAACTCTGATATATAAAAATCATATCTTGTAGACATGAAAATTAAAATAAACAAACAAAAGGTGGTAGAAAAACAGGAGTAAGTTCTGTCTTGAGGATGTAACCATCTCCATACCTCTGCAAAGTCCATAGCATGTGCCCAGATTGGAATTAAAATTAGTTTCAGGTGACGGCCTATCTAAGTCTTGTGATAGGGTGGCGTTGAAGTCACCCGGGACAGGGGATTTTGGAGAGGGCTGAATGCCAGCCTCTTGCCTTGCGATTATGGTCCCTGGCATTTGGGGGAACAGTTCTCTTTGTGAGCTGTATGCCTGGGGACCCCTGAGGTGGTGTTGCTTTGGAGTCAGGCCAAGACACACACTCTGGATATGTATATGACTGAATCATACTGTTGGGACACATACTGTTAGATGCTAATATCATCAACTCCAGCCACCTGTCTGTTGTCTTGTATAATGTAAATTAGTCTAGTCTGGCTTGACGCAGATTCTAAAGAGTATTTCACCTATTGTTGTTTGTGCTAATTAACCCTGCAATTGAATGAAGGAGTCCAGTGTTGTTTTAGATAATTATCTCATGTTAATTCTGTTTCTGGCTACAGTTGTATTATTAGAATAATATGAGCAGGAGGGGGGACCTCCTCTTCTACTGTATTATAAATATAAAAAAGGGAAGAAAACTGCGCTTGGACAATAAAAATCTGAAAAAACAAAAGCAGCAGCTTATTGTGGGATATACGCAAAAAACATATACAAGAGAAAAGCTGCGCTATATGTAAAACCTAGATATATTCTCTGAACCAAAATGGTATATATTTTGGTTCTAATAAATCAGTCCATGTCAGCAGCGAAGCAAGTCTCTTGGGAGCGGTTGGAATATCTGATATCTATATTCAGACTGGGAGGAAGTGGTATATGACGAAAGCACTCAAGCGAAGTGTAGAGACGTTTCGTCACACCCATGAACAGAATTTGGGCAGGGCAATGTGGAGCCAACCTCTCGTATTATGAGTAAAGGGACTGCACCTGATTAGGAGAGGGGGCAGGTAAACATTGACAATAATATATTTCCTGTTGTGTATATAGTCAACACCAACATAACATATTTCCCATGAGGGTCTAGTTTAGAGCTGCACAATTAACCGTTAAATAATTGTGATCTCGATTCATCCCCCCCCCCCCCCCACCAGACGATCTCTCCTGCAGAGGTTGCCTATTCTTTCATATAAACAAGTGGATCTGCTCACTCAGCTGTCAAGAAAACATCCAGGCAATGTGCCAAGTTTTTTTTATCTTGCAACATTGTAACTAAGCTTCCTTCCTAGATCAAAGGGATAGAACTTCTGTGTAAATAAATAATCCAGGCAGTCTGCCAAGTTTTCAACAACATGTAAATGCAGGAAGTTTAACCACTTAAAGTCGAAATCTTTTTCTGACACTACTTTTCTTAAGTTAAAATCAATATATTTTGCTAGAACATTACTTGGAACTCCCAAACATTATATAATAATCTCATTTTAGCAGAGACCCTATGGAATAAAATGGCAATCGCAATATTTTATGTCACACTGTATTTGTCCAGCGGTCTTTCAAATGCATTTTTTGTGAAAAAATACACTTCAATGAATTAAAAAAAAAAAACGAAACAGTAAAGTTAGCCCGATTTTTTTTTTTTTTTTTTTTTTTTTTTTTTTTTTTGTTTTAATGTAAAATATGATGTTATGCCGCGAGAATCGTGATCTATCTTCTAAGTAAAAAAATTGTGATTCTCATTTTAGCCAGAATCGTGCAGATTCACATCATAAATTGTGCATGGTATTTGCATACTGATCGTAATAGACACCCCATGGGAGTATGTGGAGTAGGTCGTGTGAAATGCTTTTTGTACCCACTTTTCTTTACTCTGCTTCCCATTAAGTGGGTCTCTTTGTAGCAATACTATGTGGGGATTGTGTATTTTCAAATTTTGAAACAGCAGTGACTACTTGTACTCGGAATTGAGCCCCCTGACATTCCATGACAAGATAGTGTAGTAGAATTTCATATTAACCAATGTATTTCATATTATTCATATTCATTTACATATGTTTTATTGATAATATAATGATTATTCATATTAATAATAATAATATTATTATTATTATTGTAGTAGTGTAAATATCATCAATATTATTATTAGTTCAATATTAACCACTTAAGGAACGCCTCACGTCGATATACGTCGGCAGAATGGCACGGCTGGGCACAACCACGTACCTATACGTGGCCCTTTAAGAGCCGAGCCGTGGGTCGCGCTCGCGACCCGGTCATGAGCTTTGTGACTGCGGTCGGGGGACCAGCGGACCTGATCGCCGCTGGTGTCCCGCGATCAGGTCATAGAGCTGAAGAACGGGGAGAGGTCTGTGTAAAACAAACCTCTCCCCGTGCTTCCTAGCACAACTGACACTGATCGGCTATTCCCTGTCATCGGGAAAGCCGATCAGTGACGTCAGACCCTACAGTAAAAAAAAAAAACACACACACACACTTGACCCCTCCCCACCCCCTAGTGGTTAACTCCTTCACTGCCAGTGTCATTTACACAGGAACCAATTCATTTAAATAGCACTGATTGCTGTATAAATGACAATGGTCCCAAAAATGTGTCAAAAATGTCCGATGTGTCCGCCATAATGTTGCAGTCACAATAAAAATCGCTGATTGCCGCCATTACTAGTAAAAAAAAAGAATATTAATAAAAATGCTATAAAACTATCCCCAATTTTGTAAACGCTATAACTTTTGCACAAACCAATCAATAATCGCTAATTGCGATTTTTTTTTTTTTTTTTTTTTTTTTTTCCAAAAATATGTAGAAGAATATGTATCGGCCTAAACTGAGGAAAAAATGTTTTTTTATATATTTTTGGGGGATATTTATTATAGCAAAAAGTAAAACATATTGCATTTTTTTCAAAATTGTCGCTCTATTTTTGTTTATAGCGCAAAAAATAAAAATCGCAGGGGCGATCAAATACCACCAAAAGAAAGCTCTATTTGTGGGGAAAAAAAGGACGTCAATTTTGTTTGGGAGCCACGTAGCTCGACCGCGCAATTGTCAGTTAAAGCGACGCAGTGCCGAATCGCAAAAAGGGGCCTGGTCCTTTGGCTGCAAATTGGTCCGGGGCTTAAGTGGTTAAGACAAGTTATTAATTTATAGGAGTTAATGCAATAATATAGAATAGTTCATTGCAAGTTATTAAGTCAACTGCTTAGAAGAGAAACCCTTTTGACAGCAGTTGAACTATAGTCTGATAAGATAACATTCCTTAAAGGTAATAAATAAACCTTGTCAAGAATAAGTGATAATTACTTTTTAAACCACCAGTATAAGAATTATTATGTGGAATATGGGAAAGTTGTGTACATTAATTTAGTTTGACTGGGTCAAAAAGGTTTGCTTGTGTCCTCATTAAAACTGTTAAAAATACATTGAATAAGAGAACACTGTGTGTGTATGTATGTATGTATTAACCACATGCCGACCAGCCGCCGCAGTTGTACTGCGGCAGAATGGCACGGCTGGGCGAAACAACGTTATGCAACACAATCGCCATACCTGCCGGGCATCGTACCTACCAATTTAATGAGGATTGCGATTATACCCTGTCCAAATTACCTAACTAGCTTCCTGACACTACTACTCAACAATACAATACACAGGTACTTAACAAGACAATCCATGATCTATAAATTTAGGTCTTGCTTGTTTGAGTAAGTGAGATGTTGAGAAATAGTTGCTATGGCTACCCAGCCTTTCTATAAGCTTGTAATAATGCTGTTTACATTTTTTTTTTTTTTTTTAAACACGTCGTAAAGCAAAGTTGTAGTACCCATCCTAACCTAGTGATCTAGGCTCATTTACCATTTGCTTTTAGGTGTGTTTTCACAGACTAAAACCTTTTTTACATTTTTCTTTTTTTATATATATATATTATATTATATATATATATATGTATGTGTGTGTATGTATGTATGTGTATGTATGTGTGTGTGTGTATATATATATATATATATATATATATATATATATATATATATATATATATATATATATATATATATAAAAACACAGTTTGTTACTACTTTGCAACATTGGCACCAATTTTCTGACCCCTGCTGATTTGTATGATTGTGGCTAGGGCTCCTATAGCTCTGTAACTGTGACAAACTGTTGTGTCCAAAATTCTGAACAGAACCATTGCACAGCCAAGCAGTCTTTCTAAAGACCTCTTAAAGCGGAACTAAACCCGTCAATTTTAGTCTCAAAAAAGTTACATTTTGCAGCATGCCGGGATTGCTAAGAGCACTTTCACGCGGCCATGTTAGCGGTAAAGTGCCACTATTTTTAGCGATGCTTTACCATAATATTTCAGGCGCTTTTCGGCCACTTGGCGAGCGCAACCCCCGCTATCGGCCAATGCGCTTTTGCTGTGCTGCCCATTGATTTCAATGGGCAGGGGTGCTTTAGGAGCGGTGTATACACTGCTCCTAAACCACCTCAAAGAAGCTGCTTGCAGGACTTTTTAGTGTCCTGCCAGCGCACCACCCCTCAGGCTTTCACACTGGGATAGCAGATGAGGCGCTATTTTTAGTCATAACTAATCACATGTACATCGTCAATGAAGTTGCAGATCAAATGGGGGGGGGGGGGGGCTAAGATGGCAGCTTTCTTGGCTGAAAAGGATAGGAGGGTTTAGCTCTGCTTCAAAGTGTAACTAAACCCTAATATCCTTTAGGCTACTTTCACACTGAAGCGTGGCGGGCGCATGAGGGTCCTGAGCAATGGACGGGGACCTGTTACGCTTGGGTCCCACTCTGGGATGCGATTAAAAGCGTAAATTTTTTGCTCCAAGTCTAAAATGGTTGAAGAAGAAACCTCCTTAGTAATATATACAGGGGCTGCAGTGTTAAGAGCAGCTGCAACACCCGTCACTCCTGATGGCTCACTCTGACCAGCCATATTACTCTCAGGGGAGGATACTATCTTTTTTGAGATGGTTCCAGGCTTCTGTGTGACTGTAGAAGTCTTTCTAGAGCCTTTTTTTTAGGTGTTTTTACCCTCCCCCCCTTCCGACCATAGCCGATGCACAAAGCAGAGGTACTACCAGAAGGAACGCATCCACTGCTTGAGCAATAGTCCAGCCCTTTCGCTGCTATCAATGCTCAGCCTGATGCAATAGTAAATGTGTCAAAAGGAAGGCCTGTGTCAACAAACCTCTTTCATGCCACCTTTGCTCTTGTGTCCCTCCACAGCTTGCAGCAGTAACAATGGTGCCTTTTAAACACACTTTCCTGCGCTGGACGTTGGAGGACACCAACGCTGAGCTAAGCTCCGCCCCCTACGTCGCCTACAGCCCCTCGCTTTTCCTTTTGCAAAACAGCCTTTCCCACGCGAGCATGGGCTTCCGATCCTATGGGATCAGCAGTGAGGGGAAAGAAAAAGGTGAAGGGGTGCCTGGAAGCCGCCGAGTAGGGCGGGTGCCGTTCGCGTTTTCTTTTTGTTTTTGACGCTTCTGAAGAGGGGGAAAAAAAAAACAGCACAGGGGGTGTCTGCTGGGGAGGAACCCCCCCCCCTTTGACTTACCGGAGGTCTGCTGCTGGCTGGAGGAAAGGAAACTGCTGTTCCTGGACAGCATGGGCTCTCAGAGAAGCAAGAGACAGTAAGTGCTCTATACAGCCCCCAGTGGTGACACATAGACCTGACAACATTTACTAAGTTTAAAGGAGCCATTCATAAGAAAATTAAAAAAAATGTCTTAGAAAACTCCACTTACCTTTCCCGCCGCAGGGTTTTCTGTGGTAAAAACAGACCCAATTTTCTCCCTTCACGGCGGGTTCCGTTAAACCTTCAGGAGCTGGTGATCCTCGGGGAAACTCACAATCCTGGACCTGCAATAGCACCACCACCAGTAAAACTTTATGGCCTTACTACCAAAAGTACTGGATCCCGGGGGGGTCCAGCTCTCTAAAAGAGAAGCATCGTTTCTTCAGACACGAGGCCCTGGTACCATTCAATTCGCCCAAAAAGACACTTTGAATGGATCCGGCTGCATGGCTAGCCCCAGCAAGCCAGTGGAGCTTAGCACAGCACATCTTTACTCGTGACCAACACCTTGGACGTTGGCGAAAAAACTGAGGTGCTCCCAGTAGTAGGAGTGGTTATATAGGGAGTGCACTTTTTGTCTCAGGGCAGGCCAGTGTCCATCACCTGAAGGTGGCCTATAACCCACATAGTAACTACTATGGCTTTGTGTCCCCTTATGTACTTCAAAGAAAAGGATTTTACAGGTAAGCTGTTTTAAAAATCCTGTTTTTCCTGCAGCAGGTAGTGTTTTAAGTGTAATAGACTTCAATAGACCCACACCAAAAATGCAAGTGTGTCAGGAACCATGAATCAGACTGATACAGAAGTGCAGTAAAAATCACACTATTTAATAAAATGGTAAAATGGTATAAACAGAGCAAACATAGTCAATACATAGCCAGAGTTCGGTAACCAGGATGGGTAGTCAGAACAAGCCAGAGAAATTGGGAGTCCAGAGATCAGCAAAGTCGGGTGAAGCTAACAGGATCAGGAACCAGAAGGAAAGTCAGCCAAGCAAAAGTCTTTCCTGGTGCCTCCATGGCAGCATACCTGTGATAGAGCTCCGCCTCGACTCCTCCCTCAGGACTAGTGAATAGCATAAATTAAAGGCATAGTCCCTCCCCCAACATTCTCCTTTTTTTCCCTCATACCTCTTGTGCTGGTGAAGAGTAGAAGTACGTCCATACCTCTGTGTTCTGAAACTCATCGGCCAGATGTAATGGCTAGGGCTAGGGGTAAATGTTGGGGTTAAGAGTTAGTGGTAATTGTTAGGTTTAGATTAGTAACCCTAATGATTGCTGCTAACTCTTAACCCTAATGATTACCCGTAACTCTAAAGGCCCGTGCACACGATCGGACTTTTTGACAACCAACATGCAAATTAGCTGTTTTGGACCAACATCCGACCGTGTGTACGCTCCATCAGACCAACTTTTTCCAGGTTTCATCGGACTTTTGTTGGCTGTGCGAACGGACCAACTTTCTGCCAACAAAAGTCTGATGGACCAAAGTCCGACCGTGTGTACACAAAACCAACGGACTTTTGTGCAAAGTACAAACACGCATGCTCAGAACCAATGCAAAAGATCAGACAACAATATAGAAGTTGACCAAAGGTGGCGCTGGAGTATTCGAACGTCCTCTTTTGAAGTGTCGTCAGTACGTTGAAACGTGACTACGTTCATGTTTGTTGCCTAAAAAGTCAGATCGTGTGTATGCAATACCAACTTGGGGCCAACGCCCTTTGGACAAAAATCCACGGGAAAGTTGGTCCACGGTCCGATCGTGTGTATGAGGCTTTACCCTAACTTCAACCCTAACATGTGATTTTGGACACAAAGGTTTCTGCTCTACTTTGATGCTGCTTGAATGCCAAGAGTGTAAAGTCCCATCAAAGTCCTGTACCATGAATAGAACTGTCCTACTTTCTTCTCTTGGCCAGAAAAAAAATGCAAAACGCATAAAAAATGCATCAATACGCAACAAAAATGGACATATATCTCCCATTATCATATTACTCCTCTCTTACAAGTCACCACTCAGAATGGTCTGCTCCCTGTCCCCCAATACCTTCCCTATGGCATTAAGAATGTGCTTTTCCTGGCCGTCTCTCCCTGTTACAAAAATCCTTCCAAGTCCTCGTTCCTCGTCCCACACTGGCGGAATGCTTCTCTCCATGTTCTGTCCTCCTCTGTTAGAATGCGGCCCTCCTGGCTGTGTTCCCCATTGTCAAATCTCCCTTTATTACTCCTGGCTGTGTTCCCCATTGTCAAATCTCCCTTTATTACTCCTGGCTGTGTTCCCCATTGTCAAATCTCCCTTTATTACTCCTGGCTGTGTTCCCCATTGTCAAATCTCCCTTTATTACTCCTGGCTGTGTTCCCCATTGTCAAATCTCCCTTTATTACTCCTGGCTGTGTTCCCCATTGTCAAATCTCCCTTTATTACTCCTGGCTGTGTTCATTGCACTCAGAATTCCCCTTCTGCTTTGGCCCCCTGGGGTTATAACCATCCTCTGTCAATAGGTTACACGTACATCTGCCTTTTTTTTTTTTTTGCAGACCCATTCGTAATTAATGAGTGGGTTAGAATGGTGACTCATCATCATCGTACTCCATTCCCTGTTCATTAATATGCTATGTGTGGCCAGTCACTGTACCTGTCACAAAATTGCGACAGATTCATTCTGAAGGGGATTAATGTACACAAATAACACTAGATTAATAACTCTGTTGCAATTTTTGATAAATTAGTGAGTTGCAAAAGATTAATAGTGCCAATTAATGTGGCTGCTATGATAAATGCCCCCCTTGGAGTAGTAAACCATACCATAAACTGCTGCACGAGAGGCAAAGAGCAATCAGCAAAAATTCAGTGCTAGAATCTTACTGAATGAAAGAAATTGAAACGTACTGTATATACAACAAAAATGAATGAATTCTATTTGAAGTGGTGGTATAGTCCAAACCTATCAGTAGCCCAAGTGTTCATTTTGTTTCTGTACTACTTGCAGTACATTAGGTCTGTTCAGCTTTATCGATACATAACTGATGAATATTGCTTTTGTATCTTGAAATGCATATGAATTTGGGGTTCTGTTTTTCCTTGTCACGTGAATACTTTCATTTTTAAAATGTCCATATGATATGCCATGTAGTTGTTTGCTTAAAGCGGAAGTAAACCCATCGATTTCACAGTTTAAAAAAAAAAATGGCATGCCGGGAATGCTAACTGCACATTGGCTGTGCTCTCAACCAAACAGTCAAACCATCCAATGGCTGGTGTCATAACGGATCACATGTGCAGCACCGTGGCAGTTGAAGATTAAACGGAGGCAAAGATGGCAGCTTCCTTGGCTGAAAACGATAGGGGGGTTTACTTCCACTTTAAGACTCATGCCTAATAATAAATATATGCCCTGTATTACAATTCGTTTTGAATTGTCTTTGTTGTGCAGTACATCTGTGAATAGCTTGCTATGGCTCCGAAGTGTTTTTTCCTGAGTAAGCTTTTGGTTTTACAAACTCCTTTTTAAGCTCTGTTCACTCTGATGTTCTGAAAATGACATCAAAACTAATCCATGGTTTTTACTGTACTCATTATACAGTAAAAAAAATCCATCTGGGGACTTTCCACCCATTTCTACCATGGAAAATGCAGGCATATTGCTGTGCAAAGCAGTTCTGAAGCACGGGGGCAAAGACTCAGGATTTTAAATGCAGTAAATATGAAAGCAGTGAACACACCTGATGAAATGGTAAATATGCATTAGTTGCAGCGAGTGTCAAGGCCTTATTTATATGGCTGAAAAATTGTGTCCAAGAGACATAGGGTTTTATTTACTAAAGCTAGAGAGGGTAAAACTAGTCGCAATTCTTTAGAGAAACCAATCGGCTTCCAGGTTTTATTGCTAGAGCTTAATTGAGCTTAATTAGAAGCTGATTGGTTGCTCTGCAGAATTGTGACTCATTTTGCCCTCTCCAGCTTTAGTAAATAAACACCATCATATGTTTAACCACTTGCCTACTGGACCAATTCTGGCATTTCTCACATGCAATGTAAAAGCAGAGGACCTGGAGATTAAAATCCGATCTTCGTGTAGCAGTTTATCAAATGCAAATTTTCAGGAAAAGTGTCACTAAACCCACATCATAAAAAAAGCTATCAATACATGGTATTGTATATTACATGCTGTTCATACTCGCAATGAGATTAGTTTTCTGCAAAAAAAATGGTTGATTGTGCTGTTGTCTCTCTCCACCTTTTTTTTTTTTTTTGGCTTTTTTTTTTTTTAATTCTTTATTTCAAGTTTTTTAAAATGCATACAAAATTATTCCATCCACAACAGATGAAGGAAAATTAACATCCAAAAAAAGTATACAAAAGCATTTCACATTTTTCCCAAAGGCTGTTTTTTTTTTTTTTTCATATATATTTTGGACATGTGACCAGCAACAGAGGACTAGCTCCTCCTGCTTATGTTTCTCCCACTGACAGGCTGGGAAAGAGCTGTGTCATGTGACAGCTGTATATCGATTAGGAAAAAGGTACTTGCATTTTGTTTTTTTTTTTTGTTTTTTAATTTAACCACTTACGGACCGCCCACCGCGGTTTTACGTTGGTACTTTGAAGAGGAATATCGTTGTTATGGCAGCAGCTAGCTGCCATAACCCCGGTATCCCCTTCTTCAGCGGGCGGTCCACTTTCAGATAAAAGTGGTCTCTGCGGCGGATACGCTGCAAGATCACTTTTATCGGCGGTGAGATAGGGCCCCCCCTCCCGCCACGCTCAGGTGCCCTCCGTCGCTTACTGGAGCTGTCATAGCTGTGGAGGCGATCAGATCCTTCTCCTGGCTTGGTATGGAGACGAGTGAGAGGAAGATTGTCCCCACCCGTCTCCATATCATTGTAGGGCGGAAGTGACGTCAAAACGTCACTTCTGCCCATAGCTCTTAAAGGGCAATTTTTTAAATTTATTTTAGCATTTTAGTGTAAATATGATCTTATAATTAAGAGGTCCTGTCATGCTTTTTTTTTATTACAAGGGATGTTTTTTTCCTTTTTTCTTTAAAACCGTGTAAAGGTAAAATAAATAAGACATATTTTTTTTTTTTTAAACGCGCCCTGTCCCGCCCGCATATGGAAACAGTGTTCAAACCACACATGTGAGGTAACGCCGCGATCAGTAGAGCGAGAGCAATAATTCTAGCCCTCGACCTCCTTTGTAACTCAAAACATGCAACCGGTAGAATTTTTTTTAAATGTCGCCTATGGAGATTTTTAAGGGTAAAAGTTTGTCGCAATTTTCAAGCGTGACATGTTGGGTATCCATTTACTCAGCGTAACATTATCTTTCACAACATAAAAAAAAATTGGGCTAACTTTACTGTTGTCTTATTTTCTCCAGTCGCCTTTCAGGACAACCCTGGAGAGAGCGCAGCTCCTCCCACTTTGAGGAAACACTTGCATTTTTCTTTAAAGCTCCTCCTCTTCCACCATGGCCTCAGTTATTGTGTTTCCTCCGCCATGGATGGAATCACTTGTGGGAACCAGGGCTGCGTTCTCTCCAGGGGGAGGGGAGGTAGTCCTACCTTGTTCGCAAGGGCCGCTGCAGAGACCATCCCAGCCCCCCCCTAGTACGAACGGGGGGGGGGTTCCAGAGTCCCGGACCTTCTCCAGCTCACAGGAGCAGTGGCCGGCAGGAATGTCGAGGCGTCCATGCCCCCGGGAGCCGCCGGTTTTGAATTTCGCGCGGTGAGGCTCCCGGGAGGTGTCACATGGTGGGCGGATGACGCGGCGGCCAGTGACGTGGCTTCCTGTTTGGGCGGGGCGACAGTGGTTCCAGTCGCCCGGAACGCAAGGGTCAGGGGGGCGGGTCCACAGACCGGTACTTCCGCTTCCGGCGTGCGTAGTGACGCCGTGCCCGGGAAGATTCAAAAACGGCTGTTTGTTTCAAGCCCCGCTGCGCTCTCTGCAACATGGAGGAGAGATCTGCAGCAACGGTGGAGGCAGGCACCCCAAGCACCGGTCAGGCCCAGGTAAGAGGGGTACAAAGGTACTCTTTATTCTTCACCTTATGGGCTGTTTTCTTTTCCGTTGTCACTTGTTTATTCCTCCCTGTGGGGGGTCCTGTCACTACAGAGTCAAAGGTTACTGTCCTTGGACCTGTAGTATTGGTGGTTGCTACACTCAGGTGGTCTGTTGTTACTCTGGTGGTATATTTAGCGTCCAGAATTCTGGTAGTAAGACAAGCTTTTGTTTTTTCCCCAGGAAACTGTTTCAGGGAAAGTAAAGAAAGCAAACCCGCCAGGAAAGAGATGCCCTGTGTGCAAGAACCCCTTACGGGAATCCTGGCAGAAGGCTTTATGTAGGTCCTGTATTAAGGCGATAGTGGAGGAGGAGTCCTCTCAGCAGTATGGTGAGCTGTATTCATCTGTGCGAGAAATAGCAAGCTCGCTAAGCTCCGTCAAGACTCTGTTGGTTCAGAGCCCAGCAAGTCAGGGCGGTAGCCAGCAACCACCACCATCAAGTCCTCGAGCATCTACCTCCAGGCAGAGGGAGGTGATAGACTCAGAGGACGAAGGGGCAAGTACTCTCCCTTCCCTCAGAGATTCAGAGGAGGAGGTAGAAGAGGAGGATGACAGCCGTGGTTCCAGGTACAAGCTGTCTTTGGAGGAGGTAGATGACCTCTTGAGGGCTATCTATCTATCTATCTGTTCTTGGACCCCTTCTCTTCTCCATCTACACCTCCTCCCTTGGTCACTTGATAACCACCCACGGCTTCCAATACCACTTATACGCTGATGACACCCAAATCTATCTGTCTACTCCTCACCTCACTCCTTTAGTCTCCTCTCGCATTACTAACTTACATCTCAGCATGGATGTCGCACCACTTTCTTAAATTAAATCTCTCTAAAACTGAGCTATTAATATTCCCCCCTGCCCGTGCCCCCTCCCTGACTTTTCCGTCAAAATCAACAATGCAACCATCAGTCCCTCCCCTCACGCCAGGGTACTCGGTGTAATCCTAGACTCGGACTTGTCATTTCAGCCTCAAGTCCAATCGCTGTCAAAAGTTTGTAGACTTCACCTCCGTAACATCTCTAAAATTCGCCCCTTTTTAACAAATGACACCACCAAGCTCCTCATTCACTCCCTCGTTATCTCTCGCCTTGACTATTGCAACTCCCTTCTCATTGGCCTGCCTCTCCATAGGCTCTACCCTCTTCAGTCTGTCATGAATGCTGCTGCCAGACTTATCCACCTTACCAACCGTTCAGTGTCTGCCAACCCTCTCCTCCAATCCCTACACTGGCTCCCAATCACCCAGCGAATTAAATTCAAAATACTAACCACAACTTACAAAGCCATCCACAGCTCTGCCCCGAGCTACATCACCAATCTTGTCTCCAAACATATCCAAAACCGTCCTCTCCGCTCTTCTCAAGATCTCCTCCTGTCAAGCTCTCTTGTTTCCTCCTCCCATGCTCGTCTCCAGGATTTCTCCAGAGCCTCTCCTATCCTCTGGAACTCGCTACCTCAACCTGTCCGGCTATCCCCTACTCTAGCTACCTTCAGGCGATCCCTGAAAACTCATCTCTTCAGGGAAGCCTATCATGTCTCCAACTAATCTTTTACCACTTCCATCAGCTCATTCCCCACAGTTACAACCTTTTGTATCACCTCCCCACCCTATTAGATTGTAAGCTCTTCTGAGCAGGGCCCCTTAATCCTCTTGTATTTTATTGTATTATAACTGTATTGTCTCCCTTTTTTATATTGTAAAGCGCTGCGTAAACTGTTGGCGCTATATAAATCCTGTAATAAATAAATAAAAATATCTATACGACCCTGGACATCCAGGAGGAAAAGGTCCAGCTGTCTGTACACGACAGGATGTATCAGGGTCTGGATGATGTTAAATCCAGTTTTTCCTGTCCACAGAGTGTTGTCAGAGACGGTTAAAAAAGAATGGAAGGACCCAGAGAGGGGTCCTTTCCTTTCTAAGAGCCAGAAAAGATGCTTTCCCTTTGACGAAAAAGAGTCAGAGGTGTGGAACAAAAAACCACGTGTGGACGCAGCCTTTTCACAGGTATCGCGTAGGACAGACTTGGCCTTTGAGGACATGGGGGTACTCAAAGATGCCATGGGCAGATACTCTTTTAAAGAGGGCATGGGATTCGGCATCTGCCAGCCTCAAACCAGCTATGGCATCCACGGTGGTGGCTAGGAATTTAGAGTGTTGGATAGATAAATTGCAGAGCCACGTGGAAGCAGGCACACCACGTAAGGACTTGGTGGAATCCTTTCCACTAATCCTTAGGGCGGTGAAATATATGGCTGATGCCTCTTCTGAGTCCATCAAAATGGCAGCCAGATCTGCGGCCCTGGTGAATTCCGCCAGGAGAGCTGTCTGGCTTAAAACGTGGTCAGGTGACACAGCCTCCAAGGTTAGGTTGTGTGGTCTGCCCTTTTCAGGGGATCTGCTGTTTGGGCCAGAGCTGGAGACAGTTCTGGACAGAACAGCAGACAAAAAGAAGGCCTTTCCTGCCAAGAAAAAACAGACAGGCAAAAGGAATTTTCGTCCTGTTCAACAGTCCCGTAAGGGTGGGGAGGACAGCAAAAGTCGCTGGAACCCCCAGAAGGGTAGAGGTAAAGGAGGAATTTTGTTCAAAACTCCCTCCAGTCAACCCCCCAAGGATAAGTGACTACTCTGCTCCAGTGGGAGGAAGGTTGTCCGCCTTCCTTCCGCAATGGAGCCAATGTTCCTCAAGTCAGTTCGTGAGGAACATTGTGGCGCAGGGATACAGCCTGGAGTTTTCCAACATTCCCCCAAGCAGATTTTACGTCACGACCCTTCCGAGGGACCAAGACAAAGCCTCTGCCATGAGGAACCTTTTGGAGGATCTGATTCAACAGGAGGTGATTGTTCAGGTTCCAAGGGAACAGGAAGGCCATGGGTTTTATTCTCACATCTTCCTAGTGAGAAAACCTTCGGGCAAATATCGATTTGATACTGAATCTGAAAATTCTGAATCAATCAATACGATACAAGCACTTCCGCATGGATACAATCCATACAATAACAAGGTTGTTATCCAAAAATTGCTTCATGGCCTCCCTGGATCTGAGGGACGCCTATCTACATGTCCCGATCGCCCAATCCTCCCAAAAGTTCCTCAGGTTGGCAGTGAATCTAGGGTCATCAGTCTGGCACCTACAATTCAGGGCCTTGCCGTTCAGGCTGTCGTCCTCCCCCAGGATCTTCACCAAGGTCATGGCGGAAGCCCTGGAACCACTGAGATTGAGGGGAATCTCAGTGGTCCCATATCTGGACGATCTCCTATTTTTTTGCGGACTCCAGGGAACAGGTGCTGTCGAATCTTCAGATAGCACAGATTCACCTGGGGGACTTAGGGTGGCTTCTCAATCTGGAGAAATCAAACCTAGTTCCAAGCCAGGAGGTAGTTTTTCTAGGGTACACCATCAATTCTACCCTGCAAAAAGTTTTTCTTCCGCAAGAAAAAGTGGAAAAGATCCTGACGGAAGTAAAACAAATTCAGACGAATCAGGTGGTTTCAGTCCGTTCAGCCATGAGGGTGTTAGGTCTCCTTACAGCCTCCATCCCAGCTGTCCAGTGGGCCCGGTTCCATTCCAGACCTCTTTAGGCAGAGATCCTGCAGGTCTGGTCTCATCAGGTTCCACTAGAAAAGAAATTCAGCCTCACCTCAAAAGTAAAACGGGCTCTGTGGTGGTGGCGAAACACAGCCAATCTCACAAAGGGCCTTCCCTGGTTCTGGCCGCTAGACAAGCGCCTGACGACGGACGCGAGTGCTTGGGGTTGGGGAGCCCACCTAGACGGGCTGACGGTCCAAGGGACTTGGTCCAAGGCAGAGTCTCGGAGATCTTCGAATTGGAGAGAACTCAAGGCTGTGTCGCTGGCCCTTCGGGCTTTTCAGCACGTAGTAGAGGGACAGCATGTACAGATCCTGTGGGACAATATGACAACAGTAGCATATGTCCTAAAACAAGGGGGGACCAGGAGCAGGGGTCTCATGGAGTTAGCCAGGCAACTATTCGCATGGGCAGAAAAAAGCGTGGCCTCCCTCTCAGCAGTCCGTCTAAAGGGCTCTCTGAATCTTTGGGCAGATCTTCTCAGCAGGAAGAGACTGGTGGAAGCAGAATGGAGCTTAAATCAGGAGGTCTTCCTGATGATCGCCAGTACTTGGGGCTTCCCCCAGGTGGATCTGTCTGCGAATCAGCAAAACTGCAAGGTCCAAAAATACTATTCTCTTCACCGGGAAGATCAGGCCATAGGTTTAGACGCGCTAGCCCATCCTTCGCATTACCGTCTGTGCTATGCCTTTCCCCCCTTTCCTCTAATACCGGTGGTCCTGAGGAAATTCAGGGAAGAGAGGACCAGCATGATTCTCCTCACGCCCTTCTGGCCAAAAAGACCCTGGTTCTCGGCTCTTCTAAATTTAGCCACAGAACCCCCGTGGAGGCTACCAGTCAGGCAGGACCTTCTGACACAGGGGTCAGTGGTCCATCCAGAGGCAGGCAGGCTGCAGTTAACCGCCTGGTTTCTGAAGAGGACCTCTTGAGAGCTAAGGGCCCAGCTTTTCTTCCCAAGGTATCTTCAGAGTTCCATCGTACCCAACAAATAGTGTTGCCTACCTTTTCCTCCAACCCTACCAACACAGGGGAGGAGGCCTTTCATACCTTAGACGTAAGGAGGTGTCTTCTCCATTTCCTGGCAGTTACCAGGGAATTCAGAAAGACGAATGCTCTGTTTGTAATCTTTTCTGGTCCTAGAAAAGGGGAAAAAGCCTCCAAGAGTACTCTAGGTAGGTGGCTTAGAGAGGCAATTTCGGAGGCCTACAAAGCTAGAGGAGAATCTCCTCCCTCTGGAATTGCTGCCCATTCCACTAGGGCAACAGCAGTGTCTTGGGCCGAGAGGGCCGGTGCTACGCCTGATCAGATCTGCAAGGCGGCCACGTGGTCAAGTTACTCAACTTTCCTTCGGCACTACAGACTGGACTTGCTGTCAGCTGCGGATCAAGCCTTCGGCAGGAAGGTACTGCAGGCAGTGGTCCCACCCTAGGGTAAGCTTCTCGTTTATCCTCTCCAGGGTTGTCCTGAAAGGCGACTGGAGAAAATACCTAGTTAGACTTACCGGTGATGGTATTTCTAAGAGCCTTTCAGGACAACGCCTAGTTCCCTCCCTTGTGTTTCTATGTTTAAAGATGATACAAGTATCTGTCATGGTTTGTTTGTGTTCTCTGTGCTTTATCTTCCAGTATGCCGGAGGTAACAATAACTGAGGCCATGGTGGAAGAGGAGGAGCTTTAAAGAAAAATGCAAGTGTTTCCTCAAAGTGGGCGGAGCTGCGCTCTCTCCAGGGTTGTCCTGAAAGGCTCTTAGAAATACCATCACCGGTAAGTCTAACTAGGTATTTTTTAATTCAAAAAAGTGTATTTTTTCCAAAAGAAAGTGTACTTGTAAGACCGCTGCGCAAATACGACATGACAAAGTATTGCAACGACCGCCATTTTTTTCTCTAGGGTGTCTGAACCCCCAAACATTATATATATTTTTTTCGAAGTCGTTTTCTAGCAAAACATTTTTTTTTTTTAAACTTGTAAACAACAAATCTCAGAGGCTTGGTCCTTAAGTGGTTAGTGCCATCATCCATATACAGAAATAGAAGGGGCGATATAAATTGAACAGAGTGTATTTAGTATCACTTTTTTTGAAATTTGGTGCACACTAACATAATACCACATTTTCTCGTCTCCGTGGGGCCTCCATTGAAACTGTGGGCACCCGGCCGTGACCGCTTGCGGCTTCATGGCCGGGGCACGCACTGCGCATGTGCGAGTCGCAATGTGCTCTTTGATTGGACAGGCAATCTTCCGGGACCTGTGACGTGTCCCAGAAGATTGCTGAGAGGGAGGGGCCGCCTAGGGGGAGAGGAGGAGTCGCCTAGGCGGCCCAAAGTCGGTGGAAGGAAGTGGGACAGGAAGACCCACTCAAAACTAGGCACCCTCAAAACTTTGGCATGTAAGGTTGCGAGGAGTGCTTAAAGCGGAATATCCATTTTTGGGTGGAACTCTGCTTTAACCTACGAGAGTGGACCAAGCCAGATGGATGTGGTGGACTGAAAGATGTTTTTCATAAAGTGTAGTTTGACCACTCTGATATGAGGGTCAACACCTGTTGGTAAGAGGCTCTACGTCAGGGGTGTTAAACCTGAAGCCCTCTAAAGTGGCCCTTGACCTCATACCAGTGAAGCGATTGCCCGGGGTTGGCAACCTGTTGATCATGATCTGGGCTTGCTGACCCACCGTCCCAGAGCATCAGAGAGTCTCCTCTGTAGCACCAGCTCCTCTCCCAGGTGGAGCAATACCAATTGTAATTGTAAAAGGTAATTTTATTATTGTTTTTAATACTTTGCTGACTGCCTTACGTATGAGTACGGCAGAAGAGCGGCTCTCCTGCACTTCCGGGTAGGGGGTGCCCGCATGCAGAGCTCAAAACCGCTATCCTCCCTATACTTATACCTGTCCGTGGCATTTGATACTAAGCCAATCCACTCGGATAAGTGGAGGGTGGATATCCCTGCCTTGGGGGGCATAGGAATGGAAAGACACTGTATCCTCATTTATCTCTTCCATGATCTCGGCCAGGGATAGGTTTATACAACTTAAATTCCTGCATAGGGCATATTACACCCCTCAGACTTGCTAGTAGGGGTGCAACGGATCAACAAACTCACAGATCGGATCGTTCCTCGGATCAGAGTCACGGATCGTATCATTTTTCGGATCAGCAAATAATAATTGAATTTGCAAAAACCTGTGAAAATTCCACCACCATATAGTCCCCACTGTAATATACATCTCCCCCACTGTAATATCCACGTCCTCTCCCCCACTGTAATATTGGCTGGGAACGGCTGAGCATGGCTGGGTATGGCTGGGTATTGTTGGGTGAATTTACGTTCAAATCTTTCAAGAAAAACTTAAAGTAAATAGTGGCGCTAAAATTGTGTCATAATATCCCTGCAAACAATGACGTGCAACAAATTTATGAAAATAAAAATACAAAAATCAAAAGATCTATATATAAACAAACACCACTATGTGCTCAGTGATCATATAAACCATAAAATAAAGTGAATCATATACACAAAAATAGATTACATTAATGTGATCAATTCCAGTGATGGCGGCTTTTCTAATTGCCGCAAACTAAATAATATGGAAAAAAAGGTGACTAATAAAAATATTGTAAAGTCCACAAATAATTATTAACGTGCTTCAATTAATTCCAATCTTCTTAGTCCTTCCACCACACCGCTGTGATATGTGTCTCCTCTCCCCAAAAGAAACGCACTCACCACAAATACAGTGCCTTGCGAAAGTATTCGGCCCCCTTGAACTTTTCAACCTTTTGCCACATTTCAGGCTTCAAACATAAAGATATAAAATTTAAATTTTTTGTGAAGAATCACCAACAAGTGGGACACAATTGTGAAGTGGAACGAAATCTATTGGATTTTTGAAACTTTTTTAACTAATAAAAAAAATGAAAAGTGGGGCGTGCAAAATTATTCGGCCCCCTTGCGTTTAATACTTTGTAGAGCCACCTTTTGCTGCGATTACAGCTGTAAGTCACTTGGGGTATGTCTCTATCAGTTTTGCACATCGAGAGACTGAAATTCTTGTCCATTCTTCCTTGCAAAACAGCTCGAGCTCAGTGAGGTTGGATGGAGAGCGTTTGTGAACAGCAGTTTTCAGCTCTTTCCACAGATTCTCGATTGGATTCAGGTCTGGACTTTGACTTGGCCATTCTAACACCTGGATACGTTTATTTGTGAACCATTCCTTTGTAGATTTTGCTGTATGTTTGGGATCATTGTCTTGTTGAAAGATAAATCTCCGTCCCAGTTTCAGGTCTTTTGCAGACTCCAACAGGTTTTCATCCAGAATGGTCCTGTATTTGGCTGCATCCATCTTCCCCTCAATTTTAACCATCTTCCCTGTCCCTGCTGAAGAAAAGCAGGCCCAAACTATGATGCTGCCACCACCATGTTTGACAGTGGGGATGGTGTGTTGAGGGTGATGAGCTGTGTTGCTTTTACACCAAACATATCGTTTTGCATTGTGGGCAAAAAGTTCGATTTTGGTTTTATCGGACCAGAACACCTTCTTCCACATGTTTGGTGTGTCTCCCAGGTGGCTTGTGGCAAACTTTAGACGAGACTTTTTATGGATATCTTTGAGAAATGGCTTTCTTCTTGCCACTCTTCCATAAAGGCTAGATTTGTGCAGTGTACGACTGATTGTTGTCCTATGGACAGACTCTCCCACCTCAGCTGTAGTTCTCTGCAGTTCATCCAGAGTGATCATGGGCCTCTTGGCTGCATCTCTAATCAGTCTTCTCCTTGCCTGAGCTGAAAGTTTAGAGGGACAGCCAGGTCTTGGTAGATTTGCAGTGGTCTGATACTCCCATTTCAAAATGAACGCTTGCACAGTGCTCCTTGGGATGTTTAAAGCTTGGGAAATCTTTTTGTATCCAAATCCAGCTTTAAACTTCTCCACAACAGTATTACGGACCTGCCTGGTGTGTTCCTTGGTCTTCATGATGCTCTCTGCGCTTTCAACAGAACCCTGAGACTATCACAGAGCAGGTGCATTTATACAGAGACTTGATTACACACAGGTGGATTCTATTTATCACCATCAGTCATTTAGGACAACATTGGATCATTCAGAGATCCTCGCTGAACTTCTGGAGAGAGTTTGCTGCACTGAAAGTAAAGGGGCCGAATAATTTTGCACGCACCACTTTTCAGTTTTTTATTTGCTAAAAAAGTTTAAAATATCCAATAGATTTCGTTCCACTTCACAATTGTGTCCCACTTGTTGGTAATTCTTCACAAAAAAAAAAAATGTTATATCTTTATGTTTGAAGCCTGAAATGTGGCAAAAGGTTGAAAAGTTCAAGGGGGCCGAATACTTTCGCAAGGCACTGTATATGCCCACACTCTCGTGATAGGCTGCTGCGCATAAAGATCCCACCAAGGGAGGGGTTTAGTTGAAATTTCCCAACATCAATCGTGCAGCAGGATAACTCCTCATGTAAATGAAAAAAGTGCTTCCAATAGTGTAAATCAATTTAAAACGTTTATTTCAAATCACACGTAAAACTCCAAAAAGTCCACTCACATTTTCCCAAATCAAAGCCAGCAATGATATCACTCCACACTGCACTGCACGCTCCACTTTAAACCACACTTGTTTGTTGATATGGTCACGGCGGACTCGAGGTGTAGCACACAGGATCTGTATATCTCTCACCCTTTCCTTTAATGTCCTGGTGTCCACTTCAAACGGTCCCACTCCTCCTTTGGCTCCCAGCGCTATGCTTTCAATAGTAATGACTGCCGCTTAGCCACGCCCCCGACATGTTTCGTCATCAACTCGACTTAATCATGGGGTTGGCTAAGCGGCGCGACAATCAACCTTTTATACCCTCCCCTCTGGCTCCCGAATTATAATTACTGCGCACGCGCGTATATTTCAGCTCGCGCATGCGTACTACACATCTCGCGCTTGCGCACACCTCGTGTCCCCGCTCGCATAATGCGTGCATATCCTGCACCTTTTAAACATTATTTCTTACTTTGATTACAAATGCATCTCATAACTACTCACATTGCTATTGTAGTTGTTTATACAGCGAAGCATTTTTACTCGTTTATCAATTGGAGAATTCATTATTATTACTGCAATGCATTACTAAGTGCAAACCGGCATAAATCAAAGTTTAAATAAAAATTTCAATTAAACACCTATATTTCTATGATTCCATTATTTTCCACATAGGTTCAGTATATGCAGTTTTTAGATTACTCCGGATTATTAAATACTATAATGCACATTAACTGAATCATATTCCAAATATAAATCAGTGTGCTGGCTTAATTATGTATTTCTTATGAGTGGGCTCTCATTATTGTATATTAAAAATTATATAATAAAAAGTATATATATTAAAAATATTAATTAAATAATAAAATACTTCTAAACATATACATAACTGAATATGTGTGTGTATATTTCCACACACATATATCATTATGTAATTTTGGTATTATGCGAACCTACATTGTGAACGGCTTGAATATAAATTACATGGGTATCATTCTTATTAAAAATTCCTAATTTTTCAAATATTTAATCCCTTATGAATAGAAGGATTGTAGTATAAATGAATAAATAATTTTCTTAAAACATTCTTACAAATTGACTAAAAAGTTCTTAAAAAAATCCTTAAAAAAATTTTCCTCAATAGTTATTGATGAAACAATTGAGGTCTAACTCAATGTTAAATCCTCTCGGAAAAAGACATTTAAAAAGAAAAATCCATTTAGTTTCCCTCTGGGAGAGGTCTCTTACACGATTGGAGCCCCTCCATGATTGTTGTACTGTATCTATCCCCACAAATTGTAGTAGAGTGGGGTCCTGTTGATGTTTTTCCTTAAAATGTAGTGATACACTATGGTATCTAAACCCCTTTTTTATATTAGCAAGGTGTTCAGCTATACGCACTCGTAATAGCCTTTTAGTCCTTCCAATATAAAATAATCCACAAGGGCACCACATTAAATATACAACAAAAGAGTTGCAGGTAATAAATTCCTTAATGGGGAATATTTCACCATCATTATTTGTTATATCTAATATTCCCCTATTTTGCACTTTAACTGTCCGACAACAGATGCATTTCCTGCAACAATAGAACCCTTTCAGGTTTATTTTCATTTTATTTTCACCGGGGGGGTCTAAAATCTTTTTTACTACCTGATCACCAAAACTGGGCGCCTTTTTATAAATAAATTTAGGCTGTTGTGGTAGAAAACCTCCAAGGTGTCTATCCCTGCAGAGTATATGCCAGTGTTTTTTATATATGTTTTCTACTTCCCTGTACTGGCAGTGAAAGTTGGAAACAATTCCCACTTGATGTTGGGTATGTGTTATCTGGTTCTCTTTCTTCTTTAAGCATTGTGTTCTAGGTATACACGCTACTTCATTAATGATTCCATCTAAAATATTGTCCTCGTATCCTTTCTGTATGAATTTATCCTTAAGGACATTGGCCTGTGTATGATAGCCATCTATCTCAGTGCAATTTCGTCGCACCCGCAAGAACTGACCTTTTGGTATGTTCCTTATCCATACAGGGTGATGACCACTCCTGATGGACAAGTAACTATTACGGTCAGTGATTTTAAAAAACACTTTGGTGCTTAATTTGTTTGAACTATTTTTTATTATTGTTAAATCCAGGAAATTGACAGATTCTTCACTTATTTGATAGTCCAACCTAATGTTGTTGTTGTTCTGATTGAGGTCCTTTAAGAATATATCGACAGATTCCCTAGATCCCTCCCAAATGAATAGGATGTCATCTATGAATCTTCGATAAAACCTCAATTGAGGTATCTTTCTACTAAAAATTCGTCTGTCCTCCCACTCAGCCATAAACAGGTTGGCGAGGCTGGGAGCATACTTTGCCCCCATTGCCACGCCAACCTGCTGTGAAAAGAATCTCCCTCCAAACCAAAAGTAATTATGCGATATGCAAAAATCAAGGGCCTGTCCTAAAAAACATTTTTGCATATGTGGAATATCATCACGTTGACTTAGAGCCCAATTCAAAGCTAATGAAGCGTCCTCATGCTGTATGACAGTATATAAGGAAGCCACATCAGCTGTCACTAAAAAGGATCCCAAGGACGCATCCAACTTAACCTCTTGTAATAATAACAACAAGTCTGAGGTGTCTCTAAGGTAAGCTTTAGTGGCTTTGACGCTTGGCTGGAGAAACTTGTCTAAGTACTCTCCCAACCTCGCAGTTACAGAGCCTATACCATTAACAATTGGTCGGGGGGGTGGGCAAGTGGCATTTTTATGGACTTTAGGAAGTGTGTAGATTATAGGAATCCTACACACACTAGGCATAAGGTACCTTTTCTCTTTTGTATTTAGGGCATTAGTTCTAAAGCTCCATTCAACTAATGACATCAGTTGTTCCGTATATGCGGTTGGGTCAGAGGATAACTTTTTATAGGTCACCTCATCATCCAACAACTCACATAGTTGGTTTTGATAAAACATTTTGTCCATCACAACCACCCCCCCCTCCCTTATCCGCTGGACGGATAATGATATTTTTTCTCCCCTCTAAGGATTTAATGCCCTCCCTGATAAATTCAGGGTTGGCTGGGTATTGCCGAGTATTGCAGGGTATGGCTGGGTGTTGGCAGGGTATGGGCTGGGTATTGGCAGGGTATGGAGGGATGGCTGTGACTCCAATTGTCACAGAGCAACGCTTTTGGCACTACAGATCCAGCCCACAGCGCTGCTGCCATCCGATCTCTCCCCTCCACTGCACAGATCTGTACACAGAGGGGAGAGAGGAACCGGCATCTTCATTGATGCCGGTTTGTTTACAAGTGATCGCTCTGTCATTTGACGGAGCGATCACATTGTAAACGGCCGACGGGTGCACCAAGATGGCCGCCGCTCCGGAGCTAGGCCGAAGCCGTGGCCTTTCCTAAGGCTGAGGCGTGGAACGCGGCGTGTGCCGATCCAAACTGGGTGACCCGTTTGGATCACTGATCAGTGGCGATCCGTTGCACCATTATTTGCTAGTATTTATGTGGTGATTTTGTTCAGGGAAAAACAACACATAGCGCAAATACCTCCATTAATGTACAGCATTGCATAACCGCACAATTGTCAGTTAAAGTAACGCAGTGCTGTATTGCAAAAAATGGCCTGGCCATGAAAGGGGGGGGGGGGGTTATTAGCACCTATAAAATATAAAAGGATTAACAACTGTTAGGGCCCTTTCACGTGGACGTGTCCGTGTACGGGCTCCGCTTTGCTCAGCGGGGGATCGCTCCGTCGATCCCCGCTGAGTAGGCAGATGACAGGTCAGTCAACACTGTGCAGAGACCGACCTGTCAGAGCGCTGCTCTCCTCTACGGGGGATCGGATGAAGACGGTTCGTAGAGCCCGTTTTCATCCGATCCGCAGATGGAGAAAAATAGGATTTTCCCCCGTCAAACTTTAGCGGATCCGAGCGGGTCAGATGTCAGCGGACATGTCACATGTTCAGGTCCGCCTAAAAAACTGGTGCCTTAAGCTGCTTTCAAACTGATCTTCGGATGCAGTGCAGGACACCTGCTGCTTTCCTGCAGGCTAGCTGCATTTTGCTATAGACTTTTATTATAGCTTGTGGGTGCAGTGCACTTTCTGAATTTAGGAGTTTTTGTGCGCTTTCAGAAAGTGCACCACACCCAGGTAACCTCAGCTCAGGACAGTAAGGCCCCTTTCACATGGACGGACCGTTCAGATCCGCCTGTCAGTTTTGACGGCGGATCTGAACGGGCGTTCCATGTTAGTCTATGGAGCGTCGGATGTCAGCGGAGACATCTCCGCTGACATCCGACCCGGTCCGATCCGCCAAAAGCAGACGTATGGCTCTACGTCCAGTTCCATCGCTATCGGATCGGGTGAGATCTGATGAAACGGACACACTGTCCGTTTTCATCCGATCTCTCCATAGAGACCAGCGGCGCTCGCAAGCCCCTCTCCGCTCAGTGAGCGGAGAGGGACTTGTCATCTGCTGGTTCATCTCCCGCTGAGTCGGCGGACTCCATGGAAGCGGAGTCCGCCTCTTGTGAAAGGGGCCTAAGGGTTTGTTTTATATTTGTAGTTTGGTGGGGGTGTATCGTCTCCTCCACCCCATGTTCCAGGGGGCCCGTGCGGCTTTTCTCTATCATATTTTGTTTTACACTTGGACAGGAGGGGCAATGAGGCACTGAATATACATGAACCAATCCTCTCTCTCTCCATTTTCCTCCTGCAACCACTGAAAGCCGGCTTCCTCATAATAAAAAATGTTCATTATGCTATTAAAAAACCCAAACTTTTTAACCATTTAATTTCATTGTGGCTCTCGCTCTCTAAAAGGTTGAGCACCCCTGCTCTATGTGCTTCCTGCTGGTGGGAGGTGCTGATTCACATCACATAACATCTTCTGGATACTTTCCTTTAGATTTTACATCTGACTTGTATATTTTAAATTGTTGTGATATTGTCATTATACCTGAAACACTACACTTCTTTCTAGGGGTGTGTGTGTAATATATATATATGTGTGTGTGTGTGTGTGTGTGTGTGTGTGTGTGTATGTATATATATATATATATATATATATATATATATATATATATATATATATATGTATGTATATATGTATATATATATATATATATATATATATATATATATATTATATCTATATATATATCTATCTATATCTCAGACGTGTGTGTATAAAATCTATTCAGTATGTACAAGATACATACATACATATATATACATACATACATAACGTACTGTATATATTTGAATAGTTAGGATATTCAAACATTTGCAGACAGAAGTTCAAACTATAAATAACTATTAAAAAAAAAAAAAAAAAAAAACAATAAAGGAATTTAAAGTTATCCACTGGAAATGTGAAGGGGGTGCAAAACTGACTTTTTAATTAGAACCTTTTTTTTTTTTGTCCGAAAGCATTATAGGAAAATGTACTTTTAATGAGTATCCTCTTAACGGGGCATGCCAAACCAGAAAAAGAAGAAGCATTCAGAACAGAAACTGACATGACTCTGCTTTTGTGGGTTTTATTTGCAAATCAAATCTAATTAAGTCCTCCAGTGCAATGAAAATGGCATCATGCATCTTGCCAGAAAGAAGGGTAATTAGACGGAGCAGTCCAATAAAGAGCTAATGTCTATAATGTTACACCAATGCTTCCCAGGGAGGGGAAGAGACTTCACCTGGGGAGTTCTGAATCAACATTATTGCACTTTAGCACTTTATTCAGCTGATCTCACTAATGAGCTTTCCTACTATTTAGATGCATGATTTGCCATGCTTCAAGCCTTTGCTGGATTTGTTTACAAATAGATTCACATCAACAGCAGAATTTTAAACTGGTTTGAACTGTAAAATGCAGTCTTAGTACTAAATGGATGTTGGTCTGGTTGCAGGAAGAGTGTGCGTTGTCCCACATGTATTCATGAAGGCTGATTATTCATCAGATGTCATTGCAGGAAATGAAGCTCTTTGAAAATCCTAATTACTTAATATGAGCAAAGAAATTGACATGATTTGACTAACCCAGTCAGAAGACAGGGATCTCATTTTTACATATCTCATGTTTGGCTGGAAATATGACAACCGACACCCACAAATGAAAAAGAGTGCCCCACTGACAATATTTTTAAACTGCCTGAATTAAATCTGGACTCAAGCCAGAATTTTAATATTTTTAAGACCTGGTAGTATGCCTATACCTCTACGGTGTTTTTTTTAATTTTTCTTATTATAACTTGCTGATTTACCTAAATCAGTGTAAAAAAAAAAAAGGTTAATAGTAATAATTTTTCATACATACTCTTCTGACACAGCACCAAATTTGAATACCAGCGCTGGAGTCTGACACGTTCCCATTCACAAAACATAGCCCGCGATGATTCAGCCCTTTTTGCATCATTGCAGCTGCAGCCTCATCACAGGAATGCTAATGGGGCAGATACATGACACCCGTTCTGATGTAAATCATAGCTGTGGCGCCAGGTACTACTATAACCTTTTTTTTTTTTTTTTTTTCCTTTTTTATTTATTTGCAGATAATCACTTGAGTATTAGCCGGTAATACCCCTCCATTATAAGGCCATGAGTTTTTAGTGCTATGATAGTTTAACTGACAAATCATTTAATCATGTACCCAAACAATTTTTTGTTTTGTCTGATAGAGCTTTTTTTTTGGTGGTTTTAAAAAAGAAGCGTGTGATTTTCAAAATAACAAATCTATATATACCTAGGTGGATGCAACATGTGCAAAATGTGGTCTTTTGCGGGTATTTCTATTGTCCTAGTGCTCCTGATCCTACAAAAATGATGTGACAGGAAGTCAGGAAATTAAAGAATAAGTTCACCTTTTTTGTAGGTAAAAAAGCATTGCACTCAGCAGATCATGGTTGCTATTCAGGGCTCTTGCAGACTATTTGTGTAAACTGTTTAGCCAAACATCGTGCGACCAAGCAGTTACACTAGTAGGAGGCGTCAATGAACTACCACAGCACTCAACAGCGCTGTGGTAGTTACATAGTAGGTGAGGTTTAAAAAAGACACCAGTCCATCCAGTTCAACCTGTGTGTGTGCGTTTATGTTAATAGTACATTGTACAGGGGGTCCCCGACTTACGAACTACGAACTACGAACATCTACTTACGAACCGGGCGTTGCAGGGACCCTCTGCCATTTTGCGCGGACATCGGCCGCTCTGCGCATGCGCGGGCAGACGGAAAACATCGGAAATGTCTGTCATTTGCCACGCAGAACGGCATTCGACGGAACGTCGGAAATGTCCGTAATTGTCGTTCTGTGCATGCGCTTCCGACTTACGAACATTTACGAATTGCAAACAGGAGGACAGTCCCTAACGAGTTTGTAACCTGGGGACCCCCTGTATACCCCTGTATGTTGTGGTCATTAAGGTACCCGTCTAATAGTTTTTTGAAATTAGCGATGCTCCCTGCTGATACCACTCCTTGTGGAAGAGAATTCCACATCCTTGCCACTCTGACAGGAAAGAACCCTCTACGCAGATTAAGGTTAAACCGCTTCTCTTCTAATTTCAGTGAATGGCTGCGTGTCTTTTTAAATTCCCTTTCACTGAAAAGTTTGTTCCCTATGCTAGTGTCACCAGTATGGTATTTGTACATAGATATCCTATCCCCTCTCAAGCGTCTCCTCTCCAGAGAGAATAAGTTCAATGCGTGTAGTCTTTCCCCATAGCTGAGCTCCTTCAGTCCCTTAGTTAGCTTTGTTGCCCTTCTCTGGACCCTCTCCAGTTCCAGCACATCCCTCCTGAGGACTGGTGCCCAGAACTGGATGGCATACTCCAGGTGAGGCCAGAGTCATAGAGTGAGAGAATTATCGTTTTATCTCTGGAGTGAATCCCCTTTTTAATGCATGCCAACATTCTGTTGGCTTTGCTTGCAGCAGCTTGGCATTGCATGCCATTGCTGAGCCTGTCACTCACTAGGACCCCCAGGTCTTTTAACATTCTAGATTCCCCAGAGGTTCTCCCCCCCTAGCAAGTAAATTGTATTCACATTTTTGGCACCCAAATGCATTCCTTTACATTTTTTCACATTTAAACTATATTTGCTATGTAGTTGCCCACCCCATTCATTTGTTTAGGTCTTCTCGTAAGGTTTCCACATCCTACGTAGAAGTTATTGCCCTGCTTAACATTGTATCATATACTGAGATTGAGCATTTTATCCCATTCTCCAGATCGTTTATAAATAAATGAACCACTTCAATACCAGGCAACTTATGCACCTTCCTGCCCAGACCAATTTACAGCTTTCCGCGTTCTCACACTTTGGTGTCCTTTTATGAAGCAGTGAAATCTATTCACTGCTTCATTCTCCGGCATTCACAGAGGAGATCTTTCTCCGGCATTCACAGAAGAGATCTTTCTCCTCTGTGTGCCAGTTTATGAAGCCGAGTAGATCGCTTCACCCTTGGAGGATTGAAGCAATCTACAAACGCTTCTAACACTGGAACGGCCCCTGATACTGGAATCTCGTGAGACTTTACGAGATTACAGTACCGGAAATTCACAGAAGCACCAAGATGTCAGTTTATTAAAGTGGAGTTCCACCCACTTTTACAACTCTTCAGCATCCCTCACTAAACTGTGCACTGTAAACAAATTGGATATTTTTTTTATTTTTTTTTCAGCACAGACTGTATATCTGCTGTATTAATTTTTCACTTCCTCCTCCCTGGCCGCGGACCATCGCATCATTTCCTGTTTGCAATGCCTCCTGGGAAGGGGCAGCAACTTCCTCTCAAACTGCCGTTGCTATGGAAACCTGACCTGAAACCTATTACACTGCTTATGCTGCACTGAGCATGTGCGAGATCTGCAAGGATGAGATCCAGGAAGAAATACAGTCTGGCTTCAGATGCCCACACTTAAGATGACCACGGCTGCTGCAAGTTTATAAAATAACAAACTACTGCTAAAAACTAACAAAACAGACCTTAGTTTACAGACTAACTTTACTAGAATACATTAAGCTTGTGTATTATAGGGGTATTTTTATTTAAAAAGTATAATTTCGGCCGGAACACCGCTTTAAGCAGTGATAGATTATCACTGCTCAATACACGGACAGACGGTGTGATTAATGTTAATAAAATAAAGAGTTGCATTATATATACATTATACATGCATTACATATTCCTGTATACACACACACATTATATACATGTATATGTATATACACATGTGTGTGTGTGTGTGTGTGTGTGTGTGTGTGTATGTGTGTGTATACACATACATATATACACACACACACACACACACACACACACACACACACACACACACACACACACACACACACACACACACACACACACACACACACACAATGACATGGTTACAGTGTTTGGGGGGTCAGAACGAGGCATAAGGAAGTTAATAATCTTCCTCTTTCCTCCTCAGATACCCCGAGATTCTCTCTTCACTCCCCGATTCACCACCTCTGAGCTGGTGAATCGGGGAGTGTGAATTCTGGCACAGATCGCCAGTGAAGCGCTCATATTGAAGCTTCATAAACTGGCCGTTTCTGTGTCAGTCAATAAGGATTCTCCATGTGCAGAGATAATCGTCGGGAGAAACATCCCAAAAATGATTGCGAAAAATAATTTCTAATAATTAGTGGACTTTAAAGGCACATGAGTACTGAATCTAAAAGGTAACAAAATTTATTTTTTGTTTTTAAACACAATAGAAAAACAGTTGCATGTGCAGACAGTCATAATACATTGTAAAGTGGTATTAATAGGGCCTACATATGGCTAGATCTGACACCCTACAGTAAGACTCATGATCAAATGTATAATACAAATAGATGATACAAAACCAATGGTTGAGCGATAAGCGTATTAAGTAGTTTGAAAGTATGCTGAGTATTGTTTGCGAGGGTGAGTCAGGCATGTAGGTCCATTTTATTTGACAGGGTGGCCCGACATGTTCCGCGCTTTGAAATAGCGTTTCTTCAGGAGCAATTAACTCTAAAGAGGTATATGTTATAAAAAAATATAACAAAGAATGTTTTACAAGTTTATACATAACATAGATTTAAGCACAAGAGTATATAGGCAAAATTTAAAAATAACAGTAGGAAGACATCTAAAAAAATAGGAACATCGCCTATAAAGAAAGTCTCTGCGAGGTCGGGGAGGCAACAAGGAGCATCAGCATGAACCATCTCATGGATTGTGGCAGGTGAGGAACAAAGCAAGCGGATTGGAATTCCCTAAAACCAAGCAACCATGCGGACCAGTGCAGTCGCACCTGTTATAAATTCCAGCATGTATATCTCGTATGGGCTTGAAAATGGTTTACAAAGTATAATATATATATATATATATATATATATATATATATATATATATATATATATATATATATATATATAGTATCGACTAATCCATAGAGGGATCCAACTATTATATACTAATGTCAGCTCCAATAAAGGGTTTTATCTCACAGCATAGTTCCTAGATATAGAATGAATAGTTGTATACATTTTAATTATATCCACAAAATATCTTACCGTAGGTTTGTAGATGGCCAAAAAAAGGGGCATAACACAGGGTTTATATAAAATTGTCAGGTTGCTGGTAAGCAACTATGTGACACTGGATAGCTTGCAAAGTGTACATGCAATAATGAGATAGCATATAGATGGCCCCTCTCACAGTTAAACATTAGTTACGATCAGATCTTACCGAGTTGTAGCAGGCAATCGAATCAGGAATTATTGGATAAATCCAGAGCAGTCCTGACACAGACTGTAATCTGGGGAAATAAAGGAAAACACAAGCATGCCATGTGTAAATCGCCAGTATAATTTGTAATGTACAACAATTGTTTTAATATAGCTAGAGCTGTAAGTAGACCACCACCCACATATTGTGCCAAAAGTATGGGCTGGTATATATGTCGGTAAAGATTCTAGTTAGATTAGATTACCTTGTGTGAGAGCAGAGGGCGAGCAACGTCCAGTATGTGCCTTGTGCTAAACTACCACCAACTACCTAGCTTATGACGCCGTAGGAGTCAGTGCTGTTTAGCACAAGGCACATACTGGACATTGCTCGCCTATATTTCTAACACATAGCAGGTACATACCAAATAACAAGAGTGCTGGCTCTCTTCGGATGGTACTGTTTGATTTACTGCATGAGTGATGGGTTAAATCTTATATGAAAGAAACATGCACTGCTTGAAAGATAAGACAGGCAGTATAGCTACTAGGTGATTGTGATTATTGTTTTACCTGAGCATGTACTGTAAAATGACTTGAGTAGGCCGGAGGGCACGTGATTGTGTTTACCTGCCTGCTATACTTGGGACATTGCACAATGGGGAGGGGGGATTTATGTGGGTTTCTGTCATTGTTGGTTGTTGCTGTTTAAAAAAAACTGTGAATAAAAAGAATTTTCCCCCCAAAAAAAGGATGGCATATTCCTCCTCAGGTGTGTAAACCTTTGAGACATGAAGGCGGTACTTATTGGCAGGCGTGTGTGATGGTACGCCTTTTTGACAGTACTGCTGGTGGGCCTGTGTGGTGGTACCGATGGCGGTATTAGTGGCGGGCCTGTGTGGCGGTACCGATGGCGGGCCTATGTAGCTATACCGATGGCTGTATTAGTGGTGGGCCTGTGTAGATATACCGATGGCGATATTAGTGGCGGTGCTAGTTAGCCTGTGCGGTGGTGCTGATGGCGGGCCTGTGTGGCAGGACTGGTGGCGGGTCTGTGTGGGGGTATGGGTGACGGTACTGGTGGTGGGCTGTGTGATAGTTGAGCTGTGTTATTGACCAATCCAGATGAACAGAAGTTCTGATAGGTCCTCTTTATTTGGGAGGCCGTGTTCTGCACAGTAATACAGTAGTAGACAAACACTGATTTCACTCACTGATTACTGCTCTCTATTCACACGATCGGTGTGTGAGAGCATGGATCAGATAGTAACTGCTCCTCAATGTTGACATTTGTGACCGGCTGTCATTGGACACAACCTGTCACGTGGTAAACAGACAATTTTATTGGCTGTTTACCGTGATCAGGGAAGCGATGTGTCCGAGGGACACACGCCATCCCGATTGCTGCGCTGCTTGCCCCTGCGGGCGCGTGCTAGGGGTTATCCTGCAATTGGTTGGGATTGGTCCAAGAACAGAACCCTGGGGAGCCCCACTTTCCACACCAGACCATTCTGAGTACTCCCCATTTATCACCACTCTTTGGATTCGCCCGTGTAGCCAGTTTTCAATCCAGGTACTCATGAACCCATGTTGATTACTACCAATAATGCCATTTTCATTACTTAAATCTTGTATATAGTCCCTTATCATCCCCTCCAATAGCTTTCAGATTATTGATGTTAGACTAACTGGTCTGTAATTCCCCAGGATATATCTTTGCCCTTTTTTAAATATTGGTGCCACGTTGGTACCATTCCAGTCAGTAAACTGTCCACAAAAATTAGGAACAATGGTCTGGTTATCAACTGACTGAGTTCCTTAAGGACCCTCAGGCACAAGCCATCTGATCCAGGTGACCATTTTATGTTAAGTTTTTCAAGTCTATTTCTAATTCTGTCCTCTGTTAACCATGAGGGTGCTTCCTGTGACATGCTATGAAAATGAACATTACAGTCTTGGTTACTGTATCCCCCTGTTTCCCTTGTTAAGACTGACCAGAAGAATTTATTCAAAACCTTCGCCATCTCTGCGTCTTTTGTAACCAGATTCCCTTCATCATCCTTTATGGGGGCCAATATGATCTGGCCTCCCTTTCTTACTATTGATATACTTAACCACTAGGCGTCCACGCTATAGCCGAAAGACGGCTGCAGCGCGGACGCCAATTGCCGGGAGGGCGTCCTTCTGCGCGCATCGGGGAAATTCTGTGCTGGCCGTGTCCCTTGGACACAGCCAGTCACAGATGGCTGTAAATGGGCAATCACAGCGGCCGTTTACAGCGCGATCGGCTTGTCCAATGAGATATGATCTCATATGTAATCATATGAGATCATCTCTCATCGCCGGCTCTCCCTCCTCCCACAGACAGCGTGTGAGGAGGGAGAGATGAACGGTTTAGTTGGAGATGCAGCGGTTGGTGAAAAAGAAAAAGAAAATAAAGTGCCCATAGTACCTGTCAGTGCCATCAGTCATTAGTGCCACGTATAAGTGTCACGTGCCATCTGTCATCAGTGCCACGTATAAGTGTCACGTGCCATCTGTCATCAGGGCCACATATTGGTGCCATCTGTCATCAGTGTCACGTGTCAGTGCCATCTGTCATCAGTGTCACGTGTCATCAGTGCCATGTCAGTGTCATGTGTAATTTGTCCTTGTGCTCCAGGGCCTTCAAAAGTGTAATAGGTAGTCAACGAGTGCTCCTAGAACACCTGATGGTGCTCCCTGCATGTTGGGCCTCTCTAAGTGGCCAGGCTGTGGAAAAGTCCCACACATGTGGTATCGTAATACTCAGGAGGAGTAGCAGAATGTATTTTGGGGCATTATTGTGGTATACACAGGCCATGTGAGAAAAATAACCTATTACAATGCCAATTTTTTGGGAAAAAAAAAAAAAAAAAATTAATTTTTCAAAGAATTGTGGGGAAAGATGACAACATCAAAAACCTCACCATGCATCTTTCTAAATACCTTGGCATGTCTACTTTCAAAAAAGGGGTCATTTGGGGGTCATTTGTACTTTCCTGGCTTGTTAGGGTCGCAAGAAAGGAGATGGGCCGCCAGTTCATCAGGTGTGATCAATTTTTTATGATTTGCACCACAGCTTGTAGACTCTCTAACTTTCACAAAGACCAAATAATATCCACTAATTTGGGTTATATTTTACCAAAGATATGTAGCAGTATAAATTGTGGCCAAAATTTATGAAGAAAAATTTATAATTTACAAAATCTTATCAGAGAAACAAAGAAAAATGCGTTTTTTTTCCCCCCAAATTTTTGGTCTTTTTTCATTTATAGCACAAAAAATAAAAAAAACCCAGAGGTGATCAAATACCACCAAAAGAAAGCTCTGTGTATGAAAAAAAAAATATTTGGGTACAGTGTTGCATGACTGAGTAATTGTCATTCAATGTGTGAGAGCACTGAAAGATGAAAATTGTTCTGGTCACGAGGGGGGTTTAAGTGGATGTAAACTTGAAATTTTTTATTTTTTTTGTCTGGCACAATATAGAATATGGGATTTCAGATCAGCTGTGCCTAGTCTTGCCACAAAGAGTTAATCCAGCTCTGAGCAATCCTCAAACTGTGAAAACGTTGTCCGTTCTTCCCCCTTGCTGTGATTGACAGGTGATTACACATCTCGTGCACTAGCCTAAGACATGCATTATTTTTTAATTCACACCCCACTCCTTGCTTCAGCAGCTCTGCAAGGATTGGCTGTTCCACACCTCAGCATGATTTGGCATGCTGACGTCATGTGGGGACTTTTCAGGGTTTTGACTGGATGTTAGTGATCATAGCAGAAGTTCAGTGTTAGACACAGGAGAAAATGCATGTTGATAAGGGGAGTGTAGAGGTGGGCAGGCAGTCTACTGACATCACGACTCCACCCACTGAGCCCTGGAAAAAGACCCACCCACAAAATCTGCACTTTTTTGGGTCTCATAGCAGAGAGGAGACATTTGACAGATAAGTATACATGCAGGAGGCATATATATCCTTCTAGATAACCAATATTGCAGTAGTTTAGAAAGGATGAGAGTGGGTGTACATTCACTTTAAAGAATTTCTTGGAATTTTTTTTACTTTTCTCCGCTATGTGCCTTTTGTGTTTTGTCTTTGCCACCCGGATTGCACCCTTACATTTCTTATTGCATTCTTTGTAAAGTTGGAATGCTGACAATGACCCCTCAGCTTTTGTATTTTTTTGAAGGCCCTTTTTCTTTGCTTTTATATGCATTTTTATGTTGGCTTTGAGACACCCAGGATTTTTATTAGCTCTTTTAAATTTATTTCCCATTGGAATGCACTTGCCAATACCTTTACCTTTTATTGAGTGTCCTTTGTTCCTAGGATTTTATCTTCTTTAATATCATCTAGCAAAGAGCGCAGTTTAGGGAAGCTGGCTCTTTTGAAACTCTGTTTTTGTATTACCCTTATGCTTCCTATTTCTGTGATTTCTACTGAGACTAATTGACCTGTGGTTGCTGTTTCCTAGGTTGCCCACGATCATGTCTGTATTGTTAGTAATCAGTAGGTCTAGTAGCGCATTGTTTCTTGTTGGTGCATTCACCATCTGACCCATGAAATTGTCCTGCAAGATATTTAGGAAATGACAAGCCTTAGACGAATGTGCGGTTCCTTCTGCCCAGTCTAGATCTGGATAATTAAAATCCAGCATTATAATGACACTTTCCATCCTTGTGGCCATTCCAAACTGTGGTAGAAGGTCTGCCTTCCCCCTCCTCCCTCTGGTAAGGGGACCCGTAGCATACACCCAGTATTAGTTTCCTCCCTTTTTGAAGCTCCACCCATAAGGACTCCACCTCATCCCTTGCTCCATTATGATGTCAGCCCTCACATTCACTTGCACATCATTTGTGATGTACAGACATACCCCTCCCCCCTTTTAACCCTCCCTATCTCTGCGATATAGGGAATACCCCTGGATGGTTGCCAACCAATCATGAGAGCTGTTAAACCATGTCTCTGAGATTCCCACAAAATCTAAATCCTGCTCGTACATCAGCAGCTACAGTTCTCCCATCTGGTCAGCCAGACTTCTAGCATTAGTGTACAAGCCTCATAGTTTTTTCCAGTCGCATACTATCTCCTTCTTAGTTA
Source organism: Lithobates sylvaticus (assembly GCA_028564925.1). Classification (NCBI taxonomy): domain Eukaryota; kingdom Metazoa; phylum Chordata; class Amphibia; order Anura; family Ranidae; genus Lithobates; species Lithobates sylvaticus. Next base: position 172,021,495 of record CM053030.1, on the reverse strand, counting down.
TGAGGCTGCAATCTGGATTTGTCAAGTTACTTACCTTTTGGGTTTAGGTATTTTAGTCTCCCTACCACTAATGCCCCCAATACTACCCACTGAACCTTGTTCCAAGCTGGTTATCAACATCTGGAACCCCCCCCCCCCCCCCCCATCACCTAGTTTAAAAGCCTCTCTAACTCTCCCAGCTGAGCTGCACCCTCCCCATTTAGGTGAGTCCGTCCCTGCTAAAGAGCCGGTAACCGACTAAAAATTCAGCCCAGTTCTCCAGGAACCCAAACCCCTCCTTTCTACACCAGCTCCTCAGCCACAAGTTCCCTAATCTCCCGCTGCCTTTCTGGTTTGGATTGAGGTACCAGTAATATTTCTGAGAATACCACCTTAGAGGTTTTATAGCTCACTCCATCTTCCTCTGACTTTTCATTGGTGCTGTCACGTACCTGGTGGTAGAGTCTGATATGCAGAGGGAGGCCTCTCTTACACCTCTGACTCGCGGCCCTGGTAGAGTAAGCAGGAGGCACAGGAGTGTTGAGTTCCATGAGTGCTTGGCAGAGTTGCTAGCAGTGGAGCTGGACCGGAACTGATGATAGAGCCGGGATGGGACCAGGAACAACTGTCAAGCTGGAGACTGGAGTAGGCTGGTACTTGGGAACGTGGGTACATCAGCTAGTGGGAATGAGATCAGCATGGACTGGAGCTCAGGCAGGTGCAGGCAGGCTGGCTAAAGACACTGGTAATCAAGTCCAGAACAGACGTGGTTACAGGAGCAGAGTCAGGTGCAGGCAGATTCGGCAACAGGCTGGCAACAAGGTAGCAGAAGGAGCAGGCAGGAACGTAGTCAAAGACAAGCCGAAGTCGGGTGCAGGCAGATAGCAGGAATAGTCGAGGACAAGCGGGGTAGTTCAACGGGTACAGGCAAATGGATATCAGGAATCGCAGGGAACACTGTAGACCAGACAGCACTGATCCTGGGGAATGAGTCAGTTTAAATAGTCTGTTTGGTGCCAAGAACTGACACAGGGTGTGCGCGCGCACACTTGTTGGCATTCCGTTCTGCATTAGCGCACGTGTGCATCAGTGCACGCAAGCGTGCCCGTGCAGCCCTTCCCAGTGGGACATGCAGTACAGGGGAACTTCTGTGGCCACCATCTTGATTATTGGCGTGCCCTTCCTGACAGGTGCCAACATGTACCATGACAGCTGGGTCCTCCCCAGCCCCTCCCAGTAATTTGTCCACCAGATCCGCAATGTGCCGGGTCGAGAGCCCGGTAAAGAACATACAGTTCGATGCTTGCAGTCTTTTTGACAGATAGCCCTCTCCTTCTAATAGTTGAGTCCCCTACCACCAGAATCTCTTTCCTTTCCCTTGGCTTTACTCCTGCTCTCACTGGAGGTGTTTTTCCTCTGGCAGCTAGGGGAGTCCCTCTGCTCCAGCAATGCAAACAGGGCGTACCTATTGGGATGTTCCAGCCCAGGACCGGCCTCCCTGATACTGCCCCCTCTACCCTTCCTGGGTGTCATCCTTCTACTCTGCTCTGGCTCACACACCTCTGATGCTGGCCTATAGGCTGAAATGCAGCAGGTGATGCTGTGAGGACGCTGGCACGCTACAAAGCCGCTATTCTGTTTGAATTTATCTATCTGCTCGTTTTTATCAGATGTTTTGTGAGTATATCCCTTTCTTAATAAATTGTGGGATTGTTCCTTATGGGCTTCCCTATGCGCCTCTTCATTTCTTTCATGGTGTGTATTGTTTACACAGAGATGTCTATTATCATTTGGGAGAGGAGGCTGCAGAGGATCTCTTGCCTAGAATCTGTTGTGCTGATCTTTATGTGACAGTGGATGACGCTGCCTATAGGAGATATTGGATGTACCATACACTCATATGCTGGTTATTTCTGGCTTTCTGGTAAGGAGATTATATGTGAGCACAGTGGTGTGTTATGAAGATACACTGAAGCTGGGTCTTGGCTCCTTCGCTCACCTCTGTTACGCTACGCTTGTCCTTCATCTACTTCCTACTTTTTAGCGCTGCATACAGACTTTTCATACTCTGCTCTGGTGCCTGCACCTCTTTGTCTCCACCAGTCTTTGTGCCGGCATCTGCCAGGTATGTTCCCAAGTTCATTGAGCGCTACAAGCTGACAGCCACAAAGGCTGCCGAACCTTGTAGTTTTCTATTCACAGAACGGCCACGTTCTTTACAGAGTGTGACAGAGATCCGGGGGAAGAAGATTGACGGCCTCCTGTAACAATCGGGGAGCCGCAGAGGTTAGGAAGTGGTGGATTTGTTGCATGTTACACCACGAATATGGTTGTAACATGTTATGAACTTATTCTTTAAATGCATAATTTATGTCCCTTGAAAGCCTGAAGGTGATTCTTGGATTTCGAGCCCCTCTGTGTGGCTAGGCTGTGAAAAAAAAGTTTCCCATATGTGGCATCCAAATACTCTGGAGGAGTAGCAGAATGTATTTAAAAAATGTTGAAAAGCATTTATAGTTTTCCTTCCACTTCACAATTATGTGCCACTGTGTTGGTCTATCACATAAAATCCCAATAAAATAAGTATATGCTTTTCGTTGCAACATGATAAAATGTGGAAAATTTGTATGAATGCTTTTTTTAAGGCACTGTAAATGTTCTCCCACCTCGTCTCTTTCCGTCACATCTACATCTGATCTTATGGTCTCTACTCTGGTGACAATTTTCTCCTACTGTCTTCCTTGTTCCATATGTTGTCTATAATCAGATCTTGGAAAACCCATTTTCAGGGAACAGTATTGTTTTAAAATGTAAAAGCAGTCATAGCTATCACCTAAACCCATGGAGACAAACCAGCAAAGGAAAGGAGGTGAAATTCTATTCATGAAATATAAGAATCCTGTGTGCAATATTTGTATAAGCACCCAAATGAAATTTGTAGATATTACTGGCAAGTCCAAGATGGATATATTGACTACAGAGGAAATTGGATGTCTTCGATAGGTTTAACTGTAAAAGAGGCAAAGAAAGCCATAATATTTTATAGCTTTGACCCAAAAAGCATGCCTTTTGGAGTTAAATTTATTATGGAAGTGGCTCTGGAAGGCACTCTGTCATTGGATATGACCTAGTTCCCCCTAGGATATGAAAAATACGTATAAGAAGTAAATGTCATGAGTATCATTAAAGTGCACTGAAGACAAATCATAATAGGAAACTCCTATAACATGCTTCGGAAGATCTATAAAACATACCCTAGGTACAATTGTAAAATAACTATAGGAAATATCTGTGCTCAGGTTGGAAGCAGTGTATAAAAACAAAATGGGAAAAAGTATGCATGAAGAGACAAATGGTAATAGCTCTTGGCTGGCCATTTCCTCATAAGTCAATCCTTAAGGAAACCTGGCGGATAGGAATGCAAAATTTCCTTCATACCGCTGAAGACAGGGGCATGTGAATTAGAACAGGTAAAATCTTCATATCTGCTGACTTGCAAGAAGACAATTGGGGCCAGTGAAGAAAATGCAGTGCGTATACAGTACGTCATGGCCCACCAGTCAAGCAGACTAGAATCTGCGCAGGGTGCAGATGGCGAAGAAGTTGCCAGCTGATTTAGAATCGGCAGTCGGGGGGAATGAGGGTTGGGATGGAGAGCGGGGGCAGGTGACTTTATATCTGTTAAAAATAAAGCTGTATTTTAAATTTAAATCTGTTTGGTTTTATGTACACTGGGCTTAAAAAAATGCCAGTTCCCTTGGCAGAAAAAAAAAGCTCATATAGAGCATTTTTGTACACGCTTTTGGCGCGTTTAGGAGTATTTAACCGCTTTAGGACCGCCTCACGCCAGTATTCGTCGGCAGAATGGCACGTACCTGTACGTGGCCCTTAAGGAGCCCAGCCGTGGGTCGCGCGCCGACGCGCTCTGGACCCGGTCCTGAGCTCCGTGGCCGCGGGACCAGCAGACGCAATCGCCGCTGGTGTCCCGCGATCGGGTCACAGAGCTGAAGAACGGGGAGAGGTCTGTGTAAACAAACCTCTCCCCGTGCTTCCTAGCGCGACTGACACTGATCGGCTGTTCCCTGTTATCGGGAAAGCCGATCAGTGACGTCAGACGCAAAGCCACGCCCCCCTACAGTAAAAAAAAAAAAACACACACACACTTAACCCCTCCCCGCCCCCTAGTGGTTAGCTCCTTCACTGCCAGTGTCATTTACAAAGGAATCAGTGCATTTAAATATCACTGATTGCTGTATAAATGACAATGGTCCCAAAAATGTGTCAAAAATGTCCGATGTGTCCGCCATAATGTCGCAGTCACAATAAAAATCGCTGATCACCTCCATTACTAGTAAAAAAATATATATTAATAAAAATGCTATAAAGCTATCCCCAATTTTGTAAACGCTATAACTTTTGCGCAAACCAATCAATAATTGTTTTTTTTTTTTTTTTTTTTTTTTTTTTTTTTTAAAAATATGTAGAAGAATACGTATCGGCCTAAACTGAGGGGAAAAAAAACGTTTTTTTTATATATTTTTTGGGGATATTTATTATAGCAAAAAGTAAAAAATATTGCATTTTTTTTTCAAAATTGTCGCTCTATTTTTGTTTATAGCACAAAAAATAAATACCGCAGGGGCGATCAAATACCACCAAAAGAAAGCTCTATTTGTGGGGAAAAAAGGACGCCAATTTTGTTTGGGAGCCACATCGCATGAGCGCGCAATTGTCAGCTAAAGTGTTGTAGTGCCGAATCGCAAAAAGGGGCCTGGTCCTTTGGCTGCAAATTGGTCGGGGGCTTAAGTGGTTAATCTTAAACTTATAATATTTGTGTACATTGTATATTTTAACATTGAGCTGCTTTTACAGGCACAACACAAAACTCCTGTATAAGCAGCAATTTTTAAGCCAAGTGTGCACGGACCCTTAGGCTGCAAGATCTTCAGTGTGACTTTGCCAGGCAACTTAAGTACTACTTTGATATAAGTATAGAATAGAAGTCACACTTCAGTAGTGCTATTTAAGGCAGCTCTGAATGACTAAAATGTTGCGTGACTTGAAATCTCACAAGTCGGATCCCAAGTCGTGGCAGTGTGAACCGTGCCTTAAAAGTAAAGCTCTACTTTAAATAAAAAAAAAAGATACACAGTTTTCAAGCCTTAAAGTGATATTAAAGTCTTGTTTGTTGTGTTTTTTTTTGGTTTAAGAATGTTATACTTACCTGTTCTTTGCAGTGGCCCATATCCTTCTCTTCTTGGCTGGCGTTCTTGGCCCATCCCTCCTGCCGAGTGCCCCCACAGCAAGCAGCTTGCTATGGGGGCACCTGAGCCTCTGGTTTGTGTGTCCATTCAGACACTTTGACAGCAATGGGTGCAAATGGCACATCGCTGGATCAGGATGGGGCTTAGCTAGGTATTGGAGGGTGGGGGCTAAGGTTTTTTTATCTTAATGCATTTAAACCACTTTAAGCTAGGTATACACGTATCGCAATTTGGTCAGCAAGAAGAAACCGCATATCAATGTGTTTATCCCCCTCTGTTCAACAGAAGCTGGTCGTTTAGACTGGGTGGGACTGCAAGCCGAGCCGAGTACACAGTACAGTCGGCTCGGTCTTTTTCGGCAGCTCTCGCTCCAGAAACAGCAGGGAGGCGGGACTGCGAGCGGAGCCGAGCAGTCAGCTCTGTCTTTTTCGTCGGCGCTCTGTCTTTTTCGTCGGCGGGAAATTTAAACGTGGCCAAGGCTGCAAATGACGCTGGCCAAGGCTGCAAATGACGCTGGCCAAGGCTGCAAATGACGCTGGCCAAGGCTGCAAATGACGCTGGCCAAGGCTGCAAATGACGCTGGCCAAGGCTGCAAATGACGCTGGCCAAGGCTGCAAATGACGCTGGCCAAGGCTGCAAATGACGCTGGCCAAGGCTGCAAATGACGCTGGCCAAGGCTGCAAATGACGCTGGCCAAGGCTGCAAATGACGCTGGCCAAGGCTGCAAATAACACTGATCATTCTGCAATGATGGACAAGGCTGCAGATTCACACTGATAAGGCTGCATTAATGGGCATTTAAATGTAAGTTTTTTTTTTTTTTTTTTTTTCCCTTTAACTTCCCTCCTAAAACTTTTTTTCCTTTTTAAAATGCCCTCCTAAACTTGGGGTGTGTGTTAAACGCCGGTGCGTGTTATACGCCGATAAATATGGTACTTGCTCTCCAGCTGTTGTACTTCTCCTCCAAAATCCTCCAGCACATGTCCTCGTCCTTTGTGTTTCAAACCAATCCTCTTCTTTGTTTCTTATGCTTCCCAAAAAACCCTCCCCCTCACTTCCGCTTACATCTTAATCTCTGCTTAGCTCCTAAACCAACCTGATTTGGTTTATTTGAATATCAATAGGGAAGGCTTTGCTTTTAACACAGCACATGATCTTAAAGTCTAAACTATGCATGAATTTACCTAAATATCCATAGCAGCAAATTCCATCTCTTTTATTTTATAGAATTCTTAATAGCTCTTAAAGCCTTTCTCCAAGAAAGGGCAAAATAAACCCCCTGTATTGTAAATGGGAGGGATAAATTCCCCTTCGACCTCCTGTATGTTCTGGACAATCAAAGTCCCTGGAAAGCTCCCTGCAAAGTCCCTGGAAATTCTTTTTGAGCAGGGTTAGCAATGTCCTTGGCGGTCTGTGGAAAGTTCCAGATGAGGAAAGTCCCGTGTCGTCCTGATCATAAGGAAATGCTCAGATGAAAGTCCACTCCAAATTAGCCACTATCAGGAAATCATCTGCATCTTCCTCCAGGCTCTCATCCGATCTTCTGGTCTGCCTCATCCCATTTGGCCTGGTCTGCTGCTCTGCCTGCTCTACTTCTCGATGCTCAGTACCTTAAAAGAGTAAGAGACAAAGCAGATTATATGTTCCTTCCACCTGTGGCAAAAACATAGCTCACTGCTCACATTTCTCTAGCTGCTGATTTTTTTTTTTTTTTTTTTGCCATCTCAGTTCCACTTTCCAAACGGACCATGCTCAACATAATCTGTTCATATATCCGTTTTGATGCTTACATCATTGTGGCATTTCCTTACATTCATTGTTCAGCCTATGAAACACTGAAATTTGACTGACAAAAGTTTTATTTTTTTTTTTTTTTATGTTATATTATTGTTATTCCCCCCCTTCCCCCTGCCCGCTCCGCTTGCTGTGCCCCTTTACTTAGATTTGAAGTTGGCTCTCGATTTTATGTCAGGTACTTCAACTTTTTCACCTATAAACGCAGGGCTTCTGTAAAGCTCCACGTCGTTTTAAACTTTTTCCATCTGTCCCATTTCTCAACTAAACCTCCCTGCTCTTCTTCTGGGTTTGTTCTGAGAGATTCCATCAAGCGTGTATTCTCTACTATATCTATCCACTCCCAAGTTGGAGGGCTTTCTTTTTTCGTCCAGTTCCTTGCTATCTGGCGCTTGGCCGCATTTAATAAATGCGGTATAAGAGAGTTTTGATAGTTTCTAATAGATCCTTTGGTAGCATGGAACAAAATCACCCATGGGTCCCTTTCAAGATCAGTTTCCGTAATCTCTTTAATATAATATATTATTCTGCTCCAGTACTCTTTTATCCCGCAACAGTCCCACCAGAGGTGTGCCATCGTCCCCCTTTTCCCGCAGACCCTCCAGCATTCGGCAGCCTCTCCTTGTGTGAATTGAGATGTTTTGGAAGGGGTTAAATACCACCTCGATATGCACTTGAAGTTTGTTTCATAGGCTCTTGAATCCACTGCGGAGCTATATGTTAACTTAAAAATTTTAATCAGTGTTTGTGTATCTATTTTTGTGCCCAGTTCCCTTTCCCATTTTTGAATATATGGAGGTATCTCTTCCGCTATCCTGTCCCGTAGGAGCCTGTACATCTTCGATATTGCCCCTTTGGTGTTTTTAGCTGTAACAATGCATTCTAATCGGGTCAGGTCCTCGTTTCCCCTGATTGGCTGGGGAAGGCTTCCGACAAAGTGAGACAGCTGGCGATACCTCCACCCATTCATGTCGAAAAGATCCCTCCTACTTTCTAAATCGTTTAGTGTACAAATTTTCCCCTTGTCCTTTAATTGTGCCCTATTGTCTTTAATCCACCCCCCTCCCGCCATTTTATTCCCTGGTGCGAAGTACGCATTATTCTTAAGTGCTATAAATGGAGAGTTATATTTCTCCTTAAGAGTTTTGTGAATTTTATCCCATATTTTTAAAGTGTTTATGGTCATTGTGTTTGTGTCCTCACTCAGTATTCTAAACTTTGGTGGGTTCCAAATATCAAATCCTAGTTGTGAGTTGCTAAGTGCTTTTTCTAAATTAACCCATCTTTTATTGCTGCTAGTGTTACTCCATTCGGGGATTCTCGATAGGACTGTTGCGTGATAATAACCCACTACATCAGGTACTGCTAGGCCTCCTCTTTTTTTATCCTTCTTCAATAGATATAGTGAAATTCTATGTTTTTTGTTTTTCCAGATGAAGTTCATTAAGATGGATTTTAGCTTATTGAGGTAAGTCTGAGATAGAGGGATAGGGAGCATTTGAAATTTATACGTAATTGTGGGTAATAATGTCATTTTTACCGTGTTTATGCGTCCCAGCCACGAGAGAGGTCGTGTAGATTACTCTTTACTTTTTTTTGCTATCTCGTCTAACAACGGGATATAGTTGATTCTATAAATTTCCTTATCTGTTTTAGCTAAGAAGATTCCAAGGTATTTTATATGTTTTTTCCAATGGAAAGCAAATTGTCCCTGAAGGTTTTCCCTAACTTTTTTGGGGACGTTGATATTTAGTATAAAAGATTTTGAGTTGTTTACTTTGAAATTGGAGATCTCACCATATTGCTTCAGAGTTTGCATTAGATTGGGAAGGGTCCTTAACGGGTTGTTTATATAAAATAGAATATCATCGGCGAACGCGGCCACTTTATGTTCGTCGCCATTTACTGTGATGCCCTCAACATCTAGGTTGTTTCTGACTGTCGCCAGTATAGGCTCCAGGGAAAGAATGAAAAGGAGGGGAGACAGGGGACATCCCTGCCTCGTCCCGTTTTTCATACGGAACCTGGTGGATGTTACTCCGTTAACTTTGACCCTGGCCTCAGGGTCGTCATACAAAACCTTAATTTTTTGTAAAATATTTGGTCCGAATCCCATATGGGCCAAGGTCTGGAATATGAGTCCCCAGTCTACCCTGTCAAACGCTTTCTCCGCATCTATTGACAGGAATAGACCTGGGGACTCAGCCTCTCTAATTCTACGCAGTAAGAGCAATGTTCGGACTGCGTTGTCCCGTCCCTCCCTTCCGGCCACAAAGCCCACCTGGTCAGGATGGATCAGCGTGCTCAGGAGCGACCTGACCCTTTCCGCTAGGATCTTTGCGTATATCTTAGTGTCGACATTGAGGAGTGAAATCGGTCTGTAACTCGAGCACGCCGATCCATCCTTGCCCTCTTTCAGAATAACCGTAATATCGGCCGATAAGGAGTCCTGGCTCATCTTGTATTCCACCCCCAGTCCGTTGAAATATGTGCATAATCGAGGGATTAATAAGTCCTGAAATATTTTGTAGTATGAAACCGTAAAGCCATCTGGTCCTGGGCTTTTCCCAGATGGTGAATTTTTTAGGGCCTTCCTTACTTCCTCTTCTGAAATTGGTCTCTCTAGGTCCTCTGTATCCTCCAGAGGGAGTCTCGGCAGCCCGGCTTTTTCCAAAAATAATTCTGTCTTCTTTATTCTTTCATTTTTTCTCTCAATATTTTGCTCGGCTGCATAGACTCCCTCATAGTATTCTGAAAAGGAGTTTGCTATTTCCCTTGATTTGAATTTGATCTCTCCTATCTTGTTTTTTATTTTCTCTATATAATTTCTTGTTTTTTTTTTTTTTTGTAGGGTTTTAGCTAAGTGTTTACTTGATTTATCTCCCCATAAATATCTTTCTTTTATTATTCTATTGAAAGTTCGTTTTGTTTCCTGCTCGAGTAAGTCCTTTAGCTCCTCTCTCTTGGATGTTAATTTTAGAAATAGCTCTTTATTTGGGCCCTTGAGTTGTTTCTGTTCTCTCTCAAGAAGGCCTATATCTGCCCTTAAGCCTTCAATTTTCTTGGAACGTTCTTTTTTTTTCCAGGTACCTTTTGCAATAAAGCTCCCTCTTATACACGCTTTGTGCGCGTCCCAGACGTAGGATCCCAACACCTCTCCGTTGTCATTATTTATGAAATATTGTTCTATTTCTGTTTTCACCTGGGCTATAATTTCTTTATCTCTAAGGAGTTCCTCATTCAATCTCCAGTTGTTCTGGGGTGACTGTATATCTGTGACTTTAAGTATTAATGATACCGGGGCGTGGTCAGAGAGGGTAGCGATCTCTATTTTTGTGTCAATTACTCTGTCAAGTAGGCTGTGCTCGATAAAAATGTGGTCAAGTCGTGAATACGTCCCGTGTACGTGGGAGAAAAACGTGTAATCTTTAATTTTGGGGTTAAGTAACCTCCAGATGTCCACCAATTGACTGGTGTGCAATTTTTGTTTTATCATTTGCTTTACTACGTTGCTAGTCCCACGTACACGGGACGTAGAATCCAGGTCCTGGTCCATATGGAAGTTTAAGTCTCCCATCAGGACCAAATATCCCTTTTTAAAATCCTTTAACTTGTTGAGGATCATCCTCAAGTAGTATGCCGGTCTAATGTTGGGGGCATAAATGTTTGCAAATGTGTATTTTGTCTGTCCGATAGAGCCACTGAGAAACAGATATCTCCCTTCCGGGTCCACTAGTCTGTTCTCTAGGGAAAAAATAACATCTCTAGAGAACCCTATAGCTACACCTCTTGATCTATTCATTATAGTATCACCGTAGAACCAAGTTGGATAGTAGCTTGAGTTGAGTTTTATATTAGATCCGATGGAGATATGTGTCTCCTGAAGGAAGACAATGCCTGCTCTATAGTTTTTAAGCTCTTCTAGTATTTTTGATTGAGCGAGTTGAGTCCCTTGACGTTGTAAGTTATTAACTTAATGTTGGTCATCGAGGCCCTTCAAATCTAATTTCGCAAGTTGTGGTATTAGGATCACAGCAAAGCAGGAGCTTACCCACCCCCCCTTCCCTCCCCACCCTATTTTCCCTGAACTCTTTAATCCCGTCTATGAGTCCCCTTATGCCTCCCCCCTCCCTTTCCCACCCCCCCTCCCACCCTGACCCCAACTAAGGTCCTAGAGACGTAGAGGGCCATCAAAATACGGCCTCCCTCCGTTCTCTCTACTTTCTAGGTGAGGTGGGGCTCTGATCGGCAGGTATATCTCACCCAGGCCCCGAATATTTCGGGGACTCGGGGGTCAGCAGGCGGATTGTAGGCTGTTCTCTTGTGTACGGGTCGGTGACATGGCATTAGCCCACCTCTCGCCTCCCCCTCCCCGCCCCTCTCCCCTCTCTTCCCCGGTATCTGATCCCATCTCCCATCCCGGTAAATCCGGGACTTGTAGGTCAAGCTTTTGGCAAAATTCCCTCAGGTCTTCCGGATATTTTAGTCTGGCCGTACGGCCGTCTTTAGTGCCTATTAAACAAGCGGGGAATCCCCATGTGTATTTCACATTGCTGCGTCTCATCAGGTCCAGTAGTGGTCTTTGCAGTCTTCTCCTCTCCAATGTCTGGGGGGCTAGGTCAGCGTAAATTTGGATCTCGGATTCTTCATATTTGAGGGGGTCTTTCCCATATAGCTTGGACCAAATTATCGCTTTGTCTTCATAGTATCGGAATCTGACTATGATGTCACGTGTTCTAGATGTATCGGTTTCTAGGCGTCTGCCTACTCGGTGTACCCGCTCGATTTTAGGGAAGTCATCTTCTTTGCCCAGAAGGGGGTTAAATATAGTAATTATTACCATCTTTAAATCTTCGCCCCTTTTTTCCGGGACATTTCTTATTCTGAGGTTTTGGCGCCTATTCCTATTTTCTGCATCTTCAATTTTATATTGGGTGTCCCGCTGAGAGATTTGCATAGCTCTTAGTTGTTCTTTTAGTTTTTGGATTTCTTGTTCCTGTATGTCTGCTCTTTTCTCTACGGATTCAACTCTTGCTAGTAGATGACCCAAATCTTCCCTAAAAAGGTGAAAGTCTCCTTTAATCGCACTTTCCATTCTTGAGAGCATTTCTTCCATTTCATTTTTTGTGGGGAGATGCGCTCCCCCCCCCTGATCGGCAGTCCTGCTGATATCTGCTTCGTTTTCCAGTGTTTGGTCTGGTGTTGATTGGGCGGCCTGGCCATCAGACTTCTTCTCTTTCGGTTTCCTTCTCTCCATCGTTGCCTCTGGATAAGTCTCTGTGTGATTTAATTGTGGGCTTGCACCAGTTTTTAAATATTGTTTAATGGTGCTTGTGGATACTTTGGGAGTTTTGGGCGGGCCCTTCTTGGGAACTTTACTCATGGTTCCTCCTCGGGCCTTTCTAATCCTCTTTCCCAGCTTGTTGTCTGTTTCGGCCCCAGGCAAACAGAGGGAAAAAGAGAGAGAACAAAAACACAAGAGAAAAAAAAAAAAAAAAAAGCCCACCGTTCCTTCTCTCCACCCCTTCCCTCTCTCCTCTCCTCTCTCTCCGGACCCCCTCTCCACTGAAAAGTACTTCTTCTCTTCTGTGGGAGAAGTTTTTTTTTTTTTTTTTTTTGTTATTCGTACTCTAGTATTTTGTGGTAATAATATGGTGTTTAGGATTAGTACCGTATCCGGGCTCGGTGGAGTCACCTTTCTGTTCCCTAAGAGTGTACGGGGGGATACACTCCCCCTTTTTAATTGGAAGCTGAAGGCTTACCTCATCCACCTTATCCGGGTAAGGGTTTATTGGTTCAAGTGTATTGCATTGGTACTTCTACCCAAATACATTTTCTTCACGGATTTTGGTTATTGGATTTCCTCTTTTTTTTTTTTTTTCCGCTCTGCCACTCTCCCCCGTCTCCTCCTTGTACTATCAATCCAGGGTGGAGTAAGGGACCCACCACTATGTAGGTGGTAATATGCGATACATCTACTTGAATGGCCTATTTACTTGCCGTCACAGTGGACAGGGGGGCTCCTCTCAATTGTGCCCTGCAGCTTACTCAGGTGGTCACGTAATAGGTAACCCTCTGTTTCACCCGTCCCCCGCTTGGAGGTCAGCCCACCGTTGAAGGTAAGGAGTGATTAACCCTATTTAGAGTTCTCGCTAGCAAGTATCCGTCCTCAGGTGGGGGTAGTGAGAGTATACGGCCGAGCACTGGGTTTGTACCGTCCTTCAGTAGGCACTTGCGGAGCGCTCTTCTCTGGGTTCACTATATACTGCAATGCATGGTAAAGTGGGGGCTATTAATCTCGCGACACACGAGGGGACCGTTGGCTCACTTCAGCTTCGTCTTAAACCCTCCGTCCGTGTGAATCCAGGGGGTGGGGGGTAGGTGAGGTCCAAGTGGCACAGTTTAATAAAGTCCAAAAATGTACAAAAGTGTAAGTATGGATAAGAGGGTATGAGAAATCCCATCCGAGAGATCAACAGTTCGGCCTCAGCAGGACCGTGCTAAATATAAGAGGTTGTTTATCTCGCCTTGCGGAGGTAAAGGTAGTAATGTGACCTACTGTCTTCTATGGTACTTATAAAGGTAAATGTTCAAAAAAGCAAGCAGATACCGGTATATAGAAAATAGACATTGTCTTACCCTTTTTCTTCGTGGGCCGACAGTTAGAGAAGGTATTACTCACGGCTTAGGAGATTGCATCTGGCGACATCCGGTATTCTGAGCGGTGGGGGGGGGGGGGGGTGTTTCCCGGTCCAGCAAGGGGTTCCAGGAGGAGATGTGGGTGTGTGGAATGGAGGGCCAGCACAAGGAAGCATGTCCAGACCCTCCGTAATAGTTGACCTGGCGTGGGTTCCTGAGGCGGATTTGCGGCGTTGCGGGGGGTGGTGCAGTCGGTCCGGGAGTCTCTCACTCTCCACGGAGCCTCGGCGTCCCCCTTACCTCGTTGTCCATACACGATGTTCCGGGAGGTGGAGCCGACGGTCCGGGAGTCTCTCACTCTCCACGGAGCCTCGGCGTTCCCCTCACCTCGCTGCCTACGCTGTCATCGTCCGCCCGCTGTATCAGGCCCCTCCCTCCGTACTACGTAGGTACGTCCTCCATTCCCCAACGAAAAAAGATGATGTAGCTGCTGATTTTTAACTGCAAAATTATTGTAGAGTGCCCACTGTTTCCTTGAAACGCTTTCACGGAAAGGCATTGACTTCCAAGGGAAAGAATAAACCTGCATCTCGCTCCGTGCTGTCCTGGGAACACTAGCCTGCTGTTGTCCAATCTTCAGCATGGCAGTATCTAGCAAAATGCCCCATTCTATGACAACAAAAACACTTGGAGTTGTAAAGGCAGAAGGTTTTTTTATCTTAATGCATTCTATGCATTAAGATAAAAAGCCTTTTGTGTGTAGCAGCCACCCCAGCACCCCCTAATTACTTACCTGAGCCTCATCTCTTCAGCGATGTTCACGAATGTCTAAGCCATCCAGAACACTCCTCCTGATTGGCTGAGACACAGCAGTAGCGCCATTGGCACCCATGGCTGTCAATCAAAAGTCAGTCAGCCAATCAGGGGAGAGAGGGGGCCCGGTCGGGACTCCGTGTATGAATGGACACAGGGAGCTGTGACTCTGGTCCAGTCCCCCGTAGGAAGCTGATGACTGTGGGGGCACTCGATAGGAGGGAGGGGCAAAAAGGGACCCGAGAAGAGGAGATTCTGGGCTGCTCTGTGCAAAACCAACTGCACAGAGCAGGTAAGTATAACATGTTTGTTATTTCAATAAAAAAAAATAAAAAAATTTTAAGTGGCGCATTCAATGTGACACTGTGTAAAAGTGGTTCATTAAATGCGACACAATGCATAAGTGGCGCATTTTAGAACTACCTACATTTTGTGCAAGAGTCGCTGGCAGAACCAGAAGTGTTGCAAATGCTTCATGAATTTGGTGCAATACATTAACAAGAAGGATTAACGCCAGAAAAGTGGCGCAGCAGCTTTATTAAACTATGTTTATTAGGGATGAGCCCGGTGTTCGATTCAAACCCATGTTTGAATCGAGCACCGGGCGTTCGCTCGCTCGGCGAGCCCAGAACTAATTGGGCCGCTCGCATCAAATTCGTGTGATGCGAGCGGCCCGCAATGCATTGCGCTAGTCGCAGTGCAATGCTGGCTGATGATTGGCCAAGCATGCACTGTGACCCCCGCATGCTTGGCCAATCACAGCGCCGGCAGCGAGGAGAGCCATAATTGGCTACAGGCAGGATGCCTGTAGCCAATTATAGCTCAGGGGCTTTAGTACACGCCCCACGGTATAAGAGGCCGCCGCGGCGGCGGCCTCGCATATTATGTTTCAGTCAGTGTCAGCGTGTCAGTGTGCTGCTGACAATATGTGCTCTATTTCTGGGGATATGTGTGTGCATGCTGTTAGAACAGCATTGCAGTATCACATCTGGGGGGTGTCTATAGGTGGCCTGTGAAGGGGGGCAGGTTTCCTGTGCTTAGAACTTTCCCTGCAAAAAAAGCTATTTAAAAAAAAGCTATTTAAAAAAAAAGCTATTTAAAAGCACTCGCGGCTAATGAATTGATGGCTCCTGTAACACGGAGAACTGTCATTCATTAATAAAAAAAAAAAAAAAAAATAACCAGGCCCTTCAGGTCTGGGATGGATATTAAGGGGAACCCCAGCCAAAAAAAAAAATGGCGTAGGGTCCCCCTCAAAATCCATACCAGACCCTTGAGGTCTGGGATGGATTTTAAGGGGAACCCTAGCCAAAAAAAATGGCGTGGGGTCCCCCTTAAAATCCATACCAGACCCTTATCCGAGCACGCAACCTGGCAGGCCGCAGGAAAAGAGGGGGAGACGAGAGCGCCCCCCCCTCCCGCCTGAACCATACCAGGCCACATGCCCTCAACATTGGGAGGATGCTTTGGGGGTCTAAGACCCCCAAAGCACCTTGTCCCCATGTTGATGAGGACAAGGGCCTCTTCCCCACAACCCTGGCCATTGGTTGTGGGGGTCTGCGGGCGGGGGGCTTATCGGAATCTGGAAGCCCCCTTTAACAAGGGGACCCCCAGATCCCGGCCCCCCCCCCCTGTGTGAAATGGTAAGGGGGTACAAAAGTACCCCTACCATTTCACCAAAAAAGTGGCAAAAATTGTAAAAATGACAGGAGACGGTCTTTGACAATTCCTTTATTTAAATCTTCTTTCTTCTTCTTCTCCTTCGGTTTCTTCATCTTCTCCTTCCGTCATCTTCTTCTTCTTCATCTTCTTCTTCCTCCGATCCGCTTCTTCTTGCGCTGGTCTTCTCGTCCAGCATCTTCTTCCGTCGGCGTCGGTGTCCGTGTCTCTTCTTGGGCCGCTCTGCGCAATGGGAGGCTCCCGCTGTGTGAGGCTCCGCTCTGTCTGACAGGTCTTTTATAATGGAGGGCACCTGGTGACCCCGCCCCCTCTGACGCACGGGGACGTCATGGGGAATTCCATGATGGCTTTCCCCATGACGTCAGAGGGGGGCGGGGTCACCAGGTGCCCTCCGTTATAAAAGACCTGTCAGACGGAGCGGAGCCTCACACAGCGGGAGCCTCCCATTGCGCGGAGCGGCCCAAGAAGAGACAGACACCGACGCCGACGGAAGAAGATGCCGGACGAGAAGAACGAGAAGACCAGCGGAAGAAGAAGCGGATCGGAGGAAGAAGATGATGGAAGATGAAGATGACGGAAGGAGAAGATGAAGAAACCGAAGGATGAAGAAAGAAGAAAGAAGATTTTAATAAAGGAATTGTCAAAGACCGTCTCCTGTCATTTTTACCATTTTTGCCACTTTTTTGGTGAAATGGTAGGGGTACTTTTGTACCCCCTTACCATTTCACACAGGGGGGGGGCAGATTACGATAAGCCCCCCGCCCGCAGACCCCCACAACCAATGGCCAGGGTTGTGGGCAAGAGGCCCTTGTCCTCATCAACATGGGGACAAGGTGCTTTAGGGGTCTTAGACCCCCAAAGCATCCTCCCAATGTTGAGGGCATGTGGCCTGGTACGGTTCAGGCGGGAGGGGGGGCCGCTCTCGTCCCCCCCTCTTTTCCTGCGGCCTGCCAGGTTGCGTGCTCGGATAAGGGTCTGGTATGGATTTTGAGGGGGACCCCACGCCATTTTTTTTGGCTAGGGTTCCCCTTAAAATCCATCCCAGACCTCAAGGGTCTGGTATGGATTTTGAGGGGGACCCTACGCCATTTTTTTTTTTTTTTTTTTGGTGGGGTTCCCCTTAATATCCATCCCAGACCTGAAGGGCCTGGTTATTGAATTTGGGGGGACCCCTACGCTTTATTTTATTTTTATTTTTTATCAATGACTTTTTTTTTTTTTTTATGAATGAGTTTCAATGAATGACTGTTCTCTGTATTACGGGAGCCGTCAATACACATTAGCCGCGAGTGATTTTAAATAGCTTTTTTACTTTCAAAAATGACACTTTTTGCAGAGATAGTTCTAAACACGGGAAACATGCGCCCCTTTACATGCATACTATAGACACCCCCCAGGTACGAAATTTAAAGGAATATTACACTTTTATTGTTTCAATTTAAGCATTATTAAAATCACTGCTCCTGAAAAAACGTCTGTTTTTAAAAAAAAAAATTGCATTGATACATGTCCCCTGGGGCAGGACCCAGGTCCCCAAACACTTTTTATGACATTAACATGCATATTAGCCTTTAAAATTAGCACTTTTAATTTCGAACGTTCGCATCCATTAAAACTAATAGGGTTCTAAAGCTCGCACGGACTTTAGGTCCGTTCGCGGGTTCTGATGCAGGCCGAACGGGGGGGTGTTCAGCTCATCCCTAATGTTTATATTGTATTAAACCCAAAAGCAAACATTTATTATACTGTAGCTTAACAATTCTTAGATGTGATGGCTGTATTAGTTTACTTTTTTAGGCTTTCTTCTATTTTCATCTGGTGATTCAATCAGCAAGTCTGTTTTTTCAAAGGCCCAGGCTATCCAGCAGAATGTATCAGTTTACATGGCTGAGACAAACCACTTCACACCAGCAGGGGTGATTAAAATGATCACATTTTATTTATTCATGCAAAACCTTTATCCCAAAAGGAAAACAAAATGTTTGCTGTAACTGATTAGAAAGAGTGTGTATGCAGGAGTTTGGCTTCAATTTGTGAGTGCTTCTAAAACTGTAAATACATGTAACACAAACCTACACACACACCAACAGTGCTGCTGTCTGCTGTGCCTCCTGCAGAGTTGTGTCTCACTAATATAAGAGGTGTGTTACTTGCCAGACCATCAGGGGAAAACAGAAGGAAAATGGCCAAAGAAAAGAAAACGGATGCAGTCACCACATGATTGGTAAGACGTGTCCGTGTACGGGCTCCGCTTTGCTCATCAAGATCGCTCCATCAATCCCCGCTGAGCAGGCAGATGACAGGTCGGTCTCTGCACTCTGTGCAGGGACCGACCTGTCAGAGCGCCGCTCTCCTCTATGGGGGATTGGATGAAGACGGACCGTAGAGTCCGTTTTAATCCGATCCGCAGACGGATGGAAAAGTAGGGTTTTCCTCCATCAGAAACGGAGCATAGTGGAGACTGATGTAAGCGGATGTTTATCCGCTGACATCCGCTATCCCATAGGGATACATGCATGTTTGTTTTAAATCCGAAAATGGATGGATGAAAAACGGACATGCCTGTGTGAAAGGGGCCTAATAGTTGTTCTTTCACTGCAGAGTCTTTTCCAGTAATTTTGTTAGATGTAGTAGTAGTAGTAGTAGAAGTAGTAGATTAAAAAAACCTAAACAAAACTAATGGATTCCCCCATCCATATAGTTGAGGTGGGTGGGGGAATGCTCCCTAGTGAGCTATTGTACTCCTGACAGAAGGATTCCTCTGCTGTCAGAATACATTGATCAGCACTACTGCCAATTGGCTGCAGCGCAGATCGACCAAAAGTTTTGATGAGTCAATCATTGGAGTCAAAACACCAAGTACAGATTCCAATATATAGGTGGATGCTAGGGAGTCAAACCACTATTATATTGTCGCTCTATTTTTGTTTATAGCGCAAAAAATAAAAACCGCAGGGGCGATCAAATACCACCAAAAGAAAGCTCTATTTGTGGGAAAAAAAGGACGTCAATTTTGTTTGGGAGCCACGTCGCACGACCGCGCAATTGTCAGTTAAAGCGACGCAGTGCCGAATCGCAAAAAGGGGCCTGGTCCTTTGGCTGCAAATTGGTCCAGTCTGAAAGTGGTTAATGTTTTGGGGACTCTGTCAGTGAGATTAATGTTGCCGGCTCTAATCTGTTCTTCATCTAGTAATAGACCAGGTATATCACACAAAGGAAACAATCCAAAGAGAACATGATGGTTTTTAACACAAGTATATGGTACAACAGGCACATATCAGGAATATGAAATGTCGGGTTTGCATATTCTTTTACATATCGATGTTGCCTCTGGTGTTGCTGAGACATCTAAGACAATTTACCGTAGACCAATGAGAACTATCTGAAACTGAAATATTCATTTGGGTAGAGTTAAGATCCGCAGGCTGTTCTTTTATTGTTTTAATAAATAATTGTGCTGGGAATGCACAGCAGAATATTCATTAATACAATGACCGGACCAGGAGAAAGTGATCAGTCACTTTAGATTATTATGGGATGTCAAAGAACAAATTAACTCACGGAACACTTGAACCATTGCTTGTAGTAACCAATCACCTGTGAACTCATGGCAAGATGGTATAATCCATGTGATTTTTTTTTTTTTTATAGACAGGATCATGAAATACTTTGCTGTCAGCAAATAATATCTACATTTTTAAACAAATTAATTTTCCTAAATAATGGAGCTGAAAGTGACAAACTCCACGTATGAATACCAACCTGAATTAATAATGCCATTATTATGCAGAGACAAGGGAAGCTTGGAAAAGAATGCTGTATGCGTAAAGCTGGTTACACATATTACATTTGATTGCTCAGCCTGTTTAGAGCAGTATAAAACTGCCAAAAAAAAAAATGGGTCCTCTGCAGGTTTTAGCTTGCGACCTTTCCTCATAACTAATATCCTCCAGACCCTTTAATAGCTTTGTTGCCCTTCTTTGTACTCGCTCCATTTCCATTACATCCTTCCTGAAGACTGGTGCCCAGAACTGGACCACATACTCTAGGTGCATTCATATTTTTGTCACCCAAATGCATTATTTTAAATTTTTCTACATTGAACCTCATTTGCCATGTAGGTTCTCCAGGTCGTTTATGAACAAATTTAATAGGATTGGTCCCAGCACAGAACCCTGGGGGACACCACTACCCACCCCTGACCATTCCGAGTATTCCCCATTTATCAACACCCTCTGAACTCGCCCTTGTAGCCAGTTTTCAATCCATGTACTCACCCTATGGTCCATGCCAACGAACCTTATTTTGTACAGTAAATATGTAACCATACTCAGCAATGCCCAGGAATACCCAGCCATACTCAGCCATTCTCAGCAATACCCAGCCATGCCTCATCCATGCAACTACAGTGCCCATCAGTGTCTCACAAAAGTGTAATAGGTAGTCAAATTAGATTTGACATTTATGCCCCTAGAACACCTGATGGGGCTCCCTGCATGTTGGGCCTCTGTATGTGGCCAGGCTGTAGAAAAGTCTCCCACATATGGTATCGCTGTACTCAGGAGGAGTAGGAGAATCTATTTTGGGGGGGTCATTTTTGGTATGTATATGCTATGTGTTAGAAATATTGTATAAATGGACAACTTTGTGAAAAAAAAAAAATGCGTTTTACATGTTCAAAAGACTCATTATGCCTCAAACATTATACATTGGGGTGTCTTCTTTCCAAAATGGGCTCATTTTTATTTCCATTGTCCTGTTGCTCCAGGGCCATCAAAGGTGCAAGAGGTAGTCAAGAAATGATATGTGTAATTTATGCTCCTAGAACGCCTGGAGGTCCTCCCTGCATGTTGGGCCCCTCTGTATGTGGCCAGGCTGTGTAAAAGTTTCACACATGTGGTATCGCCATACTCAGGAGATGTAGTAGAATGTGTTTTCGGGTGTAATTTGTGGTATGCATATGCTGTGTATGAGAAATAACCTGCTAATATGACAATTTTGTGAAAAAAAACTTTAAATAAAGAAAAACAATATCTTGTTTGCAAAATCAGTTGTGGGGAAAAAAATACAACTTCAAAAAACTAACCATGCCTCATACTAAATACATTGGAATGTCTACTTTCCAAAAAGGGGTCTTTTGGGGGGTATTTGTACTTTCCTGGCTTGTTAGGGTCTCAAATGAGATAGGCTGTCAGTACTTCATGTGTGTTCAATTTTCAGAGATTGGCACCACAGCTTATGGACTCTCTAACTTTCACACAGACCAAATAATATACACCGATCTGGGTTATTTTTTTACCAAAGATATGTAGCAGTATACATTTTGGCAAAAATTTATGAAGAAAAATTACTAATTTGCTAAATTTTATAACAAAGAAAAAATTTATTTTTTTACAGAATTTTCTGTCTTTTTTTTTTTTTCTTTTATAGTGCAGAAAATGAAAAACCCAGCAGTGATTAAATACCACCAAAAAAAAGAACAAAAAATGTATATGGGTACAAGTAATTGTCATTCAAAATTTTAGAGCATCGAAAGCTGAAAATTGGTCTGGTTAGGAAGGGGGTTTAAGTGCCCAGTGGGCAAGTGGTTAAACCCATGCAGAGGACCCCAAGTGGAACACTTTCCTTATGATTATGTAGTAATTTTTGGGGCCTGGTCAACTACATTTTGTATTCAACTATACAGGCTACTGCAAATATTCATAGATTTTTTTTTATTTCTTTGGCCTCCTATATTAGGCTATTGTAGGACATTTATTACCCGTGGATGCATTTCCACATTGCTCTTCGGCATAGGATACCCTTTAAAGCTGCTACTTGCACTTCTAAGTTTACCTTGCATATTGTCTTTGGTTGGCAGCCCCTTATTTGGGCGTTATAAAATTGTTGTTAACATAACTAAGTTCTCTTTTTGTTATTTCCTGATTCACCTTACTTTACTTTGGGAGCACCTCGACCACAAATGTAGTTGCTTTGTTCTCCTCCCCACATAGGTTGCAGAAGCTCTGCTACTGTGGTTTCCTTTTTTATATAGAAGCCAATAGAACTCTGTTGGATACATTTAGACTTGATAGTTCCCTATAGAGGACCCTATCCTCTTCGCTTCATTTATATCTCCTTTTCTCGCCTATAAGCACTCTCCCAGCGCTTTTAAACCACCTTCTTCTTCTTTCCCAAAATGTATACTTTACCGAATATGTGCATCCCAAACTGACTTAAGTATTAAATACATTCAGGGTCTTATAGGGTTTCTCTGAATGTGTGATTTTAAGCTTACTTAGACACTTTCTAACCTCTTTGAATAACCTGAAGCAAATTGTCTTCTGGGAAAATGACAAATCAGAGACCTACAAGATCTGTATGGAATAATTTCAGACACTGTCTCATGCTTCAGTTAACAATATCGGTATCAGTCAGCAAACGTGATCCTCGCTCTCCATCAGGAAACTTGGGAGGTGATAGGTGGCTTTCTTTTTTCCCCTTTCAAATAACACCCCCCCCCCCTTTTTTTTTTCTCCCTCTGTCTTTTTCCTTGTCTGCTTCTTCCTTCTCTACCTACACTAATACAATACTGGACTAAGTGTTAGAATTGTTGCAATATGGCCTTGTGTTTGTTTTTGAGCACCTCACATTTAATTTTATATGTATGCTTCTTTTGCGCTGAGCTTTGCATGTTGTGGCCCTGGGGTGATTAAACTTAGGTGGCAGGTGCTTTTCCAATCAGTTGCACCAGTCAAAACTGCATTTTAAGGGCCTGGCAGTCCACTTTTACTAGGTCAAATGGAAAGTTCACATGCACATCAGTTGCCCACACAAGGGTTTCTTCCACATCAATATGAACAATGAAAATGCTGAGCCACCTGGATAGCTTGGGGCAGCACCACTGCTTCTCTTAATAGTCCCTCTGACTGTGTTGTCCAGCTCTCCTGAATAACTTTGGCTCTCTTAGCCTTTAGTCACAGCTCTCTGCTACACCGCCCCAATCTTGGCTACTGGTTAGGGTTTCTTCTGACTCCCCGATAGGAGCCGACCTGACTCCTGGAACGAGACCTCCTGGCTACTGGTTAGGGCACCTCTGACCCCTCGGTGAGACTCTTTCTCTCATGGCTTCTTGCTGCGTCATCTCTGACACCTCAGGGGAGATCCCTTGTCTCCTGGTTTCAGGCTGGGGCACCTCTGACCCCTCGGGTGAAAGCCCTTGTCTCCTGGTTTCAGGCTGGGGCACCTCTGACCCCTCGGGTGAAAGCCCCTGTCTCCTGGTTTCTGGCTTGGGGGCACCTCTGACCCCCTCTGTGAGACCCTCTGTATCTTGGCTTCTGGCTGGGGCCCTCTGATTCCTGGGCGAGACCTTTTAGTCTCACACACTGGGAGTGGTCTCCAACTGGGAGCTCTGAGCTATTCTCAGACCTGAGTATATAATGACCCTGCACACCTGTATACTCGCACAGATTGCAGGCACCTGGTAAAATCTGCACGCAGGATTGGAAGTTTCAATCAAAAACTACAGAATCTGGAGAGAGCCAAATACAGTTTTCTCAGAAACAATAGTCTGAAACTTGGCATTAAATCGTAAGAGCTGCACACGGGCTGAATATCAGGCAGTTTCTATTGAACCGGCCAACATTTGTCTGTGTGTACGGCAACTGGGGCAAGACCGAAAAGGGTATGCCAATTGGCATCTGATCAGCGCTCTCGGCTAATGGCCTGTGTGTTCTGGTTTGGGGGGTTAGGTATCTCAGAACACAATAGTTCATTAGGGGAGATTGCTGTACTAACATCATATAGTACAGCGGCTCCTCTTGAGCTCTTCAGTTTTTTTTTTTTTTTTTTTTTTTGCGTTCAGCCTGCTGGGTTGAACAAAAAAACAAACAAATAGTGTGTACTAGGCTTTAGTGCGAATCCTGTGTCACATTCTCCTATATTCCCACAGTGACGGGGCCTCTCATTGTCACAGTATATACTGGGATTGAATTCTACTGTTATAGTTATTGAGGGTACATTTTTACCTTCTGTACCTATGCTGTTTTGATACCTCTCTTACAGGAAATGTATCCTGTAGGTTTATATTATGTGATATCTCCGATCCTATGTCCTGTACACTATCACTGTGTAATGGAAACAACTTTGCTTTGTATTTTCTTTCTATACAAAACAAATAAATCTAGATTAAATATTCAGATCTTTAAATAAAATCATTTGTGACTTGAAGAATACAATTGGATGACCTGTGTTTATTTTCAATCTGCACTGCCTAGTGTTTTGTCTCTTTCTATTGATCGACATTTAAAACTCTTCTTGTTTCTGTAAATTGATACCACCGCAGAGAAGACCATCCCTCCTACATCCCATTTTAGTTCTTACACAACAAGTTGCTTACCATGTGCCTGTCTTCTAGCAGTGACCATCAATCAAAATAACATTTTGATCATCTGAATAACCCTTAAAGCTTTATGACCCATGTCGTGGTGTAAGCAACAGAATGTTGTAGAGATACTACTATATCTTTGACCACAGATTTGCAATCTGAACAAATTCAAATATATTGCTTTTATTTGTCATTCTTCATGTTTTTTAAGTGTGTATTTGTTTATTACAGGTATTTATATAGTGCATTCAGTTTAGGCAGAGCTCTACATACAGTTGATTCACATCAGTCCCTCATATCTAGAAGCTTAAAATTGAAGGTCCCTAACACGCACAGACAGACGCACAGACAGACGCACACACACACTAGGGTCAGTTTGGACTTCAGCAAATTAACCCTACCAGCATGTCTTTGGATGCATTATAATACTTAAATTAGCTTGAATCATACGCAGTATTTAAAAGACCTATGTATTTATCGAAAATGGGCGCATAAAAAACACAGTTCAGTTACACAAAGACTATGACCCATCTGTGAAAAAATACTTGTCTTCATGCCTCTAGCTGCTAGGCATATTTACACATTTTTATTCCTCTGTGTGCATTTTACCTCGTTCTCCTAAGCAGGTCCTATATAAATTAAAAGGAAAAAAAAAAAAAGGTACAAACTGTCAAGAAAACTGCTAAAAGTAGTAATTGGAGATACTGTATATACGTATTGATGTGTGAAATTCGTCTAATTTTAAATTAAAGTGATTGTAAAGTCTCGGGTTTTTTTTCCTCCTAAAGATAATTAACATGTTATACTTACCTGCTCTGTGCGGTTAGATTTGCACAGAGCAGCCCAAATCCTCTTCTCAAGTCCCTCGTCAGCTTTCCTGGCCCCTCCCTCCTGGTGAGTGCCCCCACAGCAAGCAGCTTACTGTGGGGCCACCGAGCTGAGTCACAGCTCTGTTAGAAATATTATTTTCCTGTGATCAGTCAAACTACAGATGTATTGAAAAGCATACAATTTATTTCAATAGTGTTGACACAAAAGGATGAGCTTCTTATACGTTTGAGGGAAAATGCAGAAGTCATACCAGAATACAGGATGCAACTTTCTTTTATGAGATCAACAAAAAGAATCCTATTGGCTAAAAGCTCACTGGTGGCTTACGACGCATAACCGCTTTATTTGCCAATTCACAGTGAGCTTCTTACAATCTTATCCCTTATATAGCAAAGCCTGTGGTTTTCTGGCTTTAGGCAGTTAGTTAAAACAATAGATAAGAAAACAAGTTAAAGCAATGTGTCCTAAGACGCCATTTTAGAATTATAAGTCTCCATTTTAGATAAAATAGTCGCACGATAAACATTAAAACTTTTCCAACAAGTTCCCTGTGTCAATTCAGACACGGAGCATTGGTTCAGCCCCGCCCCCTCTCTGTCCTGAATGGCTAACCGACTTTGGCTGAGACACAGCAGCGGCGCCATTGCCTCCCGCTGCTGTCAATCAATCGGGAGGAGAGTCCCGGATGGCTGGGTAACTCGTGGACATCGCTGGGGACAGATGGGCTCAGGTAAGTATTAAGGGTGCTGGGGGGCTGCTGCACATAGAAGGTTTTTTTATTTTAAGGCATAGAATGCATTAAGATAAAAACCTTCTGACTTTACAACCACTTTAACTAGATTTCCTCTTTAACTTGGGTGATTTTTACATTTTAAAGAGTTCCTTTTCATTTTCAAGGCTGCTTAGTTAATGAGATTTAATATTTGGAGAATCCAAGATTTAGTCTTCATTAATTTACTCAGACAGCTACATTAATGGATTTTGTTAAAATGATTATTAATTTCCATATTTTATATGGTTTGACATACTGAAAATTTAGTTACGAAAATGTGACCTGTTGCTGTGATTCGATTATTAAAGAAAGCAGGAAATAGATGCTTAAAATGAAAACAATATTGCATTGCTTATACTGTTCATTCTGTTATTTGTCTCGCTATTTTTAGGTAATGATGTGGTGTATCTCAAATGAAAGAAATGTTAATGAGACATAAAAAGATATATATTTTTTTTAAGTTAAGTTATTGCAAGGGGCTTATTTTTTGCTGTTTTGATTTGATATTTTGCCGTATATAGTCAATTTTATTTGCTGTTTCTGGTCTTATACTTTTTTCATGAAATTGCTGTTATAAATAAGCTGGTTGTAAAAAACAAAACAAAAAAAAACACACACATCTATTGCTTTTTATTTTGCAGCAAAATTGCTTTAAAAGGAGATTCAACAAAAGTAAATTCTGTTCGAAACAGATATGGGAAGAATTTAAAAATATTTACAAAATTATGCAGCACTTCATACATTGACAAGTAAGTAGCATTACGAGCAGGTAAAGAAGATAATGGTTTCTGTGGTATGTCATTATTGAAACACTGTGGGGTTGATGTACTGTATTTAGCATTTATTTTTTAAACATCAATGTCTGCTCCGAAAGAGCTTTAAAGCCTTATGCCCCTGTCAAAATATAGAGATCTCCCCATACACACTAGGTTGGCCATGATTTAGAGCTGGTGCCTGATCTTTCTTTCTTTCTTTCTTTCTTTTTTTTCTTTCTTTCTTTCTTTCTTTCTTCTTTCTTTCTTTCTTTCTTTCTTTCTTTTCTTTTTTTCTTTCTTTCTTTCCTTCCATTAGCTGATTTAGGCTACTTTCACACTGAGACAGTTTCAGGTGTTTTAGCGCTAAAAATGGCACCTGTAAAGTGCCAGAAAACTGCCTCCCATGCCTTCTCACTGGGGCGGTGCGCTTTCGGGACAGGAAAAAAGTCCTGCAAGCAGAATCTTTGGGGCGGTGTATACAGCACTCCTACACCGTGCATTCCCATTGCAATGAATTTGCAGCGTTTTGGAAGCGGCGCAACACAGGCCCTTTTTCAAACACTGGCGAGCTTAGAAGAGAGTCCAGGGTACAGGCCAAAGGTCCAGGGCAGGAGAAGGTAACAAATCCAAGTAGGCAAGCCAAAGGTCAAGGTCAGGAGAAGGCAGAGTAGTCAGGACGATCCGGGTTTGGCAACAGGTAAGACAATCTTCAAGGGTCAAGTACAGGATACAAACAGGAAGCAGCTGTCAGACGAACCAGCGTCTGTCTGGGCACAGAGGCCCTCCTTTTATAGGGCCGTTGAGGTCACATGAGGTGATGGCGCGCTACTGCGCATGCGCGCGCGCCACTTGGCGGGAACACGAGTGCGCACGCGCCGCCGCATCTTCTCCCTGTCACTGGCTATGAGCCGGGAAGCTGAACCCGTGCGCCTGCGCACTAGCGTGCGCAGCGGACGGAAGCCCTGACAGCAACACAGGCCCTTTTTAATCCCCACGGCCGCGTGTCGCTTAAACAGCTATTAAGCACCAATAAAACCAGCAGGGTTTTACCGCTAATGGACCCTGTGAAAGCAGCCTTAAATTATTTTTCCCACTTGTACCACCCCCCAAAAAACCTACCAGAGACCTCTCTTGATTCAGCGCTGTGCCCAGATGCATCTCCTCTGCAACAGTTATGGTCTCTCTTCCTCTTCTCACAGGAGAGGCTGCTACTGTCAGTCAAATCCTGTGAGAAGGGAGTGGGGGGGGGGGGGGGCAGTGCCTACCTAGTCATGCTATGTGCCCACCTCAGGAGCGTGACCGCAAAAGTATCCCCATGGCACATGGCTTGATATGGGGACTCATGCAGGAGAGGAGGAGCAGAGACTGCCCGTGGGGAACTCCAGAAGTGTCGGTAAGGAACCTCTCTTTGCAATACATTTGCGTAGTGCAGGTCTGTATAACAAGTTTATTATTTAACAATCATTTATCCTTTACAACCACTTAAAATTTTTCTTCTCTCAATTTTTAAGACTTTTGGGTATTTGTCCCAGGCGTTCTAGGATTTCAGTGTCTGTGGCATGGTTGGTCCTATAAGCAGCCACTGTGTCATAATACCTGTTTTAAGCAAGAGAGCCAAGGAGTGAATTGAATATTATATTTTACATAAATTGGGCAAATTATTTTATATGGTTCACAAATGAATGCACTGCTGGAAATTGTCATTTCTGTGATGTGCTTTTCAAACCAAAGCTATGGCTTGCTTTAACAGAGTATGACTTGTAGTTTGAAAATGTATTACCTACCTAGCCAAAAATGTTCACTGTCTTGGGATATAGGGGTCGTGTGTGATGCTCTGTCTGTTTTATTTTTTTATTTTTGTCCCAGTTCCCAGTGATGAGATTTCACACAATTTTACTCTGTGACAGGGTCAAAGGTACAGGTAGGAATGGGAAGTTTTTCCTATGGGGGTGGTGAAAGGTTAAAATCCCTGTTCCAAAAATACATGTTGGTGTTGTGACAGAAGGACTGGTGGCTGTAACAGTGTGGTAAACGACACTGGGAGAGCCAGTTCTGACAGAAAAAAGGGGGGTACAGAGGCCAAAACAGGGTAGCCCATTTGGATGTGGTATGTGGAACCACACACGTGTCTGTTTAGTGCTTTGGGTGCTATTAAAAATGTTTGGCACCACTTTCTGTGGTAAGTGCATTGCTGTAACACGAGTTAAAACATACCTTACCACAACCCAAAGATCTTAAATTGGTCCTGAAAAATACCCTTTTATAATAATTCATTTTCGTGTGTTTAGCCATTATATTAGTTTCTTTTCATTCTTTAATACACTTGGGATGCTTCTGGGGTCTGTACATGTATCCTTTACAAAACTGAAGTAATTCCACAAAATCTTTGGTTTCCAGGTGTATCTTGCCTTGCCTCTATTGCTCTACTAGCTACCACTGTTGCATCCATGGCTTCTCTCATGCTACACCCCTATTCTTGAACTTTTTTCTTGTTCTGGCTGTTTGCTAATCTTGATATATTGGAAACACATCTCTATTGAGGATACAGTCATGTCCCCAGTAATCCATCTTAACCTCTTGCTAACTGCATAGCGCATATATGTGGCAGCAAGAAAGGTGGGCTTGAATGGCCAGCTGCTGCACATATGTGAGCGTGTTCACAGCGATCTCCCAGCACACTAGTCGAGTTGTCATCGATGGCTCTCAGTCAAGACTTCTGACCAGGAGCCAGTGGAACAGGCTTTTCATCATGTGACCACTGTGAGGTCAGATGATGGCCAGAGGTCAGCTTGGTCCAAGCAAACTATTTTAAGGTGACAGAAAAGCTGGCCATGCACACAGGTCGGGCAGGAGGGTACAGACAAGACAACCCACAAAATGAATTTTGTCTGGTTCATGGCCAGCTTCAAATTCTCATCTGCTATTTAAAGTGTTGAAAACACTACTTTATTCTCTGAACTTATTGTGTATATTGGTGACATGACTCTATATTGTATTATACTGCTTTCATGTCTGTCTCTTTTACTCATTTACTTTCTCCTCATGATCCTTAACCACTTCAGTTCCGGAAGGTGTTACCCCCTACCTGACCAGGCCATTTTTTGCTATACGGCACTCTGTTGCTTTAACTGACAATTGCGCGGTCGTGGGTTGCTGTACCCAAATAAAATTGATGTCCTTTTTTTCCCCCACAAATAGAGCTTACTTTTGGTGGTATTTGATCACCTCTGTGGCTTTTCTATTTTTTCGCGCTATAAACAAAAAAGGACCGTCGATTTTGAAAAAAAAATTTTTTTTAACTTTCTGCTATACAACACACATAAAAAAAAAATGGAATTTCTTCATAAATTTAGGCAAATATGTATTCTGCTACTTTTTGGTGAAAAAAATCCCAATAAGCATATGTTAATTGATTTGCACAAAAGTTATAGCATCTACAATCTATGGGATATTTTTAAGGACTTTTTAAATTTGTTTTATTGTTTTTACTAGTAATGGTGGTGATCAGTGATTTTTAGCGGGATTGCGACATTGCGGCGGACAAATCTGACACTAAGTGACACTTTTTTGGGACCAGTGACACCAATACAGGGATCAGTGCTAAAAAAAAAATGCACTGTCACTGTATAAATGACCCTGGCAGGGAGGGGGTTAACATCAGGGGCAATCAAAGGGTAAGGATTAAGTGTGCTCCTAGGAAGTGCTTTCTAACTGGGGGGGGGGGGGGGGGGGGGGGACAAAAGCTCTCCATTTTCCTCCCTCACAGAGCGGTGGTCTGCCTTGTTTACGCAAGCAGCCTGCCGTTCTGCCTTTCCTCTGAATGATCGGGGGTGGCCATCTCAGCCGTCGAACCCACTGTGTCCAATCGCAGCGGGAGCGTGACAGGTGGGCGCGCTCCGGACCTCGTGCACGAAATCATGTACAGGTACATGGTTTCACGTAGCCGGGCCACCCTGCCGCAGTATATATGTGGTGGGTGGTCCGGAAGCAGTTAATGACTCTTATTGATCTTTCCCTACATCCTTTTTGTATAACCAGAATTAAATCTCTGATCTGAATTCTTGCTGGGCAACAGAATAGTACATTATAGTCAGTTAAAAATTGGTAAAGAAGGATCACAATGACACACTATAAGGAATCTGTTTGACAGTTAGAGCTCTAAAAACGTATCCTGAGTACCTGTAGCTATAACTCACCATTTGTTCAGTGTAAATGCTAGAGGTACTCGGGAAAGGAAAACATTTTTTTATTTGACAGGAAAGACAGTGGACTAATTGTGGACTTCTGTTTTCTAAATCACTTTCCAACAGTTTTATGACCTATTTCACCTCTGTGAGTCTTCCTCCCTCCTCAGTCCATGGCCCTCTTCCTGCCTCATCTCACTTACTATCCAAGTTTAAAGCGATATTAAAGCTTTGTTTATAAAAAAAAAAAAACAGTCCTGATCTGAGATCGCCTTCTCTGTAGCCAGCACTCTGGTCCCATGCCACCATCTTCTTCTGGGATGTCATTGGGATACACAGGCACACCTGATGATGCGCCACTAGGCCTGCCCCCTCCTGCTTTGGTGAATGGATCCTCCTGGTGCCTCCTGGGAGATCTATGTCATATACAGTCAGGTCCATAAATATTGGGACATTGACACAATTCTAATATTTTTGGCTCTATACACCACCACAATGGATTTGAAATGAAACGAAGGGACCAAAAGTAATGGGACAATTGGCTGCTCAGCTGTTCCATGGCCAGGTGTGTGTTATGCCCTCATTATCCCATTTACAAGGAGCAGATAAAAGGTCCAGAGTTCATTTCAAGTGTGCTATTTGCATTTGGAATCTGTTGCTGTCAACTCTCAATATGAGATCCAAAGAGCTGTCACTATCAGTGAAGCAAGCCATCGTTAGACTGAAAAAACAAACCAAACCTATCAGAGATAGCAAAAACATTAGGTGTGGCCAAATCAACTGTTTGGAACATCCTTAAAAAGAAAGAACGCACCGGTGAGCGCGGCAACACCAAAAGACCTGGAAGACCACGGAAAACAACTGTGGTGGATGACAAAGAATCCTTTCCCTGGTGAAAAAACACCCTTTAACAGTTGGCCAGATCAAGAACACTCTCCAGTAAGGATGAGCTCAGGCGTGTTCGAATGGCCCACGTGCAGAGCCCGCCAGGAAGTCGGCGCAGCGCTGCGCTAATCACAGGCAGTGAGACATTGCCCCGATGTGCGGCTGCAGAGATCGTGCAATGTCTCACTGCCTGTGATTAGCGCATCGCTGCGCCGACTTCCTGGCGGGCTCTGCACGTGGGCCATTCGAACACGCCTGAGCTCATCCTTACTCTCCAGGAGGTAGATGTATGTGTGTCAGTCAACAATCAAGAGAAGACTTCACCAGAGTGAATACAGAGGGTTCACCACAAGATGTAAACCATTGGTGAGCCTCAAAAACAGGAAGGCCAGATTAGAGTTTGCCAAACAACATCTAAAAAAGCCTTCACAGTTCTGGAACAACATCTTATGGACAGATGAGACCAAGATCAACTTGGTGATGGGATGAGAAGAGTACGGAGAAGGAAAGGAACTGCTCATGATCCAAAGCATACTACCTCATCAGTGAAGCATGGTGGTGGTAGTGTCATGGCATGGGCATATATGGCTGCAATGGAACTGGTTCTCTTGTATTTATTGATGATGTGACTGCTGACAAAAGCAGCAGGATGAATTCTGAAGTGTTTCAGGCAATATTATCTGCTCATATTTAGCAAAATGTTTCAGAACTCATTTGACGGCGCTTCACAGTGCAGATGACAATGACCCGAAGCATATTGCGAAAGCAACCAAAGTTTTTTAAGGGAAAGAAGTGGAATGTTATGCAATGGCCAAGTCAATCACCTGACCTAAATCCGATTGAGCATGCATTTCACTTGCTGAAGACAAAACTGAAGGGAATACGCCCCAAGAACAAGCAGGAACTGAAGACAGTTGCAGTAGAGGCCTGGCAGAGCATCACCAGGGATGAAACCCAGCGTCTGGTGATGTCTGTGCGTTCCAGACTTCAGGCTGTAATTGACTGCAAAGGATTTGCAACCAAGTATTAAAAAGTGAAAGTTTAATGGATGATTGTTAATCTGTCCCATTACTTTTGGTCCCTTAAAAAGTGGGAGGCACATATACAAACTGTTGTAATTCCTACACCGTTCACCTGATTTGGATGTAAATGCCCTCAAATTAAAGCTGAAAGTCTGCAGTTAAAGCACATCTTGTTCGTTTCATTTCAAATCCATTGTGGTGGTGTATAGAGCCCAAAAGATTAGAATAGTGTCGATGTCCCAATATTTATGGACCTGACTATCTCGAGAGGCACCAGGGATGCTGGCGTCTTTCGCTGTGATGAATGATAGAGGAGGGGTAGGGAAGAAATGGATGCTGACAAAAAGGTACATGAACAAAAGGGAGACCCTCCCCTCCAATAACTGTGCAGTATAGGGGGTGGGTTGGAAAGGAGGAAATTTGTTAGGAAGGGTGAAGTTCTGCTTTAAAGAAAATTGGGTGTTTGTGCAAATCAAAACAAGGATCACAGAGAGCACTCCATTGTTTTTGTTTCAGGTATAGGCAAACCTGTGCATTCAATAATCTTTAACAACTAATGTGATATTTTTCTTTTCTGTCTCCTGAAGGATTCCAGTTACAATTCTCCTTAAAATGTTCTCATATTTAGACCCTGTATCTCTGATGTCTGCTGGCTGTGTCAGTAAGCAATTCTACGAACTTTCCAATGACAAGTAAGTACAATTTTAAGACATCTTGTGCTTCGTGTGCATTTGAATATATTTTATAGTGTTTTTTTTCTTGTGGCTTTTACAGTATATTGGAAAAGTTTATTCTATTTTGTGAAAAGTAAGTGTTTTAATGAACAACTATTTTTTTCTAGCCTTACATGTAAAATTATGCAGTAGACTAGATAAAATCTAGTAGGAAATTGACCTAAATTATTTACAGTTAGGAAGATTATTCATGTCATTCATAAAATCTTTTGAATACCTATGTCTCAGTAAGATTAATGGGAGATTTTCGGATGGAAACAGAAGGCCTACCAGAACTTTAGGGATCTAAACAACACCTTCAAAGGGACTTATGTCAAAGATAGATCATTGCCTGGGTCTGATGACATTATGGGTCCTCTTCTCTCTCTTCAACAGTGGATGGATCCTAAATGCTTCAAAGAGTGACGCTACGTAATGACCTGGCACCACTCTGTGCAGGCTTTCCCTTGTTTGCCCAGGGTAGGGGTAGAACCTTGATGCCTTGGGCTCACAGGGAGTGGGAAGGAAAACACTTGGCATCTTGGAAGAGACAACGTTGTTAGTATACCATCTGAAGCTGCTTTTTTTTTTTTTATATATTGTTGGAGATAGAAGTTTGGCTCTAAAAGTATTTATTTGAGAAAGTGAATGCAGTAGTTTTAAAGGATACAATAAAAATAATTATTGTAAGAGTAATAATAGAAGCAAATGTTTGTTTTTTGTTGTTTTGAAAGATGACAAAGAAAAATACAGGGGTATACCACAAGCACAATCTAGAGGAAAGTTGGAAAACTATGACTGGGAATTGAAGTGTGATTATTTGTGTGATCATTGCTTTGTATATGTGTATATTTTAATTAGGGCAACAGTTGAAATCATAATAGTCAGGTGGGTCTTACAGTCTTTAAAAGGCTTTTCTCGGTTTCAGTTTTCTTGAAAAAGATAGAGAACACTGTGGAAAGCGCAATAACCTATAGCAACCAACAATTTGTTGTTTTTATTCTGATTTGCTAAACCAATCATAGATTAAAGTGGTTCCAAACCTAAAAGGTTTTTACCTTACTGCATTCTCGGCATTAAAGTAAAAAACCTTTTAACTCATGTCCCTCCCTACCACTAAACACTTACCTGTCTCTTTTCACTATCTCCCACTATCACCACTCCTCTCTCTTCCTGTATTAACATGATACACTAAGATCAGTCAAATCCTGTGAGGAGGGAACAGAGGGTGTGGTCAGCCTGCACTGTGTGTGTCTATAGACCCACAGCTCAGCTTTAGAGCGCACCTGGAGGTAGAAGGTGTGAAAAGCGTTGGCTGTGGACTCCAGAAGAGGTGGTAAGGGGCTGCACTGTGCAATATCATTAGACAGAGCAGGTAAGTTTACCCTCTTTATTTTAAATTGCCTTTAGCTTCTGACTGGATTCTGAAGGTTACTGTATATTTCAACATATCATTGCTCTTTGCAGTCTGTTATTGGATAAGCTAAAAATGTCTCTCTAGTTGGTCCCCCACCCCACTCTAACTAATTTCAGACATTAAAAAAAGAAAACCCTAACAAAATATCCCTTTCTGGATCATACAATACAGGACATAAGCATATTTGGTTGTATGTTGCTAATTTCAGAATACTGAACACTGGCAAACAGAACTGTAAGGAATCCCATATAACTTCCCCCACTGATGATTTACTTGTTTTTTTTTACTAATGTCCTCTTCCTTCTTTTTTATTTTTTTCCATTTTACTAATTTAAAAAAAAAAAATATTTTTTGCACTAGCTTGGCTTGGGTACCTAGACCCCACCAGAATGATGGAAGACATGGGGGCCAGCCTGTAGAGTCTCTTTGGGCTCTGGATCCTGCTTTAGGTGCTCCTCCTTAGCACGTTGTGCAGTGCAAGGAGTTAATCACAGGGTGCTATATAGGTCCAGGGCAATGATGATTTGTGCACGTGTGACCCATTCCCTGTAATATACTCTTCTCAAACAAGAGCGTCACGCGTTCCCCCTTAAAAACCTTGGCTGTGTTCTTTCACAGACTAGTGAGTAAGGGACCTTCTTTCTCCCTCTAATGACCCTTCTTTGGACAGTGAAGGCATTTATCTTCCTTCTCCTTTTCCTTCCTCCTCAATACTGGTAGTTGCTTCCCATTCCTCCTGTTTGAGCAGGGAGGAAGTTTCCATCTCTATAGAGGATTGTATGTGAATGTTCACCACCATTTAAAAAAAAACCCTAGTCTAAGGGGCCACAAGAGGCTTCCTTAAAGTGGTTGTTAACCACTTCAGCCCTGGACCAATTTGCAACCAAAGGACCAGGCCCCTTTTTGCGATTCGGCACTGCGTCGCTTTAACTGACAATTGCGCGGTCATGCGACGTGGCTCCCAAACAAAATTGGCGTCCTTTTTTCCCCACAAATAGAGCTTTTTTTTGGTGGTATTTGATCGCCCCTGCGGTTTTTATTTTTTGCGCTATAAACAAAAATAGAGTGACAATTTTGAAAAAAAAAAATATTTTTTTACTTTTTGCTATAATATATATCCCCAAAAATATATAAAAAAAAAACATATTTTTTTCTCAGTTCAGGCTGATACGTATTCTTCTACATATTTTTGGTATCGCAATTAGCGATTGTTGATTGGTTTGCGCAAAAGTGATAGCATTTACAAAATAGGGGATAGTTTTATAGCATTTTTATTAATATTTTTTTTTTAATAGTAATGACGGCGATCAGCGATTTTTATTGTGACTGCGACATTATGGCGGACACATCGGACATTTTTGACACATTTTTGGGACCATTCTCATTTATAGAGAAATCAGTGCTATTTAAATGCACTGATTCCTATGTAAATGGCAGTGAAGGAGTTAACCACTAGGGGGCGGGGAGGAGTTAGTGTGACGTTTTTACAGTAGGGGGCGTGACTGACGTTTGACGTCACTGATTGGCTTTCCCGTTGACAGGGAACAGCCGACCAGTGACAGGCAGTGTAGGAAGCACGGGGAGAGGTTTGTTTTACACAGACCTCTCCCCGTTCTCCAGCTCTGTGACCTGATCGCGGGACACCAGCGGCGATCGGGTCCGCTGGTCCTGCTGCCGCGGTCACGGAGCTGCCGACGTAAATGTGCAGGAGGCGGTCAGGAGGCGGTCGGGAAGCAGTTAAATCAAATATTGTTGATACTATCCTCTCTGCTATAATAATGTGCCTCACTGTATGTGTTTTCTAAAATATCCACCGGCAAATACATAATTTTATAGAGCCAAACAGTGCTCATGTGACCGTCATTCTCTCTCCTCTCCCTGTCTGACAAGAAAGTGGGATGGAGCCAAGAAATCCCTGCTTATGTCAGCCGAGAGGAGGAGATGGCCGGTCACATGACCGCTGTTCGGCGCAAAAAAATAAGGTATTTGCAGGCGGATTTTTTTTAGAAAACCCATACAGTGGGGTACAACATTTATAATAACAGAGGATGGTAGCAACAAATTCAAATTATGATACTAGCAGGAAGGGGGTGGGGGTGGCTCTGGTACGAGCTGACAGGCAGGGAGGGGGGAGGACACAGGAGCACAGAGGAGAGCAGGGCTATGGATGACAGAGGCACATAAACTGACATACCGTGGTCAGTTTACAGAAGGGAGGGTATAAATATAATTTTTTTTTTTTTTTGTTTGTTTTTTCAGTGTTTTGTGGTATAAAATTTACAGTTTACATATGAAAAAAAATCTGCGTTGGAAATCTATAAATTCGGCTGGGAAAAGATTAAGTTTCACTACAATTGCAGACAAAGAGCCTGGTTATTGGAAGAAGACCTATATCAGTGAATTAATAACTGGAACAGAGAAAAGAATGAATCAGATTTTGAAATGTGCAAAAAAGTACAATGCATTTGGTGTGCCAGCTAATATGGAAAAGGCAGTAAAGTAAGTGTAAAAGATTTTGAAGAACACTCCACTGACATCTTTTACACAGGGATAAAATGACATTTGGCAAGTAGGTAATAATAATTTAACGTTGAGCCCCTGTTTCTTCAAAACATCGAAGTACTGCACTGATTACTTGCATCTCCCTTTACAGTCTTCCATGTGCCATACTGTATGTCAGGCTTTTTCAACCAGGTTAGCCAGGTTCACGTCTCTTCAGGGGTGCCTGGGCCAAATGCCTATAAATCGCCCCAAAATTATTTACGAACCAGCGGGTGGATAAAGCCTTCCTTTCAGTTACACAAAGCCACACATTTTAATTTCATCATTAAAACCTTCTAGCCACCACCACCAGCGTCCTAACATCCGGTGACATCATCAAATGATGAGGAGGACTTGCACAGCATGCTTGTTTGCCCCTCCCTTGCCCCTCTCTGTCAGCACTGGGGTCAAATTAGCAGAGTAAGGGAGCAAAACTGATGGAAAAGGGAAATATTGGAATACTAGTCAGTACCAGTGTGCAAGGGTTTATTTGCTTTGGAAGAGTGAATCAATCTATGAATATAATGTTGGGTGTCCTACGTGTGTAGATGTTGCTACATTTTGTAAAAAGGGGCAAGATTGTACATCGTCTTTTAAGAATGCTTTGACAGATAAATTTGCCGTACGTGATACTTAGAACTGTATGAGGATCTTACAAAAACAAGGCCTTATTCATTTCACTACACAAACCTTTTTTTTACATTTGAAAGTATATGCAAATGAAATCTCTTCAATGTAAAATTTCTTTCCCTGCATGTGTTCTCACTGTAAGTGCACTCTAAAGCACACCTTATGCGTTACAATCTAATTGTAGTTTCCTTTAGATCTACCAACAAGTTCACCTTTGGGAACATGTTACATGTTCCACCCATTTTTTGGGTGGAACACGTTCCCACTGCTGCAGCCACTCCCCGATGCCTTCTTTCCTTGTGATAGCAGTATGGGGAGCAATTTCCCATAGCTGCTGTACATTTTTAAAAACAGCGGGCCATGCAGGTTTTCTGTGTATGAATGAACTACAAGTCCTGACATTCTTTGCGGCTATCAGCGCGTAGTTTTCAATGAACTACCATGTCACTGTTGAGCACTGTGGTAGTTCATTAAGTCTTGCTGTCAGTGTGAAGCTATAATGTAAGGTTAGATAGCTCAAACTGACAGTCTGCATAAGACCTGCATGGCATCAGCGATCTGATTGCTGGTGCAGTGCTTTCCAGACTCCAAAAAAAAAAAAAAATTAGTAAATGCGCATTTTTTTTAACCTGCAAAAAAATGTGCATTTATTTAATTTTTTTGTGAACTTATCCTTTAAAGTGGTTGTAAACCCTTACAGACCACTTTGGCCTACAGGTAAGCCTATATTAAGGCTTATCTGTAGGTCCAAGAAATATCTCCTTAACCTGCACGGTTAAGGAGATATTTTACAAAAAAAGGGGCATAACTGAAGGCCAACATGCCGTCACGGCTCCCGCGCGCATGAGTGACGTCATCGCTGCTCCGGCCACTCACAGCACCGGAGCAGCGATACCCAGAAAGAAGATGGATGCTCCGTGGAAGAGGGGACAGCGGTGACATCGCTGGCTCCTGTGTCAGGTAAGTGACACATAATGGGCTACTATGCGATGCATAGTAGTCCATTATGCTTCACCTTTGTAGGGAAACAAAGAGGAAGTAAACCCATTAGGGTTTGCTTCCTCTTTAATACAAGAGCCTGCCTGATCAGATCCCAATTGATTCATTAGTTTAGATAGGTCCCCATATTACATAGTTTTGGTTAATCTAAATTTGTGCAAAGATTGTATTCTCAGATTGTAACATGTATGGTGAGCCTTGGATACAAATCAAATTTCTGGCATCCCCTGCAACATGAGCTCATTTTTGTTCAGATTACCTACGTTTTGCGCTATTTATTAAGGGCACAGACATCGTAGCTTTCTCATTACGACCCTGAGATTACACCAAATGGTTATAAAGAAGGCTGACTCGTTCAGAAATCAGTTAGAGAAAGGACATGGTCAGAGTATGGAATGTATTTGTAGAAAAGTTTACTAAAATCTGTGCACTGTATATGGCTTTATGTACAACAATTGTGTGCAGAACACTTCCAGGTTGTCACTTTGCTAAGAAGCAACATTACATTTTTTTCACAATTTTTGAAAACGATTGTCTTGTTTATGGAGATTAAATATGTTGTATCAATTGTTAAACAGAAGTAAGGTTTTCCTTTGATTTTTGGCATGAAGTTCTTGCTGCCATCAAAGTCTTTTTTCATCTGATTGCAGAATGTCTGGATTGAATTGGGCCCTTACTTTCAAAGATATTCATGGGAAAGAAACAATAATTGAGCAGTCTGATATTACTTTTAGAGATACATCCCTTACTTTATATTGGAATAGTTATACTTGGCCTGGCTTTCAAACTCTGATCACACTTCAGCTCCATGGAGTTACACATATTCAGACTGATTGTTTGCGTACTCCTAAAAACGGGTATGTATTTTTTTCTGTTTGTCCTGTAACTGTTTTAAGTTCACACCGAAAAATGTATGTGTTTAAATATGCCTTTTTCAGCACATTTTTATTATCAGATCTATGCTAACGAGATTAAGGAAATAAGATTATGCCAGAGTTTCAGCCCTTTTCTTTTGCTTGCGTAGATTGAGGGAATTGTATATGTTATTACTTGATCTTTTTTTTATTTCTTTTATCTCTCTCTATCCAAATGTCTTGTTTTTTTCCCCATACAAAAACATATTTGGGAAGCACTCACCAATGCGTTTAAATTCAAGATGGTGCTGCCATAAGACCAACAAGCAATAGCGAACATATTACAGCGCACACATTCAAGAATGACGTTTCCTGCAGGGCTAGTTAAAAACACCTGAACATATTCAAATAAATACGGGGGTTTGGTCACACTATATTGTTATATAGTGCTAAGCCCACTTACTGCGACAAAGTACCCCGAATTAGTGGGTACTTTGTCGCAGTAAGTGGGCTTAGCACTATATAACCATATAGTGTGACCAAACCCCCGTATTTTTTGTATATGTTCAGGTGTTTTTAACTAGCCCTGCAGGAAACGTCATTCTTGAATGTGTGCGCTGTAATATGTTCGCTATTGTTTTTTTCCCCATCCCTCTCTCTAGCCAACTTTTTTGTTCTTTCTCTTATTCTTTCTCTCCCTTATTCTTTGTTCCTCCCCCTCTTTTCCTCTCTTTTCCATGCATTCTCTATTTTTATTCCTTCTTTTACACCTTGGTGGGGGGGAATTAGTGGCAGTGCTGGGGGAGTTCTGATCAGCCAACTTAGGTGCTCTTGATCAGGGTCATCTGCTGATCTGAGAACTGTAGTTTGGACTTTTAATGGCATATAATCACAGGTAGTTTTACTCACTGTGTCTCCGACTTTGTGGCGTCTCGTAGCAGTGACACCTATGCCGAAATCCGAAGATAGTCTCCTTCAGCCCCTCCCACTTCACATTCCTCACCAGTCAGCTGACCTCTAGTCTCTGTCCCCCAGCCATGCTGTGAACTGAATTGGTGGCGGCTAAGAGGGCGGCCGCGGGCTCCAGGAACAGCCCAGCTAGGCGGCCACAGGCTCCAGGGACAGCCCTGCTGGGCGGCCGCAAAAAGGTTGGGAGAGTGGTGCGGGCTTCAGGAACAGCCCAGGATTCGGTAACCCCTGGCAAATTGTCATTTGACTCCCCTGGCCCTGGGGGGTCCCGAACCCCAGGTTGAGAACCATTGAGATAGAGCTTAAAAATGTTTAACCCTTTAAATGCTAGATCCATTTTTTTTTTCTGAAAAAACATGTTAGCAGTGGCAGTTTTTTTTTTTTTTTTTCACACAGTAATTGAGCTACTGTATGTTTTCACTGAAAAATACACTCACATTTATTTTAGAGCACACACTATATATTCGGGACTTTGGTTTGTTCTAAGCCAAGGGACGCAGTTTACTCTGCTTGCCTCTGGGCATTGTTCTTCAGTAGATAGAGGAGACATAGACTTTTGACTTGTGAATATTTATTTCACCCTGGCCAATCACTGTAGGGTTTATTCCAGTGATATAGGCTAGGAAAGGGAATAACAATTTGGGGACACCTTCTAGAAAGGTTTTTCCCTGCTGGGCTTTGACTTGAGAGGATGTTTGTGTAAAGAGTCCAATCTTGGCCTCCCAGACCTGCTTTGCAAGATGGTGAGTCTGGAGGCGCTTGCCTCCCAGACCTGATGCCTGGGGAGGGTATAGCTGCTGGAAGGTCCAGTTCAGGCTTCTCGGACCCCTTGCTTGGGGAAAAGAAGCTGAAATAAGTCTGGCTTAGTCAATTGCTAGTATTGCTTAGAGTGGTGTTTCTCAATTCCAGTCCTCAGCGCACGACAACAGGTCATGTTTTCAGGATTTCCCTCAGATGAAACGGCTGTGATAATTACTAAGGCAGTAAAACTGATCAAATCACCTGTGCAAAATAATGGAGTCTGAAAACATGACCTGTTATGTCGCCTTGAGGACTGGAGTTGAGAAACACTGGCTTGGTGGTCCACAATTAGCCTGTGAGAAGGGCTAACGATAGCTAAAGGCAGCTGTCTATCTGGCCTACTTAATGTGGAAGTCTGTCAATCGTTGTCGTCATCGGTGGGTGTTTGGGTGCAGCTTAAAGTGGTTCTAAAGTTAGAAGGTTTTTTTATCTTAATGCATTCTATGCATTAGGAAAAAAACCTTCTGTGTGCAGCAACCTCCACTAATACTTACCTGAACCCCATCTCGATACAGCAATGTTGCACTAGAGTCTCGGCTCTCCAGGACTCTCTCTCCTCATTGGCTGAGACAGCAGCTGGGCGCCATCGGTTCCCGCTGCTGTCAAAGTCAGTGAGCCAATGAGGTGAGAGAGAGGGGACACAGAGCAATGGCTTGGCTCGGGGGTGCCCTACATAGCAGGCTGCTTGCTGTGTGGGCACTCGTCAGGAGGGAGGGGCCATGAGTGCTGGCGAGGGACCCGATGTGACAGAACCCACTGTCACTGTGTGTTTTGGAAGGGGCTGGCCTCCTACCCACAGATTATGGCCCAGCAGAGAACTAGAGACGTGGGGACAAAATGACGTTGGGATGATGTCTATACAAGTTGCATCACTTCTCCCCATCCTCCCCCTCTTTTTATTGTGTTTAATTATGTTAGGTCATGGCACGTAGACAAAAGGTGTGGTTACACATCCTAGCAGGAGGGGCTGCCTGCTTATCATAATCCCTTTTGTGTGTTTCAACTGTAGTTTCTGTTTGACTGTACAAGTGTCGCGTTTCTATTGGTTCTTGTCCCCTACCCCCTCTATGACAAGGCTAAGGTG
Organism: Lithobates sylvaticus; assembly: GCA_028564925.1. NCBI lineage: Eukaryota > Metazoa > Chordata > Amphibia > Anura > Ranidae > Lithobates > Lithobates sylvaticus. Next base: position 171,978,504 of record CM053030.1, on the reverse strand, counting down.
GGTGTCCCTGTGTTTAAAGGTGTATGTTTTGTACTTATTTAACAGTTTATGCTCTGCACGTTTAACCACCAACACCTGTGTGGTTTGCCTCGTGATTGGGGGTTAAGAGCTGGTTATGACGAGTCTGCCAGCTGCAGGTGCGTTTTGGAGAACAGAAGAAACGGGTCTGGCGGAGGTGCCCAGCCAGGGTATCCGGGATCCTTCACACCCGAGAAGAGGAAGATCTGGGCTGCTCTGTGCAAAACCACTGCACAGAGCAGGTAAGTATAACATGTTTGTTATTTTTACACAAAAAAAAACGAGACTTTTGTCAGAGTACCAGTAGAAAAGCTAGGAGGGCCTGTAAAATCTGGCAGCCTCTTGGGGGGTAAGTGCTACAATAAAAGTCTTTTATTTAAAAAATATGAATTTCTCTTATATTCACCGACCGACACTGCTCCTCTCTGTAACAAATGGGTTGTTAGCCTTATCACTAGGAGAATACTAGGCATAGTTATAATACAACACTCAGAACTCTTAGTTCCGCCCAGGGGGCGGTCCCTTGGGTAACAACCCTTTTGTCTGCAGACAGACCTCCCGTTTTATTTTGCCTAGTAAAGGAGAAAGACCTAGGAACCCTGCGGGCCCATCGGTCTGTGCTTTTTTTATGCAGAAGCTTGGCTTTTTGCGCAAGATGTCTGATCATGTGATCTACTATCAACAGCCGGCTGGGTGACAGGCTGGATACCCTTATCCTTGTAGTCTCCCCAGTCCGGCCATCGAGCGTGTGCAGGTCGCAGCTATGGCTCGGCAGGCCACGACGAAACCTCAGCTCCAGAGGTGGTCATGAGCTTTTATGCTCCGGGGCATACATATGACCGGGCTACTGATGTCACAGTATGCCGGGCCAGCAGCTACCCTGTACTGATCAGTGAGTAGTTCTGCAGTGGAATGTCTCCCAGCTCTTCAGGACTGGTAAGTACAGATCTCCCTGCCTCGGTGGGGCTGAGCAGCTGGGCATTCCCTGGGATGTCGATTCTGGGGTTCCTCTCCTCCTCCCTCTCTAACCTCTCCAGTCCCTATCTCCCCCCTCCTCCCTGGTGGGGTGCTGCATGTGGCTGCTGAGCGGTGTATGTCTGTATATACAGGGATCTCTGTGGGCTCTCACCTGAGATGCTGGCTGGCTGGGGGTGTCCTGGGTCCTGTGGGTTATGCTCCCGGAAGGTGCCTGTGAGGATCTGCTGTGGTCTGGTGCGGCGCTGTGTCTCTGCTATCATCTTTGCTTTCTGTACCTCATGGAGCTGCTGGCGCCCATTTTAGGTGTGGGCGAGGGCAGCATGCCTTCCTGGACTTCAGCGGCCATTTTCCAAGTTATCGCCTATTCAGGACACTGGCGGCCATTTTCTGGAAGTCTGAACACGTTCTCAGTGTTCTCTAGCAGCAGCATGACTCATGTGCCCTCACAGCCATTTTATTAAAGCATGAGCACACTTCTAGAACTTTTTAGCGCTCATTCTGGCGGCTGCCACCGACACAGTTTTTGTTTCCTCTGCACTTGGGAGCACTCAGGGACTACAGGCACTACTTGTGGACAGCGCAGAACTCCTCAGGGTGGTGAGTCCGGCGGAAAGGGCCCCTTAGTCAGCGGCGGCAAGGAGGGTGGGACTGTCACTGTCCTAAGTCCACTTCGGGTGGCAGACAGGATAGGGTCAGCATGGCTTCAGAAACTGGTGTTCCTTCCCCCGAAATCCATGCAGTTGCAACCGGGTCACCTGCGGTTTGCGCAGTGCCCATGGACACCCTGACGGCAGTCCTCAATTTGCTCATTGCCAAGATAGAGGTGGTGCGTGGGAAGAAAAGTGCACTAAAGAGGCCCCTGCCCCCCGACCTCTGGGGAGAGCGCTGACGCAGACTCGGGTCCTGCTGAGGCTGGTGACCCCTGCTCTGTCTTGTCAGTTGACGCTGACCAGCGCCGTTTCGGACAGGAGGATGAGTCCCCGTCTGTGTCCGGGCGCTTGTTGGAGCACTTATCACAGCTGTGCGTGATACCCTGAAGATTCAGGAGCCAACAGATTCCTCTGCTGATGTACCGGCCCCTTTTGGGTCCCGCAAGCCAGCATGTTCACCTAAGGTGTTCCCGTATCTGACTTATTTTGACAAGTTCATTTACAGGGAATGGGGTCGCCCGCAACGGACCTTCGGTCCCCAAAATCATGACGGTGCGTTAAAGATGGTCAGCTCCTCCGGTCCTGGACCCCCCAGTATCCAGGTTAAATAAAGTAACCACGATCATGGTTGAGGGGACTCCTGCATTCAAGGATCCCACGGGCAGGAAGGCCGTGGCAGTGGCTCATTCTTAGTTGACAGTGGTGGGGTCAGCCGTGCGACCAGTACTGACTGAGTGGGCAAAACTTTTGCACCGCGAATTGGGAGAGCAACAGGCTTCTCCTGTCTGCATGGGAACTAGCAGACCAACTAGTGCAAGGCCTTAAGTACGTCTGTGACGCGGCCCTGGATACTCTCCCTCTGTTATCCAGGGCTTCAGTGTCAGCTGGGTGCTGAGGCGCCTGATTTGGCTAAAATGCTGGTCTGCTGACCAGGCATCCAAAAAAGCCCGGACGGATCGTCCCTTCCTTGGCAACCGGCTCTTTGGAGCCTCATTAGATGACATTGTTAAAAATGCCACCGGTGGTAAGAGTACACTACTCCCACAGGCCAGGAAGGCTAAGGAGCCACGCCGTAGGCAAGGGCCCTCCTTTTCCGCTCAGGCGGCTTTTTCGTGCGCCCGGAGCTTCGACAAAACGTCCCAGCCCGACAGGACGTCCACGGACGATCAAAAACATCCCTGGAACCGCAAGCCTGCGAATAAAAGTGCTACCGCATGAAGGTTTGCCCCCACCCATATCTCGGGCGGGGGGTCGCCTTCGGGAGTTTGCAGCCCGGTGGTCCTCCCGGTTATCCGACCAATGTGTCTGCGATCTGATTTCCACAGGTTACAAGATAGAGTGGCCGCCAAACAGTTTCTTTCCCTCCAGCATGCCCGTATCCCCGGCTCGCCAGGAGGCCCTCTTGGGGGTGGTAAGGGATTTGCTGAAGTGCGGGTGATTGTACAGGTTTCGGAATCGGAACGCTTCCAGGGATTCTACTCCACTCTGTTTGTGGTTCCCAAGAAGGAAGGGTACGTCCGATCTTGGACCTAAAAGCCCTCAATCACTTTGTAAAAGTGCAGAGGTTCAGAATGGAATCTGTTCGCTTAGTAGTCGCACTCCATCAAGGGGACTCCTTGGCGTCCTTAGACATCCAAGATGCGTACCTGCACATACCCATATGCCTTCGGCATCAAATGTTGCTGCGGTTTACAGTCGGGGAAGCCCACTACCAGTTCGTGGCTCGTCCCTTTGGTCTGGCTTCAGCCCCCCGAGTCTTTATCAGGGTATTGGCTCCAGTGTTGGCATTGCTACGGCAACGTGGGATCGCGATCAGGTGATACCTAGACAATCTTCCGTCTCAGAATTAGATGACGATGTGGCGATCACCATGCAGACCCTGCAAGATTTTGAGTGGCTGTTAAACCTAATGAAGTCGGTGATTGTGCCGACCCAGCGTCTGGAGTACCTAGACTTGCGGCTGGGCTCCAGGGAAGCGAGAGTGTTTCTTCCTTCGTACAAATTGCAGACTCTCAGATCCGTGGTAAAACAGTGGATGAACCACGAGTGGTCGTCGCTCCGCTTTTGCATGCGAGTACTGGGATTCATGGTAGCCCCCTTCAAGGCAGTACTTTATGCCCAGTTCCACACCAGAGTCCTGCAGAAGAAGATTTTGACAAAATAGGACAAATCTCAGTTGTCCCTGGGTCGACAGATCCAGGTGAGCCAGTCAGTCAGAGACTCACTGATCTGGTGGTTGAGGTCCCCGGTGATTCAGTCTGGGAAATCGGCCTCTCCACATGGTCGATGGGACTGCAAGGGCGTCCAATCAGGATCCAGTCAGACAACGCCACGGCGGTGGCATACGTCAATCACCAAGGAGGAACAAGAAGCTCAGCCGCTGCTCGGGAGGTCGCTCACATACTTCGGTGGGCAGAGCGACACGTACCGGCCCTGTCTGCCATTTACATCCCAGGAGTGGAGAACTGACAGGCGGACTATTTGAGTCGACAGGTGCTGGGCCCAGGGGAATGGTCATTGCATCCGGAGACATTCAGGTTACTGTGCCTGAGGTGGACACCAGACGTGGATCTGCTTGCCTCCCGTATCAATCGGAAGGTGCCAAGATTCGTGTCCAGGACAAGAGATCCGTGGGCCGACGCGTCAGACGCGCTGGTGGCTCCGTGGAATCAGTACCAGCTGATCTACGCCTTTCCTCCACTAAAACTGTTGCCACGTCTGTTTCACAGAGTGGAAGCTGAGGGGATCCCAGTGATACTGGTTGCCCCAGATTGTCCGCAGCGTCCCTGGTACGCAGGCCTGGTGCGTCCGGTGGCAGTCGCTCCCTGGCGACTGCCGCTGCGAGAGGACCTTCTGTCTCAAGGTCCAATTCTCCATCCTGCTTTACCATCGCTGACTTTAACGGCATGACTATTGAGAGCCAGGTGTTGAGGAACCGGGGTCTGTCGGACTCGGTGATCCCAACTATGTTGGGAGCACGGAAATCTTCTTCTCGGAAGCTATACCATCGTACCTGGAAGGCCTACATCTCCATGTGTGAGGAGAAAGGATGGCATCCGTGCTCCTTTTCCATATTCAGGATCCTGCTGTTTCTTCAGCAAGGAGTAGACCAGAAGTTGGCATTAAGCACAATTAAATGGCAAATTTCAGCCTTGGCTGTCTTTTTCAGCGACCCCCTGGCATCTTGCTCCTTAGTGAGTACCTTCGTTCAGGGGGTACGACAGGTAGTCCCTCTGGTGCGTCCACCGCTACCCCCTTGGGATCTGAACCGGGTGTTGGCGCTTCAAAAACCGCCATTTGAAAATATCAGGGGGATTCCTCTGTTGACTCTTTCCCTGAAAGTGGTCTTCCTAGTGGCCATCACATCGGCCAGGAGGTTTTCGGAACTGGCGGCCTTGTCTTGCAAGTCGCCCTATCTGGTTATCCACAAGGATAAGGTGGTGTTGTGTCCGCAACTGTCTTTGCTACTGAAAGTGGTCTCGGCTTTTCATATCAATGAGGACATTGTATTGCCATCTCTGTGTCCTAAGCCGAAGCACCCTAAGGAGGTGGCCCTTCACGCTTTGGATGTGCTTCGGGCTTTTGAGGTGTATTGTTTGAGGTGTATTGTCTGCCACGGCTCCCTTTCGGAAGTCGGACTCACTGTTTGTTTCGGTGGGTTCCAAAGAAAGGCATGGCGGTCTCGTCGGCCGCCATTTTCAGGTGGATCAGACAGATTGTAGTACAAGCCTACGCCTTGAAGGGGCAGATGCCCCCTTTCCGGTCACGGGCCACTCCACAAGGGCAATCGGAATGTCTTGGGCTTTACGACACCAAGCGTCTGCTGCTCGGGTGTGTAAAGCGGTGACCTGGTCGTCTGTCCACACGTTTACCAAGTTCTACAAGGTAGACATCGGTGCATCGGCTGATGCCTGTTTTTCCTACAAAGTTTTGCAGGCGGCCATGTAGTTGCAATTGAATATGCAATATATATTTTCTGTTTTTTCGATAAAAACGCAGTACTGTTATGTTAATGCACTGTTGCATTACTTCCCCAGTTTGATGCGGTTTTGGGTGATCACTCCTGTTGAGAATACCCTGATTCTTGTGGTGGTTTTTCCAGCACTGTTGTTTTTTGTGGGTAAAGTTTCACTAGTTCCCACCTGCCATGGTGGATGAAGTTTTTGTGCTGTTTTCCCACCCCTCGTTTGGCACTGCTTGGGGACGTCCCATTTGTTACAGAGAGGAGCTGTGTCGGTCGGTGAATATAAGAGAAAATAGGATTTTTTGTACTCACCGTAAAATCCTTTTCTCTGTAATTCACCGACCGACACAGCACACGCCCCTCCCTTTTATCTTTACGTTATACTGCTTGTTGACGTATTGAGGTCTGTCTTCAGACAGGAGGGTTGTTACCCAAGGGACCGCCCCCTGGGCGGAACTAAGAGTTCTGAGTGTTGTATTACAACTATGCCTAGTATTTTCCTAGTGATAAGGCTAACAACTTATTTGTTGCAGAGAGGGGCTGTGTCGGTCGGTGAATTACAGAGAAAATGATTTTACGGTGAGTACAAAAAAAAATCCTATTTTCCCCGGTGTAGATCCATCACCAATCACAATGACCACCGATCCGAAAAAAAGAAAAAGATCCGCACCCGACACAGACTCCTGCCGTCTCACAGCTCCACCGAAAATAAACACAGAGACAGGACCACCCGGTGATGGAGTACCCCATACTCATTCACCTAAGGGGGGGCCAGGATCTGGGGCTTCCAGATTCCGATAAGCCCCCTGCCAAGAGACCCCCACGGTCACCAGCCAAGGTTGTGAGGAAGAGGTCCTTGTTCCCATCAACCCTTGCCCCAAAGCACTTCCCCATGTTGATGGCATGTGACCTGCCGGGCTGCATGATCGGATAAGGGTCTTGTATGGATTTTGGTGTGAGGGGCAATTACTGGTTGTTAAGGACTCCGGCTACCGCTGGTGTTAAATTCCTGCAAACTTTCACTACTAAAACACCACATCACTTCATAAAATAGTGCATGGCAGTGTTTTAGTAGCCTTTTTTGTGAATGGCAAAAACATTTTTGAACATTACGGATTATTTTACCTCATTTCTTAAAGTGGTAGATACCGCTTTGTGACTGGAGCCCACTATTTACTAGAAGTACAATAAATTATTTTTGCTGCTGTTCTCTGGTAAACATCTTCCTCCTCTGATGCTCCCCACCTTCTCCGCTACAATCTTCCAGTGTTACAGGAGGTAAGTCATCTGAAAGAGCTGGAGTGTCCAAATGTCCATTCTTTCTGCACCCCTCCGCCATCCATAAATGCTGTACTATCTCTCATATGAATGAAAAATGGTCATTCATACTAGGTGGACCCTTCAATCATCTGTAACTCACCATTTATAGATTGTTGGGGTGGAGGGGGAGAGAATTTGAGGAGGAAGATTTCTAAAAAAAGCAGGAAACGGGACACATTACACTGATATTAATGTATTAATTGATATGTATGTATTGTTTTTTTTGTTTAAAAATAACAAACATGTTATACTTGCCTGTTCTATGCAGTGATTTTGCACAGAGCAGCCTAGATCCTCCTCTTCTCTGGTCCCTCACCGGCGCTCCTGGCCCCTCCCTCCTGCCGAGTGCCCCCACAGCAAGCAGCTTGCTATGAGGCACCCGCTGCACTGTGTGTCCATTCAGGCACGGAGCCGTGGCTCAGCCCCGCCCCCCTCTTCTTTAATTGGTTAACTGGCTTTAATTGACAGATGGCGCCCACTGTGTGTCTCAGACAATCTGGAGGGAGAGTCCCGGACAGCCGAGTTTCTTGTGCAACATCGCTGGATTGAAATGGGGCTCAAGTATTAGGGGTACTGAGGGGGGCTGCTGCACACGAAGGTTTTTTATCTTAATGCATAGAATGTGTTAACCACTTCAGCCCCGGAAGAATTTACCCCCTTCCTGACCAGAGCACTTTTGCAATACGGCACTGCGTCGCTTTAACTGACACCTGGGTGCAAAATCGCAGACGTGCGACATTGCACGCAAACAAAATTGACGTCCTTTTCTTCCCACAAATAGAGCTTTCTTTTGGTGGTATTTTATCACCTCTGCGTTTTTTTATTTTTTGCAATATAAACAAAAAAAGAGCAACGATTTTGAAAAAAAGGTAATATTTTTTTACTTTTTGCTATAATAAATATCCCCAAAAAATATATAAAAAAAACTAATTTCTTTCTCAGTTTAGGCCGATATGTATTCTTCTACATATTTTTGGTAAAAAAAATCACAATAAGCGTATATTGATTGGTTTGCGCAAAAGTTATAGCATCTACAAAATAGGAGATAGATTTATGGCATTTTTATTATTCATTTTTTTATTACTAATGGCGGCGATCTGCGATTTTTTTTTTTTTTTATCGTGACTATGACATTGCGGCGGACACATCGGACACTTTTGACACTCTTTTGGGACCAGTGACATTTATACAGCGATCGGTGCTATAAAAATTCACTGATTACTGTGTAAATGACACTGGCAGGGAAGGGGTTAAACACTAGGGGGCGATCAAGGGGTTAAGTGTGTCCTAGGGAGTGATTCTAACTGTGGGGGGATTGGCTCACTGCAACATGACAGAGATCACTGCTCCCGATGACAGGGAGCAGTAGATCCCTGTCTTGTTGCTAGGCAGAACAGGGAAATGCCTTGTTTACATAGGCATCTCCCTGTTCTGCTGCTCTGTGTCACGCTCGCGAGCCCCCGGCGGACATCGAGTCTGCAGGACCTGCGAGCACGCCCACTAAGCCACGTCTTTAAAACGACGTACAGGTACGCCCATTTGCACAGCCATGCCATTGTGCCGACGTACATCGCCGTGCGCTGGTCGGCAAGCAGATAAAGCTGGAAGGTTTTTTATCTTAAAGCCTTCTATGCTGTAAGATAAAAAGCCTTCTTTGTGCAGCAGGCCCCCTAATACGTACCTGAGCATCATGTCTATCTAGCGATGTCCACCAATGCCTTGTCAGTCCGGGACTCTCCCTCCTGATTAGCTGAGAGACAGCAGCGGCGCCATTGACGCCTGCTGCTGTCAATCAAACTCAGTTAGCCAATCAGGAGAAAGAGAGGGGGCAAGGCCGAACTGCAGCTCCATGTCTGAATGGATACATGGAGCTGCAGCTCGGCTCGGGTGCTCCCATAGCAAGCTGCTTGGTGTGGGGGCACACAACAGGATGGAGGGGCCAGAAGCTCCAGCCAGCAACCCGAGAAGTGGAGGATCTGGGCTGCTCTGTGCAAAACCACTTTAGAGAGCAGGTAAGTATAACCTGTTTGTTATTATAAAAAAAAAAAAAAGAGACTTTACAATCAGTTTAAGATAAAATAACTGCCTTTACAACCACTTTAAGTAATATCCCTTGTGCTGATTAGTTTTTTAAATTAAGCTTAGATTTTATTACAAGCTATTTTTAATTGCTGACGTTCATTGCTGTGGTTGACACGTTTGTAAGTGCTAACATTAACCATTTCATTCCCGGCGTATAGTCAAATGACGTCTGCAGATGGGATCTCGCATCCTGGGCGGGTGTCATGATGTCCTCTGCTTCCTGCCGTTATAGGGGGCATACGCAAGTCGCGTCACTGAGGAGCTGATGTCCGCCGGGCACCTGCGATTGCTCCTGACAAAGCAGGAACGTGGATGTGTGTGTGTAAATACACAAATCCACGTTCTGTCAGGGGAGAGGAGACAGATCCTGTGTTCCTAGTATATAGGAACACCAATCGGTCTCCTCCCCCAGTCAGTCCTGTCTCCACACAGAGAACACATTTAACTCCTTGATCGCCCCTAGTGTTAACCCCTTCTCTGCCAGTGACATTTGTACAGTAATCAGTGGCTATTTATAGCACTGATCACTGTATAAATGTCAATGATTTCACAAAAGTGTCTGATCTGTCCGCCACAATGTCACAGTCCTGATAAAAATCGCAGATCGCCGCCATTACTAGTAAAAAAAAAATTATAAAAATGCCATAAATCAATAACCTATTTTGTAGGCGCTATAACTTTTGCGCAAACCAATCAATATACGCAATTTTTTTTTCTTTACCAAAAATTTGTAGAAGAATACATATCGGCCTAAACTGAAGAAAACATTTTTTTTTTTTTTTATATTGGGGATATTTATCATAGCAAAACGTAAAAAAAAAAAAAAAAAGGTGTGTGTGTGTGTGGTATATATATATATATATATATATATATATATATATATATATATATATACCACCAAAAAAAAGCTCTATTTGTGTTTAAAAAAAATTATAAAAATGTCATATGAGTACACTGCTGCATTACCAAGCAGGACACCATGCACATTGCTATTGATTTTTTTTAAAGGAAATGTGTTTATATTATGTGGTCAGTTTTAGATGAAAACTTCTTAGGACCGGTTATCACCAGAACGCTGTGCGGGATAGGTGCATTCTGTGGGAAACGTGCATGGAACATGCCTTTCCCTCACCGAGCACAAAAGGCACTGCCTTTGCGATCTGCTGTGGGTGCCAATGTAATGTTAATGGCATCCCAAATGCAGATTGCAAATGCAATGAATGGACTGCAAAGTCGCACTGCACGTGGACTGCGTTCCTCTGTTGTTCAGGTGTGAACCAGCTCTTAGGGGATGTCTTTTAACTCTCCCAATACAGCGCTAGCCATACACTGTGCAAATGTTGGCCAGATCCTGATGAGCCAGCCAAGAATCACTCCATGGGTGTT
>CM053030.1:171943805-171967646 GCA_028564925.1 Lithobates sylvaticus | reverse complement strand
GCCAGAACCACCTCTGGAGGGAGTCTATTCCACATTTTCACAGCTCTTACTGTGAAGAAACCTTTTCGTATTTGGAGATGAAATCTCTTTTCCTCTAGACGTAAAGAGTGCCCCCTTGACCTCTGTGTTGACCGTAAAGTGAATAACTCACAAACTGGCCACAGCTAATGGACCAGTTTGTATGCGGCCCTAGCAGAAAGTGCTGCTGCATCCAGTGGCAGCATTTAGATGCCTCTGAACACAGAAAACTATCTGCAATCATATCGCCATGTGATTGTAGCCTAAGGGCCAGTTCACACTGGTCCAACATGCGCTCCAACTTCCAGAGCACAAGTCGCATGACATGTCGAAATCAATGGTTCCCTATGAGAGCCGTCTTAACTGGTCCGTGTCGGTCCGACTTTGAAAATGCTCCCTGTACTACTTTGGTTCGGCTTGGGCACGATTTGAGCCCATTGATTTGAATGTAAGTCGCATCGTCTTAACTGATCCGACTTGTGGCGCGCAACTTGCGCTCTGAGGATCTTGAACCCCACACCAAAACCAGACCCTTCAGATCTGGTATGAATTTTAAGAGGAACCCACGCCAAAATAAAAAAAAAAAAAGGCGTGGGGTCCCCTTCAAAATCCATACCAGACCCTTATTCAAGTGTGCAGCCTAGCAGGTCAGGAAAGGGGGGAGGAGCGAGCATCCCCTCTCCTGGATCATACCAGGCCACATGTCGTCAACATGGGGGGGTGGGTGCTTTGGGGCAGGGGGACAAGGGCCTCTTCCCGACAACCCTAGGCGGTGGTTGTGGGGGTCTGCAGGCAGGGGGCTTATTGGAATCTGGAAGCCCCCTTTAAGAAGAGGGCCCCCAGATCCTGCCCTCCCTATGTGAATAAGTATGGGGTACATTGTATCCCTACCCATTCACTAAAAAAGTGTCAAAAATAAATAAAAACAGTACACATGTTTTTGACAAAGTCCTTTATTAAAAACGTAGAATGTCCCTCATCACAGCTCCAACATGTCTTCTTTCTCTGGTTCTTCTCCCTCCTCTGGTTCTTCTCCCATCATTGACGATGTCTCCCTCTTCCGGTTCTTCTCCCTCTGCTGCTGATGTCTTTTTCCTCCGGTTCTTCTGCTGGTTCTTCTGATGTTTTAAGGGGGTCTCGCGATGATGTCACCAGATGGCCACGCCCCATGTCTATATAAGAACTGGCAGACAGCAGGAGCCGACACAACAGCGGGAGCTAGCATTGGGAGAAGAACCAACAGAAGAACCGGAGGAAGAAGACTTCAGCAGCGGAAGGGAACCGGAGGAGAGAAGAGAACCAGAGGACGGAGACATCAGCAATGGAAGGAGAAGAACCGGAGGAGGGAAACATTGGCAACGGAGGGAGAAGAACCGGAGGAGGGAGAAATCGGCAGAGGAGAAAGAAGACCCAGAGGGAGAAGACACGTTGAAGCTGTGCCCATACTAATTCACATGGGGGGCAGGATCTGGGGGCCCCCTTGTGAAAGGGGGCTTCCATATTTTGATGAGCCCCCTACCCGCAGACCCCCACAACCACCACCCAGGGTTGTCGGGAAGAGGTCCTTGTCCCCATCAACAAGGGGACAAGGTACTTTGGGGTGGGGGCGCAGAATGCACCCCCCATGTTGAGGGCATGCGGCCTGGTATGGTCCAGGAGGGGGGCGCTCATTTGCCCCCTCCCTTTCCTGTCCTGCCGGGCTGCATGCTCTCATAAGGGTCTGGAATGGATTGTGGGCGGGGGGGGCCCACGCCGTTTTTTTTTTTATTATGGTGTGGGGTTTTCGCCACAAGATCCATACCTGACTCAAAGTTGGATCCCGTTCATTGAATTTGCATGGAATTCGGATATGAAGTCACAGGGTAAAGTCGAATCAGAAGTCATGCAACTTCCATGTCGGAATAGTGTGAACATAGCCTAAGATGTAGATATCTGTGTACATGTTCTCTTAAAGCGGAGTTCTACCCATTTAAAAGTCAGCAGCTACAACAAATGTAGCATTTTACTTTTAATAAACACACACTCACCTGTTCCACTGTCCAGCGATGCCCGAAGTCTCGCTCCTCTCCCCCTCCTCTCTGCGGCGCCGGCATTGTAACTGTGGGCATTGTAACTTTACAGCTGGGCGTGCACTGTGCACGTGCAAGCCACGGGGTGCGTTGTGAATGGCCAGGCGTGTCCCAGAAGATTTCAGGGAAGCAGGGGGGAGAGGTGAACTTCCTTCTGGCACCGCGGCGCCAGGAGAGGAAGTGGTAGCTGGGTGCCTGTTAAAACTGGGTACCCACTCCCCCCCCCAAAAAAATCACATGCCAAATGTGGCATATCAGGGGGTTACCAGTACTTAAAGCGGAAGTTTCATTTTTGGGTGGAACTCTGCTTTAAGTACTTCAATACAGGGCATTTTCACCCCCTTCCTGCCCAGGCCAATTTTCAGTTTTCAGCGCTGTCGCACTTTGAATGACAATGCGGTCATGCAACACTGTACCCAAATTAAATTTTGATCATCTCTGCGGTTTTTATTTTTTTCGCTATAAACAAAAGAGCGACAAGTTTGAAAAAAAACACAATATTTTTTACTTTTTGCTATAATAAATATCCCAATTTTTTTTTTTAAAACGCATTTTTTCCTCAGTTTAGGCCAATATGTATTCTTCTACATATTTTTGGTAAACAAAAATCTCAATAAGCGTTTATTGATTGCTTTGCGCAAAAGTTACAGCGTCTACAAAATAGGGGATAGTTTTATGGCATTTTTATTAATATTTTTTTTTTACTAGTAATGGCAGCGATCTGCGATTTTTATCGTGACTGCGACATTATGGCAGAGAGATTGGACACTTTTGGCGCTATTTTGGGACCATTTACATTTATACAGCGATCAGTGCGATTAAAAATGCACTGATTACTGTGTAAATGTGACTGGCAGTGAAAGGGTTAACCAGTAGGGGCGCAGCAGGGGTTAAGTGTGTCCTAGGGATGTGTTCTAACTGTAGGGGGGATGGGCTACGCGTGACACGACACTGATCACCGCTCCCGATCACAGGGAGCTGTGATAATTGTCCTGTCATTAGGAAGACTGGGGAAATGCTTGTTTACATCAGCATTTCCCCGTTCTTCCTTTCCGTGAGACGATCGCGGGTATCCCTGCAGACACCGAGTCCGCAGGACCCACGATCACACTCATGGAGCTTGCAGCGGGCCTGCTCACGCCCACAATGCCGGTCTTAGAGGGCAACGTATAGGTACGTTAATATGCCTGTATGTACCCTTCTACCGACGTATATCGGTGTGAGCCAGTCGGCAAGGGGTTAAAGCATATAGCAACATGTTAAAGTGATTGTAAACTTTTTTTTTTTTTTTCAAACAACAAACATGTTATACTTACCTGCTCTGTGCAGTAGTTTTGCAAAGAACAGCCCCGATCCTCCTCTTCTGGAGTGCCCCCTGCTGGAGCTCCTCCCCCCCGCTAGTGCCCACCATAACAAGCAGCTTGCAATGGGGGCACTTGTGCAGGCTTGCTCCCGAGCCAGCTCTGTGTGTTCTTAGACACACAGTACGTGGCTCAGCCCTGCCCCCTCTTCACTGGCCAATGGTGCTAACTGCTGTCTCTGAGCCTATGAGGGGGGAGAGAGCCAAGAGAGTTGCTGCTCTTGTGTACATTGCTAAATCAAGATTGGGCTCAGGTAGGTAAAGGGGGGGGGGGGGGATGTACCCAGAAGGTTTTTTTACCTTAATGCAGAGGATGCTGTGGGTGTCTCTGTTCTTGCTGCTGCAAAACTGTCCTGCCACTGGCCGATTTGATCAAGTTCTTAATAAGAATTAAGTGCCTGCAGATGACTTCCAAGTGCACTTGGATTTGCCTTTAGTAAATCAGGTTCTTTACATATACATTCACATCAGTCCCTGTCCTCAAGGAGCTTACAATCCAAGGTCCCTAAATCACATACATACACACACTAGGGAGGGATCGGTTTAAGGCTGGGTTCACACTGCAGCACGGAGCAGCTCACAGCATGAGTCTGGTGTGTCCCTGTTTACAGTTTCAGGTCCGATTTTAGTCAGAATTTATGTCTGAATTCTGACCTGAAACTGACCAGAAGACGCACAGGTCCCCTATGCGGAGCCGTCCTGGAGATGTGTAAACCGGCTCCATAAAGAGCCGGTCACAATTTCCTGACATGCAAATTGGATGCAGAGAAACCCACATCCAATTCGCAATAGTGTGAACCCAGCCTTATGCCGCGTACACACGGTCGGAATTCTCGTCGGAAAAAGCTCTGATGGTTTTCCCGTCGGAATTCCGACGGAATTTCGCTCAAACTGTCTTGCCTACACACCAAATTCCGACGGTCAATAACACCACGGCATACAACACGTTCGACAGCACTATTAAAGGGAAGTTTAATACTTCTGAGCATGCGTCAAATTGTTTCCGAGCATGCGTCGGAATTTTGTGTGTCGGAATTGCATACACACGATCGGAAAATCCAATAGAAAGGTTTTCCGTCGGAATAATTAAGAACAGGTTCTCAATCCATAGTCTGATGGGCATACACACAGTCGGAAAATCCGATGAAAAGCTCCCATCGGACTGTTTCCATCGGAAATTCCGACCGTGTGTACGCGGCATTAGACAGGAGCCAATTAAAGCGGACCTTCACCCCCCCCCCCCCCCGGGCACTCTTCTCCTCTCCATCCCCCTCCACAGTGCCAATAACAGGTTTTTGTTTGTTTGTTTTTGTTTTTTTCCATCAAAGGCTTGTCCCGAAATTCGCCGAGGTGAATAGCGGGGTGGGGGGTGAATATAAGTGATATAATGAGAGAGTTTAGGTGCACAGTATTTTTGAACTTCATTTTTGTCCTCTCAAATAATGCTGCAGCATGTTGCAAGCAAAGGGCAGCTCAATGAACAGATGGTCAGTAAGAACGGTCTGCTCCATTTTTGTACCACTTGCCGACCATACGCCGTCATTAAGCTGTGGCAAGGTGGCTCGGCTGCGCAAATCGCCGTAGCTGTAAGTCGGCTAGGGAACTCGCTTTTGTTGGCGCCTGCGCTCCCATTGGCCAGCGGGGGAGCCAATCAGTGGGTCAGGTGGACTCGATGTCCGCCGGCCACCCACGATCGTTCTCAGCAGTGACAGAACAGGGATCTGCCTGTGTAAACAATGCAAATCTCCGTTCTGACAGGGGAGATCAGATCCTGTCTTTCTGCTAGGAAGGAGGAAGACGGATCTGTGTGTTGTCCCAGTGAGCCCTTCCCCCATACAGTTAGAACACACAGTGAGGGAACACAGTTAACCCCTTGATCACCCCTGATGGTAACCTCTTCCCTGCCAGTGAGCAAATAAAGATCCCGATAGCCGCAATCCAAGAATAGTAATTTCTTTTATAGTAGATACAGTCCGTACAAAAACAGATTACAATTGCAAACTACTAACGCGTTTCACACTGGTGCTTAATCATAGCTAGCCCCTGCCAGTGTCATTAGTACAATAACAGTGCATGTTTTTAGCACTGATTACTGTAGTAATGGCACTGGTTCCCAAAAAGTGTCAAAACTGTCTGTTAGGTGTCCGATCTGTCCACCGCAATGTCGCAGTCTCGCTAAAAATCACTGATCGCCGCCATTACTAGTAAAAAAAAACAAAAATGCCATAAATCTATTCCCTATTTTGTAGACGCAATAACTTTTGCGCAAACCAATCAATATATACTTATTGGGATTTTTGTTTTACCAAAAATATGTAGCAGAATACACATTGGCCTAAACTGATGAAGAAATTAGTTTTTTTTTATATATATATATATTAGACATGTGCAATTCGTTTCGTTTTTTTTTTTGTTTTCCGCTAAAATTCGTTATATTCGTTCATTCGTTATCGTACGAATGAACGAATGATTCGCTAAAAATTTTAACGAATGTTCGAATCGAACGAATATGAAAAACAACGAAAATCCGAAATAACCAAATTAGAAACAACGAAACCTACGAAAGAAGAAAATCCGAAAAACGAAAACAGGAACAACGAAAATCAAAATGAACGAAAAAATTCGTACATTCGTACAACTTTTTTTTTTTTTGTTGAATTGGTCATTTTCCGTGTCCCCTTACAATGGCGCTGCCTAAAATGTAATAATAGCATACACATTACATCGAATGGATTGAACGAAAAAATTCGTACATTTGTAACTTTTTTTTTTTTTTTCAATTCGTAATTTTACGAACACCGACGACTTACGAAATTACGAATCTTACAATGGCGCTGACCTCAAATAAACAACAACCAAAAAATAAAAAAATTGACAAAAAAAGAATAAGCACGACCGCGCAATTGTCAAAAGCGACGCAGTGCCGCATCGCAAAAGTGGCCTGGCCATTAAGAGGGTAAATTCTTCCGGAGGCTGAAGTGGTTAGGCACCCCAAAGTACAAAAAAAGACCCTGCCAACCTAAAATAGAAAAGTAAAAAAAAAAAAAATCACAAAAGAAATGAAAACTCCTAATTACAACCCAATTTAATTTTAAAAGAAAAGTGCTACCAACATAAAATAAAAATCAATATACCCACCCCTGAAACAAAAACCTACTTTTTGCAGTTAAAAGTGATCGCTGACCTCAAATAAACAACAACCAAAAAAATTGACAAAAAAAGAATAAGCAGAAAAAACAGCAGAAATGGTGGTAGATTGTCCAAAGAGCTAGCAATCAGTAATAAAGAACAGACTCCATAAATGAATAGTTAATGAATTATTATGATTATTACATATTAAGAATTGGTTATTAGTCAAGCAGTGTGTTGGATGAAAGTACTGGCATGTCCTATAACTGACAGCAGAGGCTTCGCTCTCTTATGGTGTTACAGCGTGCGGCCACCAAGCGGCAGCAAAGAGTCAGGTGAGGTGAGGTGAGACGCTCCTCCCCCTTCGGTCCTGGTCTCCAGTGGTTACCGGGAAACAGAGCGGTACACATTCAGGTGAGGGACGCATGGTACATAATGGGGGCGCCGGGTTTGTGATTGTTAATGTGTTCAGAACTTTTCCTGTTGTTATAGCGGGTTGTCCGAAGTCTGTCCGAGTCTTGTTTTTAATACAGTTATCCCGAGTGTGGCCTGTTCACGAGGCTCCTCGGACTGACCACTAGGTGGCGGTATCAGAGGTCACGTGATGGGGAACCTGTGAGCGCACTTCCGGGTTTACAGGCGAGGAGGATGATGGTGGGTATTGATGATGATGAGGATGGTGTGTATATGTGCATTGATGGCTGTGTGTGTATATATGTATGTATATATATATATATATATATATATATATAATATATATATATATTTTATATTTATATTATACATTTTTTTATTTTTATTTTTTTATATAGAGGCATCTGTTTAATTTGTCCATTTCTCATGTGTGTAGGGTGGTTTTTGTTTTAATCAGAAGGTAGTTTTATTTGAACACATTAAAGCATGTTGTTGTGTTTTTTTTTTTTTTTTTTTTTTTTTTTTAATATTGCATACAAAGCCATGATGGCCTCCATATCATGAATAATTCTAAATGGTGAAGTTTATATTGCTGATGTGATTCTACTGGTGTAAATGAGCCCTCATGTTGTGGATGAAGGGGAGATGGCGAGTCAGGGCTCGTTCACACCATGTCCCCTGAGCTGGGTTGTTCTCCATAGATCGGCGCAGACCATTGTCCTCTATGTGCCCTCTTACCACCATAGCGCTGCTTTAAAAGGATAGCATGTCTGCATTTTTATGCAGCGTAATGCATGGCACCTCACCAAACCATGTCACAGCGTATCGTGGTGCATGGAGTTGAATGAATTGTTATTTTGTCACACTTCAGGCTGGGTTCACGCTATTGCAAATTGGATGGGGATTTACCTTCATCCAATTCACATGTCAGGAGGTTGTGACCAGCTCGCTATGGAGCCAGTTCACACATCTCCGGGATGACTGAGGAGCGAATTGCACAGTCCTGTGCGTCTTCTGGTCCGTATTCAGGTACAAATTCGGACCGAGTGAGCCACTCCACACGGCAGTGTGAGCCCAGCCTGAAAGTTGGAAAAAAGTAAACCTCACAATGCATCTCACATCACATCACACCAGCACATACGTGTTATAAGGTGCCAGATGGTGTGAATGAAATGCTATGGTTGGCTGTATCCTTGCTGACCTCTATGAGGTAAGTTGTTGGTTGGCCCTGTGAGAGAAGGATCAGCCAACCATGAGATGGCTTTCAGGTAGAGAGCCACTCAGCTGAGGCATCCAATTTTCAATAGCAGGAGATTGTGACCAGCTCTCTATGGACCTGGTTCACATATCTCTGCTCTGGTGCAAATTTTGGTCTGTTTCAGGTTCGAATTCAGCCAAAAATTCAGGCTGAAATCGGACCTGAAACGGTGAACCAGGACACACCGGACCTCTGCTGTGTGCTGCATGCGGCGATGGTGTGAACCCAGCCTGAGAGATGTCATCTTAAAGGGGTTGTAAAGGTTAATTTTTTATTTTCTTTAAATGGGCGACATGGTGTGAACCACAAATAGAGCTTTCTTTTGTGGTATTTGATCGCCCCTGATGTACAGCAAAAAATATTAAAAAAAAGGGGTTGTAAAAAAAAAATAAAGGTACAAATTTTTTATTTTTTTTTTTTTTCTAAATGGGTTGCGATTTTTTTTTTTTTTTTTTTTTTTTTTTTTTATTTTTATTTTTTATTTTTTTATTTATTTATTTTTTTTATTTTTTTTTTTAAGCTGCATTGTTGGTTCACTTACCTTTTCCTTCGTTTCTTACTGTGGGGGGCGTGGCTGTCCCTTCTAAATGTTTTTTTTCTTTGTCTGAATTTCTCACTTCCTGTTTCTCCTCAGTAAACTTCACACCATCTTCCGAGCTGTGTTTAGTCAGCCAGAACAGCTTACTGAGGAGGAACCGGAAGTGAGAAATTCAGACAAAGAAAGGGAAATTGAAGAAAAAGGTAAGTGAACCAACGATGCACTAGCTTAAAAGAGCCTATTTATAAAATAAAAAACGAACCTTTACAACCCCTTTAAAGGCAGCTCATAGATGAGCCAGTTTTTGTCATTCAGCCAGCAGGTTGAATGAAAAAAAATTACTCGATTTCCCTCTTCCACACACTCTAAGGATGGGGGGAAATCCTCCCTGCTGAGCTATTCTGACAGTGTGGAGACTTCCCTGCTGTCAGAATACACTGAAAACAAGAGAAGGGCGCACTGACCCAGTGCAATTGAACTGCCTCAGTTTGCGGTCACACACAGCCCCGCCTCCTGACACAGCACCTGTGGGAGACAGAACATGGTCCACACCGACAGCGCTCTGTCTGTCACAGGCGCTGGGTCAGGAGGCGGGGCTGTGTGTGTGACTGCAATTCAAATGTAAGCTGTTACAGCGGGCTATCCCTCTGTGATCCGGACAGCTCTCCTCTTCCTCCACGCTCTCTTCCCCTGTAAAGATCTGGCCGCCCTCTCTCTTTCTCCATGCTCTCTTCTCCTGAGCGAAAGGCTCCCATTCAACCCCTGCCTCCCAGCGGTCCCCCCCCCCCCCCCCCCCCCACTCCCAGGCAGCCCTTGTTCGCCAGCCATCATTTTCCACTCGCAAAATACGAGTAGGCGAGTGGAAAATTTGAGGGCATGTATTAGCAAAATTTCCATATGGTTAACCTCTAGCAGACATAATACAAGAGATGGTCAGAGACTGCAGACATGATCCAAGAGATCAACGCAGCCGCACCAGGGCCTGTCAGTTGCAGCCGAACAGGTGCCTGGATCAGAGCAGTGATCTCCCGCTGTATCGCAGAGCTGGATTTGAATTTCCCAGGCCTGGGTGGTCACAGTAACAATGTCCTGCCTCCAGTGATACATGTCACACTGATTCAGTTTCCCGACATTGGATCAGTGTGCCGTCTATTAAAAGAGGCGGGACATTATTTGGCTGACCGGACAATTCAGCTCCGTGACACAGGGAGTTCGCCGCTCTACGTGAAGAGGAGGACTCTGACTGAGCCGCCAGGATAACACCACGGCAATGTGCGGCACCCAGGGCGGACACCCACTCTTCAGTGTCATTATCGCCACTTATTCTTCTCTGGGCCGCATGCCGAAAACACAGTTTTTGGCCGATATGTTTCAGCTGCCAAATTTTCGGTGCACCTCTACTATTAGATTATAGGATCAGAAAAAAATGCTTGTGAGTGTGCATGGAGCCTACATTTTCTGCCTGCTTCTGTCTGTCAAGACCTAGTTAGCTCTCACCTGCACCAAAATTGGACTAAGAGACCCAGGGATTGTGGGATATATAGTTCTTCACAGGAAGTGTCAGTTCTCAGACCACAGACAGAGGTCATGCATTACTCCATGCAGTGCCATGCCTCTTGTTTGAATACAAACAGAAACTTCTGACAAAGGAATGTGATGATTTAGTGTTCTAAAAAAAAAATAGACTTTTGAAAAAACCGGCCCCATTCAGGCCAACACATGACACCATGAACCTACATTATCAATACACATCCTATGCAGTTGAAAAACACAAGGTGCAGGTAGGAAGGTCTATAATGCCTTTAATGATTTTTAATCTCAGGAAGAGTCAATTCTGTAACACAATCCTTATCTCTTTGCAGGTTATAGCTTTTTCTTGTTCTGGGATTGTCTAATTACTGTCTGTGATGGCCCAGTTCTTCTGCCTCTCTTCTCGCTTCTTTACAAAACATTTTTATGTATCTGCCTGGGAGGAACAAAGGAGTATACTGTAGAGCAGTGGTTTGCAAACCTTTTAAATAAAGGGCCAGTTTACTGACCTTTAGACTTTAGGGGGCTGGACTGTGACTAGTGGACGTGTAAAGTGATCCAGTGTCATTGGGAGTAATGTCTCAGTCCATAAAAGTGATCTGTGCCACTGTTGCTGCGCTTAAAATCTCTTGAAACCACAGTCTACAAGTCAAAAATAAGGTGAGTTGATGCATTTCAATAACTAAAAAATGTCCCAGGCTTGATGGTGAGTGGTATTCGAAAAAAATAAATAAAAAAAAATTACACAGCACCTATGGCCAGTAGCAAGGGGAACAATTCTCCATCATTCCAGTCAGTGGGAAGAATAGTGCCCCATCGTTGGTGTCAGTGGGAGGAACAGTGCCTCCTCGTCAGTGGGAGGAACAGTGCCTCCTCGTCAGTGGGAGGAACAGTGCCTCCTCGTCAGTGGGAGGAACAGTGCCTCCTCGTCAGTGGGAGGAATAGTGCCCCGTCATCCTTGTAAGTGGGAGGAATAGTGCCCCGTCATCCTTGTAAGTGGGAGGAATAGTGCCCCGTCATCCTTGTAAGTGGGAGGAATAGTGCCCCGTCATCCTTGTAAGTGGGAGGAATAGTGCCCCGTCATCCTTGTAAGTGGGAGGAATAGTGCCCCGTCATCCTTGTAAGTGGGAGGAATAGTGCCCCGTCATTCTTGTAAGTGGGAGGAATAGTGCCTCCTCGTCATCCTTGTAAGTGGGATGAATTATGCCCCGTTTTTGAAGTCAGTGGAAGGGCTGGTGCGTTGGGAGTTTCCCAAGAGCAAATAAAAGGCAAGCAAAGGCCCACAGTTTGAGGACCGCTGCTATAGAATGCCATTTAAGTGGTCTGCTGACATCACATTCAAGGTGGCAGCACCCAGCAGAAGACTTCCATCTTGTTATGTCTACACAAGGGAGCTTTTTACTGCTAATTAACATGCATACAATGTGTTAAATGCACATATAATCTTATGGGAAGATTTTGTTGAAATGAATGGTCTGGTTATAGGGTCTTAAAAGTTTTCTGTTTTGGTTTGCTGTAACTGGGGTCTTTTTTTTATTTATTAACAAAAATCACCTTGTTGGGTTGTAGTTATTCTTATTTCCGTTGTTCCTGGTTGTTTAGATGATGATGGTCCAAATATTGTGCAAACGAAGAAGGGCTCAATTAATTTGTGTGTTAGGAGAGGGGGCTCATCAGACTTTAGCCGGCCATACATGGACCTATATTTTGATCCATGTATGGGCATCCTGGTTGTACACAAGTCGATCCATTGATCAACTTGTGTACTGCCATACTTATCCTTTAAGCCCCTTCCACATGGGCGGACTGATCAGGTCCGTCTGTCGTTTTTTTTTAGGCAGACCCGATCGGACCATCCATTGACACACCCGCCAACATCCGATCTGATCCTATCTGCTAAAAACAGAAGGATGGGAAATCCATTCACCGCTGGTGGAGTCCGCTCGTCCCAAAGGGGCCTTATGTGCTATCTGCCTCCTCATTTTTGGAGATTTCCCCTCTGTTCTTGCTTACCAGTGATTACCTTTGCCAAGAGCTAAAGTTCCTGTTTGCCCTCTTTGCAGTGGTCACTTCTAAAAATGTTACTTTCTCTAAAACTAACTCTTAAAAGATCATTAAAGAGTAGCTATACGCCAGTATTACCTGTAGGCTCCCTGCAGCTGATCCTTCCCCAGTACTGACTTGCCATGATTATTCTGCACGGTGTGACTGTACAGTATAGAGGTGGCTGTCTTGATAGAAGCAGGGGTTTACTTCCTCATATAAGATCCTCTGGAAAGAAGAATGTTACGCAGCACAGTAGTGGCATCACCAAATCTCAGTCCAAATCTCCTGAGATCAGAGGCAGCAGTTACTTATATATCCTATTTCAGATATACAGCTGTGAGGCTGTAAGCACAAACGTGCTTAGGCACTCCACATACTAGGAAGTACACTGGTACCCCACATACCGGAATGTACACTGGTATGTGGAGTGCTTAGTTTTGATAGGTACGTGCTCTCACTTGGGGGTTCCCGCCCACCTTAAAACTCTTGGTACCATTCACAAAGTGCAACGTGTCTGTTGTACTGTATGCACAGTGAGAAGCCAGCTGTGAGCCATCAGGAAGTCCCAGCCGGCTTTCCACAGTCAGCGTGGCGTCTCTGGGGACCTAAATACTGGCGAAAAATCACCCCGGGAAATGACAGAGCTGGATCCCTGGTCTGCTAAGTGTTTTTTTTTTTTTTTTATTAAAAGTCAGCAGCTTCAGTATTTGTAACTGCTGACTTCATGTTTTTTTTGTAAAAATAAAATAAAAAAAATCGACATGCTCCTAAATGCGTTTTCAGAAACCTGGCTTTCTCCTGCCAGGAGAAAAGGTGCTCAGGAGAGCTGGGCAAACTCCCAGTGTGTATGAGGCCTTAGAATTCATTTTGTAGATTGTTAGTTCTTAGGGAAAGCAGGTTTCATTTAGCTCTTCTGCTTGAATCCGAGAATACAGAGGTGCTGTGGCTCACTGTTCACTAGACTGCCTTGAATAAATATTAAAAGATAATGTATATAGGTCAGAGGTAATTTAGAGGTCATATATTAACCACTTCCCGACCGCCCCCTGTATATATACGTCGGCAGAATGGCACGTACAGGCAGAAGCACGTACCTGTACGTGCCATTCTTCAGGCGGTTGGGGGGTCCGATCGGACCCCCCTCCGCCGGCGGGGACGGTCGGGATGGCTTCAGAAGCGATGCGGGACGAGGTAACGGCCAGTCGTTACTGGCCACCCCCTCCCGATCGCTCTGGCCAATGGGATTCGTCCGCTTCCTTCCCCTTCCTGTGTAATTGTAAACACAGGCAAGGGGAAGTGATGTCACGCTCCTCGTGTCGGTCTTTCTGACCGGGACGCGGAGCTGTGAAGACATCAGGTTAGTGCACCAACACTACACTGACACCAGGCACACATAGGCACATATTTCACCCCCCTGTCACCCCCTGATCACCCCCCAGATCACCCCCTGCCCCCCCTGTCACAGTGTCACTGATTGCAGTGATCATTTATTTACTGATCACTGCATTTAGTGTCAGTGTGACTGCAATAACTGTCAGGGCAGTTAGTTTTAGGCCCCTTTAGGTCCAAGGTAGCCCCCTACCCCCCCCCCCCCAATAAAGGTTTAACCCCTTGATTGCCCCCTAGGTAACCCTTTCACCCCCTTTTGCCAGTGTCACTAAGCGATCGTTTTTTTGATCGCTCTATTAGTGTCACTGGTGCCGCTAGGTAGCCAGTTTTTTTTTTTAGGTAACCGCCAGGTTTATATAGGATTATAAATAGGTTTATAGGTCAGGTACCCCCATATTACAACCTAAATAAAGGTTTTAACCCCTTGATTGCCCCTAGAGTTAACTCTTTCACCAGTGATCACAGTATAAGTGTCACTGGTGACGCTGGTTAGCCAGTTAGTTATTTAGTTATTTAGTTATTTAGGTTCCCCGTCAGGTTTTTATATAGTGTCAGGTACCCCCATATATTACCTAATAAAGGTTTTAACCCCCTGATTGCCCCTAGTTAACCCTTTCACCAGTGATCACCGTATAACTGTTACGGGTGACGCTGGTTAGTTAGCTTGTTTTTTTATACTGTCAGGGCACCCGCCATTTATTACCCAACTATCGGTTTAACCCCCTGATCGCCCGGCGGGTGATATCAATTAGGTTTTAGGGTCAAATAAGGTCTGCGTCGCCCCAGGTTAGTGCCAGTACCGCAAACACCCACGCGCAAAGCATACACCTCCCTTAGTGGTATAGTATCTGAACAGATCAATATCTGATCTGATCAGATCTATACTAGCGTCCCAGCAGTTTAGGGTTCCAAAAAACGCATTGTTAGCGGGATCAGCCCAGATACCTGCTAGCACCTGCGTTTTCCCCCTCCGCCCAGCCCAGCCCAGCCCACCCAAGTGCAGTATCGATCGATCACTGTCACTTCCAAAACACTAAGCACACATAACTGCAGCGTTCGCAGAGTCAGGCCTGATCCCTGCGATCGCTAACAGTTTTTTTGGTAGCGTTTTGATTCATTCGCCAGCAGCCTAGGAGCTTTTTTTCCTGTGAATCTCACTAGTGTACTACTAAATTTAGAGCCCAAAATGGCAAATCGCAAGTACACTAGTGAACAGGCCTACTTGTTTCTGAGTATGTCAGATAGTGAAGAGGAGGTCACTCATCTGTCACAATCAGGCTCAGAATACGATCCAGTAGACGACAGCGGCTCCATGACAGATAGCTCTGGCGACGAAGGTGAGGTCCCTGCTAAGGTCAGGCGTACCCGATCCCGATCTTCTGATGTTGTTGAGGTGCAGGAACCGCAGGTCTCTCGTATGGAGCAGAGAAGTACTAGCGCCGCTATTCCTTCTGGTGAACTGGCAAGCACCAGCGGCCTAGTACACCCTGGACGTAGTCAAACCAGCACTGCAGTAACACTTGGTGACGTGGCGAGTCCCATAAGTGCAGTTCAAGCTGGCGAGGTGGCAAGCACAAGTAGTGTCCCGCTGCCACCAAGAAGAAGACAAAGGCAGGTCCGTCGATCACATAGTGTCCTTCCTGCAGAATTCGCCAATCCTGATTGGGTGCCCACCACTTCTGCAGAACCCGTACTTCCCCCATTCACTGGCCAACCCGGTATTCAGGTGGAAACAGCTGATTTTAAGCCATCCGATTTTTATTCGCTGTTTTTCACGGAAGATCTCTATAGATCTATTGTGGACCAAAGTAATATATACGCTGGTCAACACATCGCCGCTAATCCCCAAGTGCCTTCCCTTGCCAGAGATTGGAAACCAATTACGGTTTCCGAATTTAAGACCTTTCTGGGCCTTTCCCTCAACATGGGCATACACAAATTCCCGACTCTGAGGTCTTATTGGTCCACCTCACCGCACCACCATATGCCCGTGTTCTCTGCCTCCATGTCCAGGGCACGATACGAGATGATTTTGCGGTTCATGCACTTCAGTGACAATGAACTTTGTCGTCCTCGTGGAGACCCTGAATTTGATCGGCTCTACAAAATTCGGCCCCTCATAAACCACTTCAACCAATGTTTTGCAGCCTTGTTTACGCCCAATCAAGTTGTCTGCGTTGACGAGTCCCTGATTAAGTTTTCTGGCCGCTTGTCTTTCAAACAGTTCCTTCCCAGCAAGCGTGCCAGATACGGGGTCAAGCTCTACAAGCTCTGTGACAGGGCAACAGGCTATACGTGGAGCTTTTCGGTTTATGAGGGAAAAGATAGTCACGTAGAGCCGGAGAACTGTCCAGATTACATAGGGAGCGCTGGCAAGATAGTGTGGAACTTGGTGTCACCCTTATTCGGAAAGGGGTACCACTTGTACGTGGACAATTATTACACGAGCGTGCCACTGTTTAGTCACTTGTTTGATCATCAGATTGGAGCATGTGGCACCGTGCGACCTAATCGCCGGGGCTTTCCCCAGCGGCTTGTAGATTCCCGTCTTAGGCTGGGGGAGAGAGCCTGCTTGAAGTGTAATAACTTGCTCGCTGTGAAGTGGAGGGATAATAGGAATGTTTTCGTTCTTACCTCCCTTCATGCAGACACGACAGTCCAAATTCGTACGGCGGCTGGTGTTGTGACGAAACCCCTCTGTATCCACGAATACAACCTTAATATGGGGGGGGTGGACCTCAACGACCAGTTGTTGGCGCCGTACCTAGTTGTCCGTAAGGCTAGACGCTGGTACAAAAAAGTGTCTATTTATTTATTCCAATTGGCTTTGCTGAATGCTCATGTGCTATACGGAGCTTCAGGCGGGACGTTACCCTTCCTTGAATTCCAGGGAGCGGTTGTCATGGAACTCCTGTATCCAGGCGATTCCACACCTCACCATCCCCTACCAAATGCAGTAAGCCGGCTGCATGAGAGGCATTATCCTCATGTCCTCCAGAGTACCCCTACCCAACGAGCCCCCCAAAGAAGATGTCGTGTCTGTACCAAGCGCGGATTTAGGCGTGACACCCGTTATTATTGTCCACGCTGTCCTGACAATCCTGGTCTCTGCGTTGGTGAATGCTTTGAACGCTACCACGAACTAGTGAGGTTTTAGCGTAGGGTACAGCATTTCACAGGCTAGGATACACTTTCACAGGGTCTCAAGAATGCCATCGCATTTTGAGACCCGACCGTTGCAGTTAAAATTATAGTTACAGGGTCTCAAGAATGCCATCGCATTTTGAGACCCGACCGTTACAGTTAAAATTATAGTTATAGTTTAAAAAAAAAGTGTAAAAAATAAAAATAAAAAAAAAAAGTAACAAAAAAAAAAAAACCCCAAAAAAAATATAAAATAAAAAACCAAAAATAGTTGTCGTTTTATTGTTCTCTCTCTATTGTTGCTCTTTTTTACTCTATTCTATTCTGCAATGTTTTATTATGTTTTATCATGCTTGCTTTTCAGGTATGTTTTATTGTTAACCATTTTTTTGTTTTCAGGTGCGCCATTCAGTTGCAGCGCGGATTTATTTATCTTGACAGCAACAGCGTTTGCTCCCACGATACATAAAGCCGCGACTCCAACACTGTAGGAGGTGATTTCACCACCACAGTTAAAAAAAAGAGCATATATGCCGAAGCATGGGGGCAGCAGAGGGCGGAGGAGCGATTTTGCTCCTAATGCCACGTACATACGGTCGAAAAAAGTCCGACCATGTGTACGTGGCATAACTTTTTTGCGGGAGGATGCCCCCATGCTTCGGCATATATATATTTTAGGCACCGGTTGCGTTAACAAAATGTTTTATTTTTTACTATGTTTTTTTTTTGGTATTTGCTTTGCAGGTATGGTATGGTAAGGTCTTACTGTTATACTGTAATGTTACTTTGTTTTAATGTTAACCATTATTTGCTTAGCAGGTACGCCATTCAGTTGCAGCGTGGATTTATTTATCTTGACAGCAACAGCGTTTGCTCCCACGATACATAAAGCCGCGACTCCAATGCTGTAGGAGGTGATTTCACCACCACAGTTAAAAAAAAGAGCATATATGCCGAAGCATGGGGGCAGCAGAGGGCGGAGGAGCGATTTTGCTCCTAATGCCACGTACATACGGTCGAAAAAAGTCCGACCATGTGTACGTGGCATAACTTTTTTTGCGGGAGGATGCCCCCATGCTTCGGCATATATAAATGGTGCATGTATGCCCATCATTAGAAGTGGGTGGATGAAGGGAGGTATTCTAATGGTGGGCATACCCACCGCGCCATTGGGAAATTGGGAAAGCATTTTATCACACCGATCTTGGTGTGGTCAGATGCTTTGAGGGCAGAGGAAAGATCTAGGGTCTAATAGACCCCAATTTTTTCAAAAAAAGAGTACCTGTCACTGCCTATTGCTATCATAGGGGATATTTACATTCCCTGCGATAACAATAAAAATGACAACTAAGAAAAAAAAAATGGAAGGAACAGTTTAAAAATAAAATAAAAAAGCTAAATAAAAAGAAAAACTAAAAAAAAAAAAAAAAAAAAAGCACCCCTGCCCCCCCTTCTTTTGCGCAAAGGCGAACACAAGCGTTGGTCTGGCGTCATATGTAAACAGCAATTGCACCATGCATGTGAGGTATCACCGCGAAGGTCAGATCGAGGGCAGTAATTTTAGCAGTAGACCTCCTCCGTGAATCTAATGTGGTAACCTGTAAAGGCTTTTAAAGGCTTTTAAAAATGTATGTAGTTTGTCGCCACTGCGTGTTTGTGCGCAATTTTAAAGCATGTCGTGTTTGGTATCCATGTACTCGGCCTAAGATCATATTTTTTATTTCATCAAAAATTTGAGCAATATAGTGTGTTTAAGTGCATTAAAATAAAAAAAAGTGTATTTTTTCCACAAAAAATGCGTTTGAAAAATCGCTGCGCAAATACTGTGTGGAAAAAAAAAAATGCAACACCCACCATTTTAATCTGTAGGGCCTTTGCTTTAACAATATATATAGTGTTTGGGGGTTCAACGTAATTTTCTTGCAAAAAAAAAAATATGTTTTCATGTAAACAAAAAGTGTCAGAAAGGGCTTTATCTTCAAGTGGTTAGAAGAGTGGGTGACGTGTGACATAGGCTTCTAAATGTTGTGCATAAAATGCCAGGACAGTTCAAACCCCCCCCAAATGACCCCATTTTGGAAAGTAGACACCCCAAGCTATTTGCTGAGAGCAATGTTGAGCCCATTAAATATTTTTTTTTTTGGTCCCAAGAGATTGAATAATGACAAAAAAAAAAAATAATATTTTTTTTTACAAAAACTTGTCACTAAATGATATATTGCTCAAACATGCCATGGGCATATGTGGAGATACACCCCAAAATACATTCTGTTGCTTCTCCTGAGTACGGGGATACCACATGTGTGGGACTTTTTGGGAGCCTAGCCGCGTACGGGACCCCAAAATCCAAGCACCGCTTTCAGGCTTTCTAAGGGTGTAATTTTTTTATTTCACTCCTCACTGCCAATCACAGTTTCGGAGGCCATGGAATGCCCAGATGGCACAAACCACCCCCAAATGACCCCATTTTGGAAAGTAGACACCCCAAGCTATTTGCTGAGAGGTATGGTGAGTATTTTGCAGATCTCGCTTTTTGTCACAATGTTTTGAAAATTGAAAAAAGAAAAAAAAAATTTTTTTTTCTTTACTTTCTTCATTTTCAAAAACACATGAGAGCTGTAAAATACTCACCATGCCTCTCAACAAATAGCTTGGGGTGTCTACTTTCCAAAATGGGGTCATTTGGGGGGGTTTTGTGCTATTTTGGCATTTTATGGCCTTCGAAACTGTGATAGGTAGTGAGGAGTGAAATCAAAAATTTGCACCCTTAGAAATCCTGAAGGCGGTGCTTGGGTTTCGGGGCCCCGTACGCGGCTAGGCTCCCAAAAAGTCCCACACATGTGGTATCCCCATACTCAGGAGAAGCAGCAAAATGTATTTTGGGGTGCAATTCCACATATAACCATGGCATGTGTGAGCAATATATCATTTAGTGACAACTTTTTGAATAAATTTTTTTTTTTTTTTTTTTTTTTTGTCTTTATTCAATCACTTGGGACTAAAAAAAAAAATATTCAACGGGCTTAACATGCCTCTCAGCAAATAGCTTGGGGTGTCTACTTTCCAAAATGGGGTCATTTGGGGGGGTTTTGTGCCATCTTGGCATTTTATGGTCTTCAAAACTGTGATAGGTAGTGATAGGTAGTGAGGAGTGAAATCAAAAATTTATGCCCTTAGAAATCCTGAAAGCGGTGCTTGGTTTTCGGGGTCCCGTATGCGGATAGGCTCCCAAAAAGTCCCACACATGTGGTATCCCCGTACTCAGGAGAAGCAGCAGAATGTATTTTGGGGTGTAATTCCACATATGCCCATGGCATGTGTGGGCAATATATCATTTAGTGACAACTTTGGGCAAAAAAAAAAAAAAAGTTTGTAATATTCCCGCAACTTGTGGCAAAATATAAAATATTCCATGTACTCAACATGCCTCTCAGCAAATAGCTTGGGGTGTCTACTTTCCAAAATGGGGTCATTTGGGGGGGTTTTGTGCAATTTTGGCATTTTATGGCCTTCGAAACTGTGATAGGTAGTGAGGAGTGAAATCAAAAATTGACACCCTTAGAAATGCTGAAGGTGGTGCTTGGGTTTCGGGGCCCCGTACGCGGCTAGGCTCCCAAAAAGTCCCACACATGTGGTATCCCCGTACTCAGGAGAAGTGGCAAAATGTATTTTGGGGTGCAATTCCACATATAACCATGGCATGTGTGAGCAATATATCATTTAGTGACAACTTTTTGAATACATTTTTTTTTTTTTTTTTTGTCTTTATTCAATCACTTGGGACTAAAAAAAAAAAATATTCAATGGGCTCAACATGCCTCTCAGCAAATAGCTTGGGGTGTCTACTTTCCAAAATGGGGTCATTTGGGGGGGTTTTGTGCCATCTTGGCATTTTATGGCCTTCAAAACTGTGATAGGTAGTGATAGGTAGTGAGGAGTGAAATCAAAAATTTATGCCCTTAGAAATCCTGAAGGCGGTGCTTGGTTTTCGGGGTCCCGTATGCGGATAGGCTCCCAAAAAGTCCCACACATGTGGTATCCCCGTACTCAGGAGAAGCAGCAGAATGTATTTTGGGGTGTAATTCCACATATGCCCATGGCATGTGTGGGCAATATATCATTTAGTGACAACTTTGGGCAAAAAAAAAAAAAGTTTGTAATATTCCCTCAACTTGTGGCAAAATATAAAATATTCCATGTACTCAACATGCCTCTCAGCAAATAGCTTGGGGTGTCTACTTTCCAAAATGGGGTCATTTGGGGGGGTTTTGTGCTATTTTGGCATTTTATGGCCTTCAAAACTGTGATAGGTAGTGAGGAGTGAAATCAAAAATTTGCACCCATAGAAACCCTGAAGGCGTTGATTGGGTTTCGGGGCCCCGTGCGTGGCTAGGCTCCCAAAAAGTCCCACACATGTGGTATCCCCATACTCGGGAGAAGCAGCAAAATGTATTTTGGGGTGCATCTCCACATATAACCATGGCATGTGTGAGCAATATATCATTTAGTGACAACTTTATTAAAAAAATTTTTTTTTTTTTTTTTTTTGTCTTTATTCAATCCCTTGGGACTAAAAAAAAAAAATATTCAATGGGCTCAACATGCCTCTCAGCAAATAGCTTGGGGTGTCTACTTTCCAAAATGGGGTCATTTGGGGGGGGGTTTGTACTTCCCTGCCATTTTAGCACCTCAAGAAATGAGATAGGCAGTCATAAATTAAAAGCGGTGTAAATTCCAGAAAATGTACTCTAGTTTGTAGACGCTATAACTTTTGCGCAAACCAATAAATATACGCTTATTGGCATTTTTTTTTACTAAAGACATGTGGCTGAATACATTTTGGCCCAAATGTTTGACTAAAATTTAGTTTATTAGATTTTTTTTATAACAAAAAGTAGAAAATCTCTTTTTTTTTCAAAATTTTCGCTCTTTTTCCGTTTATATCACAAAAAATAAAAATCACAGAGGCAATCAAATACCATCAAAAGAAAGCTCTATTTGTGGGAAGAAAAGGACGCAAATTTCGTTTGGTTACAAAATTGCATGACCGCGCAATTACCAGTTAAAGTAGTGCAGTGCGAAATTGAAAAAAGACCTCTGGTCCTTTGGCTGCCAAATGGTCCGGGGCTGAAGTGGTTAACAGGCCTGCAAGTGGCTTCTCAAAAATATCTAATAAAAAGATTGACCTCTTCAGAGAGATTTGTGCCTAATAAATCTGTCAGGATGTGAACTTCTGACCCTTGTATTTCACTTATGGCCGCATAGTCAATCGATGTAGATGAAGGTCACTCTATACTCCCAAATAGTGGGAACATCATATTAATGCACCTAACGTATTTCATAAATCATTTTGAAGCCTTCTGCTTACTGTCGGCATGGGATATACTGTGTTTACCATTACAACAATGTTCACCCTATAACCTTTACTTCAGACTTTATTTTTGGATTTGTGTAACTAATTGTGAGTTTTTTTTCTTTCTTTATAAAAAAAAAACATAAAAGAAGGCACGCAGAAGGCTTTTTATCTTAATGCATAGAATTTTACAACCACTTTAATAAAATGTGACATTTCAAAAATGTTCTTACAAAAAAGTAAACGGTACGATGTCTTGGAAATATATATAAAAAAAAAAGAAGGTGAAGATGGTTTATGTAACCGTTTTTCAATTCAATTGGTATCATCATTTCCTGAAATGCCTTGTGGCCTTAAAAATCCAAACTAGATCTGCAGTGTGAGTTCTTGCTTTTTACAGATGAAAATTTAAATCAGATTTGCGGTGTGGGTACCTGTTCCAAAAGCTTATGGGCTGTTAGGGAGGGTACTCAGATGGCTTTATAGAGCGCAGCGGCTCCAGCCACTGTCTCTCTCTCCTCATTGGACCGATGATAGCAGCAGGTCCAGTGGCATGGGAGTAGGGGGCAGGGTTGAGTCCCGCTGTCTGTGTCAATGGACGGGGCAGTGAAAAACTCGGGAACGAGCCCGCGTGGCACCCAATGAAGATGAGGGGCCTGGAGCGCCGGCTGGGGACCCCAGAAGAAGAGGATCGGGGCTGCTCTGTGCAAAACTATTGCACAGAGCAGGTAAGTATAGGCATGTTTTGTTATTTTTATAAAAAAAAAGAACACAACATTGTGGTGTGCTGCATTACAAAAAAAATTGTGCTTGCACATTTTTTTAGTGCAGTATGCAGCACATTAAAATGGGGAAGAATGAGCATAAATGTTCATTTGTTACTGTAGTGTTGTAGTGTGAACCAAGCCTTAGTCTAGTCTCAGTGTCTCCAAACTGCGGCCCTTTTCTTGCCCTTATCCGGCCCCTGGGACACTTCCTCCAACCGACACCATTAATAGGCACCATTCCTCCCACTCCCACCATCAATGGGGTGTTATTTTCTCCTTTCACACCCCACTATCCCCCACCCCCCCCCAAAGCCTGAAGGACAGTAAACTGGCCCTTTGTTTAGAAAGTTTGGAGACCCCTAGTCTGAAGAGTGAAGAGAAGGATGGGCAGTAGTACAAATACTTTATTATTATGCTACTGCTGAGGTGGGTGGATGAATTACAACAGTATATGCAGATCTTTTCAGTGGTTTCTTTATAGGTATTTTAACTGAGTATTCAGCTCTTGGGTTGGAGTTGGCTAAATTATCGTTTTTTTTTTTTAGGACTTTTATATACGGTACTTACTGAACAAGGGTTAGGCTTATTTTTTGTTTTACTTGTAAACCTCTTCTGTTAATAGAGAAGTTTGTTTTAGAAAAAAAAAATGTGTACTCACCTTGGGGGATACAGCATGGATGCGATGCTGCATCTGTCCCCACCACTTCTAAGACTGAGAACTGAGCGATCAAAGACTGCTGATCGGTCAGTTCTCAGACTTCACTGAGCACAAAGCTGGGATTGTCAGTCAGTGGCTCTCTGCTCTGCCCCTCCAGCACTCACTAGA
>CM053030.1:171847007-171943358 GCA_028564925.1 Lithobates sylvaticus | reverse complement strand
CAGCCCATCTGGAGTTTGCCAAAAGGCACCTGAAGGACTCTCAGACTATGAGAAACCAAATTCTCTGGAAGAATGAACTCTTTGGCATGAATGGAAATTGTCATGTCTGGAGGAAAACAGGCACCGCTCATCACCTGGCCAATACCATTCGTACAGTAAAGCATGGTGGTGGAACCATCATCCTGTGGGGGCGTTTTTCAGCGGCAGGAACTGGAAGACTAGTCAGGCTAGAGGAAAATATGAATGCAGCAATGTACAGAGACATCCTTGATGAAAACCTGCTCCACAGTGCTCTGGACCTCAGACTGGGGTGAAGGTTCATCTTCTGCTAGGACAATGACCCTAAGCACAGCCAAGACAACAAAGTAGTGGCTATGGGACAACTCTGAATGTCCTCGAGTGGCACTGCCAGAGCCCAGATTGAATATCTCTGGAGAGATCTGAAAATGGCTTTGCACAGATGCTCCCCATCCAACCTGATGGAGGTTGAGAGGTCCTACAAAGAAGAATGGGAGAAACTGCCCAAAAGTAGGTTGTAACATAACAAAATGTGAAAAAAGTGAAGTGCTTTGAATACTTTCCAGATGCACTGTACCGCCAAGAAGAAGCACATTAAGGTCATGGAGTGGCCTAGCCAGTCTCCAAACCTTAATCCTATAGACAATTTTCGAGTTGCCAAGCGACAGCCAAGAGTGCCTCCTGAGATGTGTGCAAACCTGGTAACTAACTACAAGAAAGGACATACCGCTTTGCTTGCCAACAAGGGTTTCTCCACCAAGTACCAAGTCATGTTTTGCTTGGGGATCAAATACAGTACTTATTTTACTCACTGAACTCCAACTCAATAACATTTGTATCGCATGTTTTTTCTGGATTTTTGGTTGATATTCTGTTTCTATCATTTAAAATACACCTATGATAAAAATTATAGACCCTTAATTTCTTTGTAAGTGAGCAAACTTACAAAATCTGCAAGGGATCAAAAAATGTTATTTTCCCCACTGTATATCATGTCGCAAAGTTATTGCCCTGCTTAGCTTTATATCATCAGCAAATACTGAGATTGAACTCTTTATTCCAACCTTTAGAACGTTTATGAACAGAATTGGTCCCAGGACAGATCCGTTGGCAACCCAGTCACAACTCCAGACCATTCAGAAAATATGCCATTAATCAGTTTCCTATTCAGGTACATACGACCTTAAACAGAGCCAAAACACCTTACTTTGTAAATTAAGTGTTTATGGGGTACTGTGTAAAATGTCCTAGTGAAATCTAGGTACACTACATCCACAGGCCTTCCTCTATCCCATTTACAGCTCCTCTCTTCATAGAATATTAAAAGGTTGGTCTGGCAAGAACAGATTTTCATAAATCTATGCTGGTTACTACTAATGACAGAGCCACTTGCCGACC
The DNA here is from genome assembly GCA_028564925.1 of Lithobates sylvaticus. Lineage (NCBI taxonomy): Eukaryota > Metazoa > Chordata > Amphibia > Anura > Ranidae > Lithobates > Lithobates sylvaticus. The sequence goes on along the minus strand of CM053030.1, from coordinate 171,941,942 downwards.
GCCCCATGTATATATACGTCTAAATATCTTGCAGAATGGCACGTACAGGCAAAATCACGTACCTGTACGTGACATTCTTCCGGGGGGTGGGGGGTCCGAGCGGACCCCCCCCCCCACCGGCGGGGACGGTCGGCATCGCTTCAGGAGCGATCCGGGATGAGGGGACGGCCAGTGGTTTCTGGCCACCCCCTCGCGATCGCTCCTGGCGAATGAAAAGCTTCCCCTGTCTGTGTATTGTATAGACAGGCAGGCGGAAGTGATGTCACGCTCGGCGTGTCGGTCTTTCTGACAGGAACGCCGAGGAGAGAAGAAACACAGGTTAGTGCACCAACAGTACACTGACACCAGGACACATAGGCACACAATTAACCCCCCTGTCACCCCCAGATCACCCCCAGATCACCCCCCCCCCCCCAGTCACAGTGTCACTAATTGCAGTGATCATTTATTTACTGATCACTGCATTTAGTGTCAGTGTGACTGTAATAACTGTCAGGGCAGTTAGTTTTAGGTCCAAGGTAGCCCCCTACCCCCCCCCCCCCCCTAATAAAGGTTTAACCCCTTGATTGCCCCTAGTTAACCCTTTCACCCCCCTTTTGCCAGTGTCACTAAGCGATCGTTTTTCTGATCGCTGCATTAGTGTCACTGGTGCCGCTAGGTAGCCAGTTTTTTTTAGGTTAACCGCCAGGTTTATATAGGTTCATAAATAGGTTTATAGGTCAGGTACCCCCATATTACAACCTAAATAAAGGTTTTAACCCCCTGATTGCCCCTAGAGTTAACTCTTTCACCAGTGATCACCGTATAAGTGTCACTGGTGACGCTGGTTAGCCAGTTAGTTATTTCGTTATTTAGGTTCCCCGTCAGGTTTTTATATAGCGTCAGGTACCCCCATATATTACCTAATAAAGGTTTTAACCCCCTGATTGCCCCTAGTTAACCCTTTCACCAGTGATCACCGTATAACTGTTACGGGTGACGCTGGTTAGTTAGTTTTTTATACTGTCAGGGCACCCGCCATTTATTACCCAATAACGGTTTAACCCCCTGATCGCCCGGCGGTTGATATCAATTAGGTATTAGGGTCAAATAAGGTCTGTGTCGCCCCAGGTTAGTGCCAGTACCGCAAACACCCACGCGCAAAGCATACACCTCCCTTAGTGGTACAGTATCTGAACAGATCAATATCTGATCTGATCAGATCTATACTAGCGTCCCAGCAGTTTAGGGTTCCAAAAAAACGCATTGTTAGCGGGATCAGCCCAGATACCTGCTAGCACCTGCGTTTTCCCCTCCGCCCAGCCCAGCCCACCCAAGTGCAGTATCGATCGATCACTGTCACTTACAAAACACTAAGCACACATAACTGCAGCGTTCGCAGAGTCAGGCCTGATCCCTGTGATCGATAACATTTTTTTTGTGGTAGCGTTTTGATTCAGTCGCTAACAGTCAGGAGCTTTTTTACCTGTGAATCTCAAAAAAATATATAAAATAAAAAAAAACAAAATAGTTGTCGTTTTATTGTCTCTCTCTCTCTATTGTTGCTCTTTTTTTACTCCATTCTATTCTGCAATGTTTTATTATGTTTTATCATGCTTGCTTTTCAGGTATGCAATTTTGTTTACTGTGTTTTATTGTTAACCATTTTTTTGTTTTCAGGTGCGCCATTCAGTTGCAGCGCGGATTTATTTATCTTGACAGCAACAGCGTTTGCTCCCACGATACATAAAGCCGCGACTCCAACGCTGTAGGAGGTGATTTCACCACCACAGTTAAAAAAAAGAGCATATATGCCGAAGCATGGGGGCAGCAGGGGAGGAGGAGCGATTGGCTCCTAATGCCGCATACATACGGTCGAAATTCCGACGGAGGCTTGCCCCGTGGAAAAGTCCGACCGTGTGTACATGGCATAACTTTTGCGGGAGGATGCCCCCATGCTTCGGCATATATAAATGGTGCATGTATGCCCATCATTAGAAGTGGGTGGATGAAGGGAGGTATTCTAATGGTGGGCATACCCACCAATCAATCTCTTTTTTTCGTTCAGCCAAGAGGCTGCATGAAAAAAAAAAAGATTACAATATATGTCCAGTATGTTGCTGGACTTTGAATGGTTATACCAGAATGATGCCTGCAGGTTTAGGTATCATCTTGGTATCATTCTTTTCAGCCAGTGATCGGCTTTCATGTAAAAGCAATTCTAGCGGGTAATTAGCCTCTAGACTGCTTTTACAAGCAGTGGGAGGGAATGTCCCCCCTCCCGGATATAAACCGCGCCATTGGGAAATTGGGAAAGCGTTTTATCACACCGATCTTGGTGTGGTCAGATGCTTTGAGGGCAGAGGAAAGATCTAGGGTCTAATAGACCACAATTTTTTCAAAAAAAGAGTACCTGTCACTGCCTATTGCTATCATAGGGGATAATTACATTCCCTGAGATAACAATAAAAATGATAACAAAGAAAAAAATGGAAGGAACAGTTTAAAAATAAAATAAAAAAAGCTAAATAAAAAAAAAAAAAAAAAAAAAAAAAAAAAAAGAAAAAAAAAACTACAAAAAAAAACAGCAATTGCACCATGCATGTGAGGTATCACCGCGAAGGTCAGATCGAGGGCAGTAATTTTAGCAGTAGACCTCCTCCGTGAATCTAATGTGGTAACCTGTAAAGGCTTTTAAAGGCTTTTAAAAATGTATGTAGTTTGTCGCCACTGCGTGTTTGTGCGCAATTTTAAAGCATGACGTGTTTGGTATCCATGTACTCGGCCTAAGATCATATTTTTTATTTCATCAAAAATTTGAGCAATAAGTGTGTTTTAGTGCATTAAAATAAGAAAAAGGGTATTTTTTCCACAAAAAATGCTTTTTAAAAATCGCTGCGCAAATACTGTGTGGAAAAAAAAAAAATGCAACACCCACCATTTTAATCTGTAGGGCCTTTGCTTTAACAATATATATAGTGTTTGGGGGTTCAACGTAATTTTCTTGCAAAAAAAAAAAAAAATATGTTTTCATGTAAACAAAAAGTGTCAGAAAGGGCTTTGTCTTCAAGTGGTTAGAAGAGTGGGTGACGTGTGACATAGGCTTCTAAATGTTGTGCATAAAATGCCAGGACAGTTCAAACCCCCCCCCAAATGACCCCATTTTGGAAAGTAGACACCCCAAGCTATTTGCTGAGAGCAATGTTGAGCCCATTAAATTTTTTTTTTTTTGTCCCAAGAGATTGAATAATGAAAAAAAAATATATATATTTTTTTTTTACAAAAAGTTGTCACTAAATGATATATTGCTCAAACATGTCATGGGCATATGTGGAAATACACCCTAAAATACCTTCTGTTGCTTCTCCTGAGTGCGGGGATGCCACATGTGTGGGACTTTTTGGGAGCCTAGCTGCGTACGGGACCCCAAAAACCAATCACCGCCTTCAGGCTTTCTAAGGGTGTAATTTTTTTATTTCACTTCTCACTGCCAATCACAGTTTCGGAGGCCATGGAATGCCCAGATGGCATAAAACCCCCCCCCCCAAATGACCCCATTTTGGAAAGTAGACACCCCAAGCTATTTGCTGAGAGGTAGGGTGAGTATTTTGCAGATCTTGCTTTTTGTCACAAAGTTTTGAAAATTGAAAAAAAAAAAAAAAAAATTTTTTTTTTCTTTACTTTCTTCATTTTCAAAAACAAATGAGAGCTGTAAAATACTCACCATGCCTCTCAACAAATAGCTTGGGGTGTCTACTTTCCAAAATGGGGTCATTTGGGGGGGTTTTGTGCTATTTTGGCATTTTATGGCCTTCGAAACTGTGATAGGTAGTGAGGAGTGAAATCAAAAATTTGCACCCTTAGAAATCCTGAAGGCGGTGCTTGGTTTTCGGGGCCCCGTACGCGGCTAGGCTCCCAAAAAGTCCCACACATGTGGTATCCCCATACTCAGGAGAAGCAGCAAAATGTATTTTGGGGTGCAATTCCACATATAACTAGGGCATGTGTGAGCAATATATCATTTAGTGACAACTTTTTGAAAAAATTTTCAATCACTTTATTCAATCACTTGGGACTAAAAAAAAAAAAATATTCAATGGGCTCAACATGCCTCTCAGCAAATAGCTTGGGGTGTCTACTTTCCAAAATGGGGTCATTTGGGGGGGTTTTGTACTTCTCTGCCATTTTAGCACCTCAAGAAATGAGATAGGCAGTCATAAATTAAAAGCGGTGTAAATTCCAAAAAATGTACTCTAGTTTGTAGACGCTATAACTTTTGCGCAAACCAATAAATATACGCTTATTGGCATTTTTTTTACTAAAGACATGTGGCTGAATACATTTTGGCCCAAATGTTTGATTAAAATTGAGTTTATTAGATGTTTCTTATAACAAAAAGTAGAAAATATATTTATTTTTTTCAAAATTTTCGGTATTTTCTGTTTATATCGCAAAAAATAAAAATCACAGAGGCAATCAAATACCATCAAAAGAAAGCTCAATTTGTGGGAAGAAAAGGACGCAAATTTAGTTTGGTTACAACATTGCAGGACCGCGCAATTACCAGTTAATGCAGTGCAGTGCGAAATTGAAAAAGGACCTCTGGTCCTTAAAGCGGTAGTAAACCTGCTGAAAAAAGTACACCTGTAAGGCAAAAGGCATAATGAGCTAGTATGCACCGCATACTAGCTCATTATGAAATACTTACCTTAGAACGAGGCATCGGTAACTCACCTGGTCCACGCCGAGGTCGCTGACATGTTGCCTCGGCGTGTCTTTCGGATATCGCGACTCCAGCGCCGTGAGTGGCTGGAGCCGCGATGTTGTCACTCCCGCGCATGTGCACGGGGGACTTCTTCACGGCAGGGTTCGGATTCTGCCGGCCCATCAGCCGAGAATCCCCCGTGCGCATGAGCCGCTGCAGTCAGCGGCGCATTGCACGGGGAATATCTCCTAAACCGCACAGGTTTAGGAGATATTTTTTTTTACCTACAGGTAAGCCTCATTATAGGCTTGCCTGTAGGTAAAAGTCATTTTTTTCACTTTACAACCACTTTAAGCTGACAATTGGTCCGGGGCTGAAGTGGTTAAGTAAACAGTCCACTTCACTTGTGCTCCTCAGTCACCATTATAAGTGAGAGGTGCACATTAAGCTTACCTTACTCCAATGACAAAAAAATAAAAATAAAAACTAAAAACACAATGGTAATTTACATAACATTTTTTCCTGACACAAAATATATTGCAAATTAATAATTAACAGACAGAGCGACACCAAGGCAAAAAAAACAATTTACAGACAGTAAAATAGATAATTAAATACACATACATTGGAGATGCAGAGACTGAAGAAAACCACATCTACAATACAGTTATAAGAGTCGGCAATAAACAAAAAAAAAAAAAAAAAAAGAAATCTAAATTTTTCTACAGGGCTGCATAAAATTAATGATGCTGTTCTTAGGCAATGATAAGTGCCAAAAGTACAGCATTATTATTTTTCCCACTGTAAATTCTTAAAAAACCCTAGCCTTTTACATTAACAAAAACGTCATAACCCAATCTCAGTAAAAAAAAAAAAAAAAAATTATATTATATTATATGTATATAATTTAATAATTTGCATTCCAATCAAATCCCCCACATGCTGCATTTTCAGCAGTGATTAAGAAGAAGCTCCCTTTTGCAAATCACATACTTAACACAATAGGGGTGTCAGTCTAAGGCAGGGGTGCCCAACCCGTGGCCCGCGGTGCCATCCGAGGTGGCCCGCCACGTCTTGCTCTGAGATGGCGGGTCGGGAAGCCCTGATCGCGGGTTCCCGACCCGCCATCTCCGAGCATCAGCGAGAACGGAGCCGCCGCTAAAGGAAGCAGAGCCGATGCTTCCTGTATAGCGCCGGCTCCTTCACAGGCGGAGTGATATCAAATGTACTCCGCCTGTGACAGGAATGTGTACTGCAGCTGCATGCTTCCTGAGATCTCACAGCAGCCAGCAGTGCCAGAGCCAGCAGTGCCAGTACCAGTAACCATCAGCAGTACCAGCCAGAAGTACCAGTACCCACCAGCAGTACCAGCCAGAAGTACCAGTACCAGCCAGAAGTACCAGTACCCACCAGCAGTACCAGCCAGCAGTACCAGTACCTGCCAGCAGTATCAGTACCCACCAGCAGTACCCACCACCAGTACCAGCGCCCACCACCAGTACTAGCCACCAGTACCCGCCAGCAGTACCAGTACCTGCCAGCAGTATCAGTACCCACCGGCAGTACCCACCACCAGTACCAGCCAGCAGTACCAGTGCCCACCACCAGTACTAGCCACCAGTACCTGCCAGCAGTATCAGTACCCAGCAGCAGTACCCACCACCAGTACCCGTGCCCACCACCAGTACCCGCCAGCAGTATCAGTACCCGCCAGCAGTACCAGCCAGCAGTACCGGTACCCACCAGCAGTACTAGCCACCAGTACCAGTCACCAGTACCCACCGGCAGTACCAGTACCCGCCAGCAGTACCAGTACCTGCCAGCAGTATCAGTACCTGCCAGCAGTACCAGTACCCACCAGCAGTACCCGCCAGCAGTACCAGTACCCGCCAGCAGTACCGGTACCCACCAGCAGTACTAGCCACCAGTACCAGTCACCAGTACCCACCAGCAGTACCAGTACCCGCCAGCAGTACCAGTACCCGCCAGCAGTACCAGTACCCGCCAGCAGTACCAGTACCCGCCAGCAGTACCAGTACCCACCAGCAGTACCAGTCACCAGTACCCGCCAGCAGTATCAGTACCCGCCACCAGTACCAGCCAGCAGTACCAGTACCCATCAGCAGTACTAGCCACCAGTACCAGTCACCAGTATCAGTACCCGCCAGCAGTATCAGTACCCACCAGCAGTACCAGTACCAGCCAGCAGTACCAGTACCAGCCAGCAGTACCCGCCACCAGTACCAGCCAGCAGTACCAGTACCAGTACCCACACCAGCAGTACCAGCCACCAGTACCCACCAGCAGTACCAGTACCCACCAGCAGTACCAGTACCCACCAGCAGTACCAGCCAGCAGTACCAGCAGTACCCACCAGCAGTACCAATACCAGCCAGCAGTACCAGTACCCACCAGCAGTACCAACCAGCAGTTCCAGTCACCAGTTCCAGTCACCAGCACCAGCCAGCAGTACCAGTACCAGCCACCAGTACCAGTACCCACCAGCAGTACCAGTACCCACCACCAGTACCAGTACCCACCCAGCAGTACCAGTACCCACCACCAGTACCAGCACCAGCCAGCAGTACCAGCACCAGCCAGCAGTACCAGCACCAGCCAGCAGTACCAGTACCAGCCACCAGTACCAGTACCCGCCAGCAGTACCAGCCACCAGTACCAGCCAGCAGTACCAGTACCAGCCAGCAGTACCAGTACCCACCAGCAGCACCAGTACCCACCAGCAGCACCAGTACCCACCAGCAGCACCAGTACCCACCAGCAGCACCAGTACCCACCAGCAGCACCAGTACCCACCAGCAGCACCAGTACCCACCAGCACCCGCCAGCAGTACCAGCCAGCCAGCAGTACCAGTACCTGCCAGCAGTACCAGTACCAGCCAGCAGTACCAGTACCAGCCAGCAGTACCAGTACCAGCCAGCAGTACCAGTACCCGCCAGCAGTACCAGCCAGCAGTACAAGCAGGCAGTACCCAACAGCAGTTCCAGCCCTGGAGGACAGCCAGCAGCAGCCACCAGTTATAACCACCTGGGGGACAGCAGCAACCAGCTGCAGGAATCCTAAGGAAGAAGTGAAGATTGAGGTCAGTTGAGGAGCAGGTAAACCGCTGTGCATCAGTGTGAAAGCAGCCTTAGTCCACTTTCACACGATCGGTCCGATCGGTTCTGCCTGTCTGTTTTTCAGGCGGACCCAATCAGACCCTCCATTCACCTCTATAGAGCGGCAGATGTAAATAGACTCATGTCTGCTTACACCCGCCTATCTGCAATCCGATCTGCTTAAAAAACAGAAGGGGATCTGTCCCCTTCTGTCTGGGCAGATCGGAGGGCCCTTAGGGTAGAGCGGGCTGCATCTGTGTCTGCTCTACATATGCAGAATGGACACAGACCTGCCATCCGCCCGCTACGCTCATTGTGGCCCGCGACCGGTTACCAAGTCGCTAAAGTGGCCCTCGCTCCTCAAAAGGTTGGGCACCCCTGGTCTAAGGTGATTGCAGCACAGAAACACTGATACTGAAGTAAGCCCTTTAACCACTTCAGCCCCGGTCCAATTGGCAGCCAAAGGTCCAGGCCCCTTTTTGCGATTCGGCATTGCGACGCTTTAACTGACAATTGCGCGGTTGTGCGACATGGCTCTCAAACAAAATTGGCGTCCTTTTTTTTCCCACAAATAGAGCTTTCTTTTGGTGGTATTTGATTGCCCCTGCGGTTTTTATTTTTTGCGTTAGAAACAAAAATAGAGCAACAATTTTGAAAACAATGCAATATTTTTTGCTTTTTGCTATAATAAATATCCCCAAAAAATATATAAAAAAACATGTTTTTCCTCAGTTTAGGCCGATACGTATTCTTCTACATATTTTTGGTAAAAAAAAATAAAAAAAAAATCGCAATTAGCTATTGATTGGTTTGCGCAAAATAATAGCGTTTATAAAATAGGGGATAGTTTTATAGCATTTTTATTAATATTTTTTTTTTTTTTACTAGTAATGGCGGCGATCAGCGATTTTTATTGTGACTGCGACATTATGGCGGACACATCGGACATTTTTGACACATTTTTGGGACCATTGTCATTTATACAGCAATCAATGCTATTTAAATGCATTGATTCCTGTATAAATGACAGTTGTAGTGAAAGAGTTAACCACTAGGGAGAGGGGTTATGGGCTGTGACGTGTGTGTGTTTTTTTTACATTAGGGGGCGGGGCTGACGTCTGACGTCATTGCTCGGCTTTCCCGATGACCGGGAACAGCCGATCAATGACAGGCAGAGTAGGAAGCGCGGGGAGAGGTTTGTTTACACAAACCTCTCCCCGTTCTTCAGCTCGTGACCCGATCGCGGGACACCAGCGGCGATCGTGTCTGGTAGCGCGCGCGACCCACGGGCAGGCATTTAAAGGGCCACGTACAGGTACGTGATTTTGCCTGCCCGTGCCATTCTGCTCACGTATATATGCAGTGGGCGGTCGGGAAGCGGTTAAAAATATAATCATTAGACTACATAGCAATACATGCTAAACTTGACGCCAGTCCACAATACAGCAGGAGCTTCTTGTTCGACATTTATTTTATACCAATATAGAAAAGCGTAGAACATAACATATATAAATCTGGGTCGGCGAGAGTAACAGAAGGTTTATTTGTACTAAAAGTACAGCTATCATGCCTAGGATCTGTAAAATTACACTCCCCAGCATGAAATCCTGTGCTACACTATTAAGCATCCTACTTTTAAGAGAGACACTAGCTGACACTTTACACAGCTGTTGGTTCCCAATCCTGGCTACGATTGACAGCTGCAGTCCCCTTTGATGTTAAAAAACCAGAGTGGTTCTTAATAATTTGATCAGTATGTAAGCTATGTATAATAATCACATGCAGGCTACAGATCTGATTGACAAAATAAGCTTTCGGCCTGCAATTGGCACATTTATTAGCCTATAAAGAAAAGCAAGGGTTTTGTTAAAGTGGCGCTCCACCCAAAAGGGGAAGTTCCACTTCTTCGCACGCCTCCCCCTCCCCCCCTCCTACTGCTGCCTGGGACCTGTGTCTCTCCCAGAAGATGGCAGTAGGAAACCGGATGTGAAGCCTGAAGGCTTCTCACTATCGGTTTCCCTTACTTGCAATGCAGGTGCCTGCACCCAAAGCCAATAGACGAATCAGCTTGGGGTGCCGACATTGTGGGATCCGTGGACAGGTAAACGTCCTTATATTAAAAGTTGGAAGCTACAGTATTTGTAGCTGCTGGCTTTTATTTATTTTTTTTCCCCAGGCTGGAACTCCACTTTCAAAAAAAAATTATATAAAGTATACAGCGGGTAAATGAACACGTCACCATTTTTCAAGGTAAATATATTTCCAAAAGGTGCTATTGACATGAAATGTTCACTACATGTCGATAACAACCCATGTAATCCATGCAAGAAACCAAAACAAATATGTTCAGAAATTAAGTTATGTGTAATAAAATGGAAAAAGTATTGAACACGATGTAATACTTCATACAAATCCTTTGTTGGTAATGACAGTTTCAAGATGCCTCTTCTATGGATAAACTAATCACATGCATTGCTCAGATGTGATTTTGGCCCATTCTTCCAAACTTAAAGGACATGGCGCGGCCGCGGCTCTTTAAACATGTGATCGGTTGTGTCCAATCACAGCCGGTCACATGTAAACACGGAGATGCCGGCAATCGGCGCTCCTCGCCTCACACTGGCAGAGTGTGAGGAGAGTAGAGCCGATCAGTGGCATCTCCTCGCAGAGGACATCTAGGTATGTAATCAGGGCACTCACTGATCATCAGTGCCCTGATTACAATTAAGTGCCCACCAGTGCCAGCAATGAGTGCCCACCATTGCCAGCAATCAGTCCCCACAAGTGCCAGCAATCAGTGGCCATTAATGGTGCCAGTCAGTGCTGGCTATCAGTGCTGCCTATCCGTGCCCACCAGTGCCGCCTATCTGTGCCCACTAGTACCACCTATCCGCGCCCACCAGTGCCACCTATTCGTGCTCATCAGTGCCACCTATCCGTGCAGCATATTCGTGCCTCCTCATCAATGCCACCTAAACAGTGCCCATAAGTGCATAAATTTACAAAATTTACTGACAGAAACTAAGAAAAAATTTTTTTTTCAAAATTTTCGGTCTTTTTTTTTTTTTAGGAAAAATTAAAAAACCCATTAGTGTTTAAATACCATCAAAACAAAAGCTCTATTTGTGTGAGGAAAATGATAAAAATTTCACTTGGTTACAGTGTAGCAAGACCGCGCAATTGTAAAAGTGTGAAAGCGCTGAAATCTGAAAAATGGCCTGGGCAGGAAGGGGGTGTAAGTGCCCTGTATTGAGGTGGTTAAACAGCATCTCACGAAAGTGAGTACAACCCTCACATTTATGTAAATATTTTATGTGACAACACTGAAGAAATGACACTTTGCTACAATGTAAAGTAGTAAGTGTACAGCATGGAGAAGGCAAAACAACGTATATTCTTCTGTAAACAAGTGTATGGACAGGGGGAGAGAGCAGGGAGGCTGCTGGCGTATTTGTCTCACTTGGATGATTGACCACCAGTAGTGGTTTCACTAAGCGATCCAGAGGGAAACAGTATTACAGATCCCTCCAAAATAGCTTCCAAGTTTCAACAATTTTATGGCCATCTATATAAATTCCAAAGTACTTGTATGCAAAAGGAGATACACAAGTTCCAAGACTAAACCCTGAGCAGGTCAAACTACTAGACACACCCATTACCATGATGTAACCGAGACTATTGCAAGACTAGCCAAGTGTACAGCATGTATAACAGTGTAAATTTGCAGTTCCCTCAAAATAACTCAACATACAGCCATTAATGTCTAAATCGCTGGCAACAAAAGTGAGTACACCCCTAAGTGAATATGTCCAAATTGGGCTCAAAGTCTCAATATTTTGTGTGGCCACCAATATTTTACAGCACTGCCTTAACCACCTTGGGCATGGAGTTCACCAGAGCTTCACAGGTTGCCACTGGAGTCCTCTTAAACTCCTCCATGACAACATCACGGAGCTGGTGGATGTTAGAGACCTTGCGCTCCTCCACCTTCCATTTGAGGATGCTCAATAGGGTTTAGGTCTGGGAACATGCTTGGCCAGTCCATCACCTTTCCCCTCAACTTCTTTAGCAAGGCAGTGGTCCTCTTGGAGGTGTGTTTTTATCATGTTGGAATACTGCCATGCGGCCCAGTCTCCGAAGGGAGGGGATTGTGCTCGGCTTCAGTAGGTCACAGTACATGATGGCATTCATGGTTCCCTCAATGAACTGTAGCTCCCCAGTGCCGGCAGCACTCATGCAGCCCCAGTCCATGACACTCCCACCACCATGCCTGACTGTAGGCAAGACACACTTGTCTTTGTACTCCTCAACTGGTTGCAGCCACACACGCTTGACACATCTGAACCAAATAAGTTTATCTTGGTCTCATCAGACCACAGCACATGGTTCCAGTAACCAATGTCCTTAGTCTGCTTGTCTTCAGCAAACTGTTTGCGGGTTTTTTTTATACATCATCTTTAGAAGAGGCTTCCTTCTGGGATGACAGCCATGCAGACCAATTTGATGCGTGTGAGGCATATGGTCTGAGCACTGACAGGCTGACCCCCCTCCCATTCAACCTCTGCAGCAATGCTGGCAGCACTGATAGGCCTATTTCTCAAAGACAACCCCTGGATATGAGCACGTGCACTCAACTTCTTTGGTCGACCATGGCGAGGTCTGCTCTGAGTGGAACCTGTCCTGTTAAACCGCTGTATGGCCTTGGCCACCATGCTGCAGCTCAGTTTCAGGGTCTTAGCAATTTTCTTATAGCCTCGGCCATCTTTATGTTGAGCAACAATTCTTTTTTTTTCAGATCCTCAGAGTCCTTTGCCATGAGGTGCCATGTTGAGCTTCCAGTGACAAGTATGAGAGAGTGAGAGTGATAACACCAAATTTAACACACCTGCTCCCCATTCACACCCGAGTCCTTGTAACACTGACGAGTAATGGAAGGATCTTTCATTTGTCCGTCATTACATATACACACCTTTTTGAAAGGCCCCAGAGGCTGCAACACCTAAGCAAGAGGCACCACTAACCAAACACTGCCATGAAGACCAAGGAACTCTCCAAACAAGTAAGAGACAATGTTGTTGAGAAGTACAGGGTTAGGTTTTAAAAAAATACCCAAATCTTTGATGATCCCTAGAAGCACCATCAAATCTATCATAACCATGAGACGGCCGCACACCAAAACTCACTGACTGGGCAAGGAGGGCATTAATTAGAGAGGCAGCACAGAGACCTAAAGTAACCCTGGAGGAGTTGCAGAGTTCCACAGCAGAGACTGGAGTAACTGTACATAGGACGACAATAGGTCGTACACTCCATAGTGTTGGGCTTTATGGCAGAGTGGCCAGAAGAAAGCCATTACGTTCAGCAAAAAACAGAATGGCACGTTTTGAGTTTGCGAAAAGGCATGTGGAAGACTCACAAAACGTATGGAGGAAGGTTCTCTGGTCTGATGAGACTAAAATTGAACTTTTTTGCCATCAAAGAAAATGCTATGTCTGGCACAAACCTAACACATCAAAGAACACCATCCCCACAGTGAAACATGGTGGTGGCAGCATCATGCTGTGGGCATGTTTTTTAGCAGTCGGGACTGCAAAACTGGTCAGAGTTGAGGGAAAGATGAATAGTGCTAAATGCAGGGATATTTTTTAGCAAAACCTGTACCATTCTGTGTGTGATTTGAGGCTAGGACGGCGGTTCACCTTCCAGCAAGACAATGATCCCAAACACACTGCTAAAGCAATACTTGAGTGGTTTAAGGGAAAACCTGTAAATGTGTTGGAATGGCCTAGTCAAAGCCCAGACCTCAATCCAATAGAAAATCTGTGATTAGACTTAAAGATTGCTGTTCACAAGCGCAAACCATCCAACTTGAAGGCGCTAGAGCTGTTTTGCAAGAAGGAATGGGCAAAAACCCCAGTGGTAAGATGTGGCAAGTTCGTAGAGACTTATCCAAAGAAATTTGGAGCTGCGATAGCTGCAAAAGGTGGCTCTACAAAAGAATTTACTTTAGGGGGTGAATAGTTATGCACATTGACTTTTTCTGTTATTTTCTATTTGTTATTCGCGTCACAATACAAAAATAAAAATCTTCAAAAGTTGTGGGCATGTTCTGTAAATTAAATGATGCAAAACCTCAAACAGTCCATGTTAATTCCAGGTTGTGAGGCAACAAAACACGAAAAATGCCAAAGGGGTGAATACTTTTGCAAGGCACTGTATATTGCAGCTTACCAATCATTAGATGGAATGGCTGCATTTGTTATCAAGTTTTTTTTCCCCCCTCCGTTTTCACTTGGTGATCTGGCTAGTAACACTTCCTGCATTAAAGAGCCCCCACTCTGGATGATGGAGCACAGAGGGTACCTTTGGACAGCAGCATTGTCAGTCTAGAGGGAGTGAAGTGTTAGAATTAGATACACTAATAAATTAAAGCCAAACCTCAACTAATACTTTATAAGCAGTTACAGAAAATACAGTAGTTTTTTTTGCCTTTTGGGATAAAGTTTTTACACAAATAAAAGCTGATTATTGTAAGCACCTGTCTGTGAAAAATGGTTTGACTCAGCTCAGTAACTGATACATTCTGCTGGAGAGTAAATTTTTTTTTCAAAAAAAAAAAAAGACTTACTGGCTAGATCACCAGATGAAAATAGAAGAAAGCCAAAAAAAAAAAAAAAAAGAAAAATAATGAATACAACCATCACATCAAAAAAATAGTATGCTGTAATATAATAACGATTTGCTTTTTGATTTAATACCACTTTAATTGTGTATGGTCACTGAACCCTCATAAATTTCAGAACTCGCACAAGACACTGTGATTTTCAGTCACTAAAAAAAGCTTTAAAATCAAGCAATTATTCATAAGCTCAATGTACATATAGTTATGTAACAATATTGCTCTATTTCAGCAGATGCAAGCAGAAGTATTAAAAAAATAAAAATAAATTGTTAGCACAATTTTCACTCATAGACTGTTAAGTGTCCCAGCAGACACCCTCTTACCTTTTCGAGAACTCAAACCACGGAAGGTGCTACAAAAGTAAGTTTTTGGCCCACTATACATATCAATATGGAGTTGGTAGCCATGAAGCCCATATTCTGGATCAATATCATCCAGGACTGGAACATGAGGAGGGAATACATAAGGGCTTAAGGAAAAAAGACGGAATAAAGAAAATTTGTTAAAATTCCATCATGAAATATTAAGATTTTTTTTTTATATAAGCATAGTATACCACTGTGTAATCTCTATTACATTTTCCACAAATTTGAGCGCTGACAGCTAAAGTCTGCATGGCCTGTATAACAAACTCTTGGTAACGTTTATGTTCATCTCAGCCCTTCGATCAGCTTTCTACAGGCTTTAAGGATTACAATTTTCTAATTAATAGGAGTGTGCAAGCCAATTTAAAGCGGTGTTCCGGCCGAAATTATACTTTTTAAATAAAAATACCCCTATAATACACAAGCTTAATGTATTCTAGTAAAGTTAGTCTGTAAACTAAGGTCTGTTTTGTTAGTTTTTAGCAGTAGTTTGTTATTTTATAAACTTGCAGCAGGCCGTGGCCATCTTAAGTGTGGGCATCTGAAGCCAGACTGTATTTCTTCCTGGATCTCATCCTTGCAGATCTCGCACATGCTCAGTGCAGCACAAGCAGTGTAATAGGTTTCAGGTCAGGTTTCCATAGCAACGGCAGTTTGAGAGGAAGTTGCTGCCCCTTCCCAGGAGGCATTGCAAACAGGAATCGATGCGATGGGCCGCGGCCAGGGAGGAGGAAGTGAAAAATGAATACAGCAGATATACAGTCTGTGCTGAAAAAAAAATAAAAAAAATATCCAATTTGTTCACAGTGCACAGTTTGGTGAGGAATGCTGAAGAGTTGTAAAAGTGGGTGGAACTCCACTTTAAGGTGGAAGTAAACCCCCCTATCGTTTTCAGCCAAGGAAGCTGCCATCTTTGCCTCTGTTTAATCTTCAACTGCCACAGTGCTGCACATGTGATCTGTTATGACACCAGCCATTGGATGGTTTGACTGTTTGGTTGAGAGCACAGCCAATGTGCAGTTAGCATTCCCGGCATGCCTTTTTTTTTTTTTAAACTGTTAAATCGATGGGTTTACTTCCGCTTTAAAGCACAGCTTCAGCTATTTGAGTAAAGGGTAAGAACCTCTGGCAGGTTTTTATTGATGTCACAATTGAGGAGGGGCACAGGTGAAGACAATGCTTAACTGGGTCACTGGTTAGAGCTTTTGTATTCCGTTGTCTCTATCCTTTGACACTGCACTAGAAACATTCAGCCACTGCATCCCGAAGAAATAGCCTTCAACTGGTTATACAAGTATAAAGGGATTTCATAAATTTTTCCTTTAAAGTCCTTATAATTCATAGAACCTCACAATTAACACGAGGAAGAAGATTGCAGTATTTTAGCAATATAAAACATGTTTAATGCTTCAATGTGGATTGAATTTATATACAAAAAAAAACACAAAAAATTATGACATAATGGGTAAGGTAATTTAAAGTGGATATGAACTGAAAAAAAAAAAAGGAGGGTTTGCAATGTTCTAGTGCAGTGATGGCGAACCTTGGCACCCCAGATGTTTTGAAACTACATTTCCCATGATGCTCAACTACACAGCAGAGTGCATGAGCATCATGGGAAATATAGTTCCAAAACATCTGGGGTGCCAAGGTTCGCCATCACTGCACTAGAACATTGCAAACCGTCTTTTTTAAGTTCATATCCACTTTAAATTACCATACCCATTATGTCATAATTTTTTGTGTTTTTTTTTGTATATAAATTCAATCCACATTGAAGCATTAAACATGTTTTATATTGCTAAAATGCTGCAATCTTCTTCCTCGTGTTAATTGTGAGGTTCTATGAATTATAAGGACTTTAAAGGAAAAATTTATGAAATCCCTTTATACTCACTGTTCTAGTGAACTATCAAAATATCAGTGCACTTCCTGTGCCAAGACACTCCTGGACCTACAGCCTTAAGCCTGTATATATGTAGTGTAATATCTAAGGCACCGCCTCTGACTGCTAGTCCCAGGAGATTTGGAGTGATATTTAACCAGTTGCTGACCGCCACACGCCAATATACGGCGGCACAATGGCAGCGGTGGGCAAATGGGCGTACCTGTACGTCCCTTTTAAGAGCCGGGGATAGCAGGCATGCGCATGCGCCGCGTACAGCGTGACTGTGGGACTCTGTCTGCCGGTCTCCCGTCGATCGTGTCATGGAGCCTCAGAACGGGTTAGTGCCTATGTAAACAAGGCATTTCCCCATTCTGGCTTGTGTCATGACAGAGATCACTGCTCTCTGTCATCGGGAGCAGTGATCGCTGTCATGCGACTTGAAGCCCATCCCCCCCACAGTTCGATTCACTCCCTAGAACACACTTAACCCCTTCATCGCCCTCTAGTGGTTAACTCCTGCACTGCCAGTGTCATTTACACAGTAATCAATGCATTTTTATAGCACTGATCGCTGTATAAATGACAATGGTCCCAAAATAGTGTCAAAATTGTCTGATGTGTCCGCCATAATGTCGCAGTCACGATAAAAATCGCAGATCGCCGCCATTACTAATAAAAAAAAATAAAAATAATAAAAATACCATAAAACTATCCCCTATTTTGTAGACGCTATAACTTTTGCACAAACCAATCAATATACGTTTATTGCGATTTTTTTACCAAAAATATGTAGAAGAAAACATATCGGCCTAAACTGAGGAAAAAAATTGTTTTTTTTTTTTATATTTTTGGGGGATATTTATTATAGCAAAAAGTAAAAAATAATGTGTCTTTCAAAATTGTCGCTCTTTTTTTTTGTTTATAGCGCAAAAAATAAAAACCGCAGAGGTGATCAAATACCACCAAAAGAAAGCTCTATTTGTGGGGGAAAAAAGGACGTTAATTTTGTTTGGGTGCAACGTTGCACGTCCACGCAATTGTCAGGTAAATCGACGCAGTGCTGAATCGCAAAAAGTGCTCTGGTTAGGAAGGGGGTATTATCTCACTCATGTCACTATGGCGCTACTGATAGTTCTTGCTAGAAGCTCTGAATCAGGGAAGTTAAATCTTGCATCTACCAAGATGGTTACCTTCACATAAACTGTGAAGAAAAAGGGTATGGTAAGTCAGTAACAAGATCACAGGCAATCCTTTATCAGCATAGCTTTCAGAGTCAAGTTCCTCTTTTTGCTGATCCATATGACAAATTATTTAGTGGATTGAAAACTCTTTTTAAATAATAAAAATTAAAACAATGTACAATTTAAAAAATAATTAATGTGTGTGTTATGCTTTGAGAAATTGGTGCCACAAGAGCATAATTCTGCAGTTACAAAAATGAAACAAACTTTTATAAACCAGCAAGTTAAAATTGTTCTAGTTATTGATTTGCATTCTTTACAAAACCGTACTAAAAGAACTGAATTTTTACTGCGCTGTCAGGAATGCCTAATCGAATCATGCTTATATGAGGTCTGTCAGGAAAAAAAATCCAGCCTTTGTTAATATAAAGAGAACAATTTGATTGGCATCGATGTAACCTGGCACCCAAGGAGAGTGCGCTGGAATGCGCATTCGTGAACAATGACGACTTCACTGTATTGGTCAGTGGAGGAGCTAAATGCCGTTGAGCATGTGTACTGTGTTGCTGTCACATTCAAAATGGCAGTTCAGTTTTGGGCACCAGTTCTCAAAAAGGATAAATCGGGGAACTGGAGAAAGTGTAGAGAAGGACAACCAAACTGATAAGAGGCATGGAGGAACTCCGCTATGATGAAAGATTGGAGGAACTGATTTATTCACTCTTGAGAAGAGGAGAATAAAGGGGGGATATGATCAACATGTTCAAGTATAAGAGGACCATATAGTGAACTTGGTGTTGAGTTATTCACTTTACGGTCAACACAGAGGACAAGGGGGCACTCTTTACGTCTGGAGGAAAAGAGATTTCAGAAAGGTTTCTTCACAGTAAGAGCTGTGAAAATGTGGAATAGACTCCCTCTAGAGGTGGTTCTGGCTAGCTCAGTAGATTGCTTTAAGAGAAGCTTTTTTTTTTTTTTTTTTTTGCCTTCCTCTGGATCAACTGTGGGTATGGAATTGGGTATATTGGATTGTACGATATTTTTTATTATTATTTATTTCTTTTTTTTTATGGTTGAACTAGCCTAGCTAACTATGTAACTGAGTAACTGAGTAGAGCAACGAATCTGCATCAAATTTTGCGTTGAGCTTGAATATTCCTTCATGGAAACTATTCGGGTGATTCAGAAGGCTTTTAGGGATCAAGCAATAGGTGCAAAGCAAATTACAATGTGAGGTACAAGCGCTTCAAAGATGATCGAGAATCTGTTGAAAGTGATCTACAGTCTGGAAGGTCTGCAACAAGCAGAACACCTGAGAATTCTGAATTTGTATGGGTTGCAATCAACAAATATCAGGGAATGACAATGCGAGAACTAGAAGCTGATCTGGCGATTTCAAAAACTAGTATAGCACTGCATAATCTGTATTACATTTTCCACAAACTTGGAGAACTGATATCCCAAGGTGCCTACTTTGAAGGGCATCATTCTCTAAAGTACAATGTTTCTCGCATCTTGTTCGAAAAATGCCTCTATTTTTCAGATTTCATGGCTGGATACTAAATAGAGATAGCTATCTATCTCTCTCTCTCTATCTATCTATATCATATATCTCAAAGGCAGAATGATAAGAATTTTATTTGCCCTTTATTACAAAATAATGTACACAGTCCAGATAAATATTTAAGAACCCCTACCTATTAAACCATTATAATGCAACCTGGTAAAATTGTACCTTTTCGCTGTTCCCCAAAAACTCTTTTCAAGCAGCTGGTGATAATGAAGCGTCACTTTCACAAAGGCTATATCAGGAGTCGTCTAAAATTAACAAAAAAGATTCTTATAGCATAGAAAATTGTAAAATGCATTTCTAAACCTATGCAGGTTCCTACTAATTAGGAAAGCCTTAAATTCAGTATGTTCTCCACTGATATCAACTATGAAATCTACAAAAACAAAATAAAAGTGGTCTGTGGTTATATGTTAAAGGAAAAATGTAAATATTTGTGGATAAGTATATTTAATTTTTTTTTTTTTAAATGATGGTCTTTAAATAAATATTTTATCAGTTTTGTTACTACAGTATCTCACAAAAGTGAGTACACCCCCTCACATTTTTGTAAACATATTATACCTTTTCATGTGACAACACTGAAGAAATTACACTTTGCTACAATGCGAGTGTGAGTGTACAGCTTATACAACAGTGTAAATTTGCTGTCCCCTCAAAATAACTCAACACACAGCCATTAATGTCTAGACCGCTGGCAACAAAAATGAGTACACTCCTAAGTGAAAATGTCCAAATTGGGCCCAAGTAGCCATTTTTCTCCCCGGTGTCATGTGACTCGTTAGTGTTACAAGGTCTCAGGTGTAAATGGGGAGCAGGTGTGTTAAATTTGGCGTTAGCTCTCTCACTCTTTCATACTGGTCACTGGAAGTTCAACATGACACCTCATGGCAAAGAACTCTCTGAGGATCTGAAAAATAAGAAATGTTGCCCTATATAAAGATGGCCTTCCAATGATGGCCACCCCATGATGCTCATGCACTCTGCAGTGTAGTTGAGCATCATGGGAAATGTCATTTCAAAAACATCTGGGGTGCCAAGGTTCGCCATCACTGGCCTAGGCTATAAGATGATTGCCAAGACCCTGAAACTGAGCTGCAGCATGGTGGCCAACACTATACAGTGGTTTAACAGGACAGGTTGCACTCAGAACAGGCCTCGCCATGGTCAACCAAAGAAGTTGAGTGCACTTGCTCAGCATCATATCCAGAGGTTGTCTTTGGGAAATAGATGTATGAGTGCTACCAGCATTGCTGCAGAGGTTGAAGGGGTGGGGGGTCAGCCTGTCGGTGCTCAGACCATACGCTGCACACTGCATCAAATTGGTCTGCATGCTTGTTGTCCCAGAAAGAAGCCTCTTCTAAAGATGATGCACAAGAAAGCCAGCAGTTTGCCGACGACAAGCAGACTAAGGACATGAATTACTGGAACCATATCCTGTGGTCTGATGAGACCAAGATAAAAACTTATTTGGTTCAGATGGTGTCAAGCGGGTGTGGCAGCAACAAGGTGAGGAGTACAAAGACAAGTGTTTCTTGCCTACAGTCAAGTATGGTTGTGGGAGTGTCTTGGTCTGGGGCAGCATGAATGCTTCCAGCACTGGGGAGATGCAGTTCATTGGGGGAACCATAAATGGCAACTTGTACTGTGAGATACTGAAGCAGAGCATGATCCCCTACCTTCAGAGACTGGGCTGTATGGCAGGATTCCAACACAACGACCCCATACATACCTCCAAGACGACCACTGCCTTGTGTTAAAGAAGCTGAGGGTGATGGACTGGCAAAGCATGTCTCCAGACCTAAACCCTATTGAACATCTGTGGGGCATCCTCAAACGGAAGGTGTAGGAGCGCAAGGTCTCTAATATCTACCAGCTCCGTGATGTCATATGGAGGAGTGGAAGAGGACTCGAATGGATACCTGGAAAACTCTGGTGAACTCCATGCCCAAGAGGGTTAAGGCAGTGCTGGGAAATAATGGTGGCCACGCAAAATATTGACACTTTGGGCCCAATTTGTACATTTTCACTTTGTACTCACTTTTGTTGGCAGCGGTTTAGACATTAATAGCTGTGTGTTGAGTTATTTTGAGGGGACAGAAAATTTACACTGTTATACATGCTGTACACTCACTACATTGTAGCAAAGTGTAATTTCTTCAGTGTTGTCACATGAAAAGATATAATAAAATATTTACAAAAATGTGAGGGGTGTACTCACTTTTGGGAGATAATATACTTATATTCTCTTTTGTAAACATATGTACTCGTGATACAGGATTCACAGAGCCCTATGGGTTTTTCGAAAAAGAACACAACTGAAGCAGATGCCTTTCAGAAAATCAGTCTAATTGTACAGTACACAGGTCTCATATTCATAGACCCTGGGACATCCCCAAGCAAAGAATAAGGGTGGGCAACAACTAGACCAGACCTGGGCAAATTGTGGTCCTTTGGCTGTCCCTGTCCAGCTCACGACGCCTCCACTGCCAACATGTCTATCCCAGATGCTCTCACAGGTAGGCTTCTGCAGAGTCGAAAACACCAAATTTAAGGCCCACAATGGCAACAAAGAATGCACAGAGGGCACCAGATGACGAACCCTCTGAATGTGTGTGGCCAAAGGATGCTGAAGAAAACAGCCAAAGCAGAGACTTAATCCTTGATAGGGTGCAAAGCAAGCTTCTGATCTACACCACATTGCAGTAAGGCCAACACCCGAGCCACTAAGAAGGAGCGAGGATGGAACACCAGAGCTTTGCACCAAATGGTATAGGCTTCCAGGTGTGATGATAAATCTTCTGTAAGGTAGACTTCAAAACCACCGCAAAGCCCTGCTGCAGCATCGCTATGCCGGCGGTATAGCCACGCTGCCCATTAATTTCAATGGGCGGGAGCGGTTTAGGAGTGGTGTATACACCACTCCTTCACCGCTCCAAAGAAGCTGCTTGCAGGAGTTTTTTTTTTTTAATGTCCTGCAAGCGCACCGCTCCAGTGTGAAAGCACTCAGGCTTTAAAACTGGAGAGACAGGAGCGGCGCTTTACAGGTGCTAATTTGAGCACCCGTAAAGCGCCTCAGTGTGAAAGGGGTCTAACAAGTCAGGAAAGTACAAATACCCCCCAAATTACCCCTTTTTAGATAGTAGACATTCCAAGGTATTAAGTAAGTAGCAGAGTGAGTTTTTTATGTTGTATTTTTTTCCCAAAATTCTTTGCAAAATTAAGATTTTTTTTTTTATATTTTTTATAAATTTGTCATATTATATTTTTATATTTTTTATATATATTGTCATAAGGCCCTGGAGCACCAGGACAATGGAATTGCCCACAAAATGACCCCATTTTGGAAAGAAAACACCCAACGTATAATCTATGCGGTATAATGAGTCTTTTGAACGGTTAATTTTTTTCCAGAAGTGTTTGGAAAATATGTAAAAAAAAAAAATGAAAACAATTTTTTTTTACACAAAGTTGTCAACTTATAAGCTATTTCTAACACATGGCATGTATATAGCAACATTTACACCCCAAAATACATTCTGCTACTTTTCCGAGTATGGCGATACCACATGTGTGAGACTTTTACACAGCCTGTCCACATACAGAGGCCCAGCATTGAAGTAGCACCTTCAGGCGTTCTAGGAACATAAATGACACATCTCATTTCATTCCTACCTATCACACTTTTGAAGGTCCTAGAGCACCAGGACAGTGGAATTACCCAGCAAACACTCCAATGTATAATCTATGAGGCATGGGCTGCAGATAGGTACTCTGGTACTCTGATGGGCTGGTGACAGGTACTCTGTTAATCTGATGGGCTGGTGACTGGTATTCGGTTAATCTGATGGGCTGGTGACTGGTATTCGGGTACTCTGAAGGGCGGTGACAGGTACTCGGGCACTCAGATGAACAGTGACAGGTACTCAGATGGACTGTGAAAGGTACTCGAGTACTCAGATGAGCTATGACAGGTACTCGGGTACTCTGTGACAGGTACTTTGAGGGGTGATGACAGGTCCTCTTTATTGGGGGGGGGGGGGGGCAATCAGTGTGTGTTGGTGTGCACTGTAAGTGGTAACGAGATGTTACTGCAATCCCCTTCTTACACACGATCGGTGTGTGAGGAGGAGAACCCGTTAACATCTTGTTACTGCTCTATGTGTATATTTAGTGATCGGCTGTGAAAGGATCACAGCCGATCACGTGGTAAACAGCCGACGGCCAATGGCTGTTAACCAGCGTCGGTGCTGAGCAATGTTCTCGGGAACATGCTGCCACTGACGTGCGCGCGCAGCATGCTCATGCTCCATGCAAAGTGGGGCGGTACCATCTGTGATCGGCCGTGACTTCATCACGGCCGATCACGTGGTAAACAGCCATGCCCAATGGCTGTTCACCCCCCTCGGTGGCGAGCGGTGTCTCCGTGACACGCCGCCACCAAAGGTACAGAGCTTCGAGCACACAATCGCGCGCATGCCCTGTTTAAATGGACAGACGTCATATGACGCCCGCCCAGAACAAGAGCCACGCCGCTTGGCCGTCATATGACGGCCAGCGGGCGGCAATCGGTTAAATTTGCTACTGTTATCGCTCTCTCTCCTATACTGGTCACTGGAAGTTCAACATGGCACCCCATGGCAAAGAGCTCTCTGAGAATCTGAAAAAAAGAATGGTTGCTTTACATAAAGATGGGCTAGGCTATAAGAAGATTGCCAATACACTGAAATTAAGCTGCAACGGTGGCCAAAACCATATAGCGGTTTAACAGGACAGGTTCCACTCAGAGCAGGCCTCGCCATGGTCAACCAAAGAAGTTGAGTGCGTGTGCTCAGCGTCATATCCAGAGGTTGTCTTTGAGAAATGGACATGTGAGTGTTGCTAGCCTTACTGCAGATGATGGAGTGGGGGGAGGGGGGGTCAGCCTGTCAGACACACTGCATTAAATTGGTCTCCATGGCTGTCGTCCCAGAAGGAAGCCTCTTCTAAAGATGATGCACAAGAAAGCCCACAAACAGTTTGGTGCAGACTAAGGACATGGATTACTGGAACCATGCGCTAACCGAGCAGGACCGTGGATCTGTGTGTGTGTAAACACACAGATCCACGTCCTGTCAGAGGAGAGGGGACCGATCATGTGATCCTAGTACAGAGGAACACCGATCGGTCTCCTCCCCTTGTGAGTCCTCTCCCCCTACAGTTAGAATCACTCCCTAGGACACACAGTTAACCCTTTGATCACTCCCTGGTGTTAACCCCTTCCCTGCCAGTGACATTTATACAGTAATCCATGCTTTTTTATAGCATGGATCGCTGTATAAATGCCAATGGTCCCAAAATGGTGTCAAAAGTGTCCGATGTGTCCGCCGCAATATCACTGTCACGGTAAAATCGCCACCATTACCAGTAAAAAAAATGCCATAAAACTATCCCCTATTTTGTTGACACTTATTGCGATTTTTTTTTTAATTTATTTTTATTTTTTTTCTATACCAAAAATATGTAGAAGAATACATATCGGCCTAAACGTAGGAACATTTTTTATTTTTCTAAAAAAAATTGTGATATTTATTATAGCAAAAAGTCAAAAATATATATATTTTTTTTTTTTTTTTCAAACTTATCGCTCTTCTTTTGTTTATAGCGCATAAAATAAAAACTGCAGAGGTGATCAAATACCACCATCCTACGATATTGCGGCAGACAAATTGGACACTTTTGACACATTTTTGGGACCATTGACAATTATACAGCGATCGGTGCTATAAAAATGCACTGAGTACTGTATAAATGTCATTGGCAGGGAAGGGGTTAACACTAGGGGGCGATCAAGGGGTTAACTTTGTTCCCTCACTGTGTTCTAACTGTAGGGGGGGGGGTGGGACTGTCTAGGAGGAAAGAGAGATTGGTGTTCATACTTGGTATTAACACATGATCTGTCTCTACTCCCCTGAAAGAACCGGCATTTTGTGTGTTTACACACACAGATCCCAGTTTGCGCTTTGTTGCAATCGACCGCGGGTGCCCGGTGGTCATCGCGCCCACCGAGCACTCACATCGGCTCCGCTCACACCCTGCAGGCGCGCATGCCCCTAGTGGCCAAAAGGAAAACCATCTTGAGGTAACATCGATTAGCCCAGCCGAGCCAACCTGCTGCAGTAAAACTGTGGCGGCTGGTCCGGAAGTGGTTAAGGACAACTAGTAATACAGAAGATGTGAAAGGGAAAGAACTATTTATTCTGTTTTTTTGGAAAAAATATTTGAATGCTAGAGCTTTCTAGGCATTCTGGGACATCAAATAAGTTAATGAAAGTAAATCTTTTGCTAAAACAAAAAGTAAAATGAAAGGTCTTCCTGCATACTAGAGAGTAAATCTTCACCTCTCCTTCTGCCCACACTGCTAAACCCTGCTCTGAAGAGAATTTGTTTCTGGAGAGACTTCAGGAAACAATTCCTCTTTATCAGAACGGCCCTTTCTTATTAGTGGCAAAGTTGTTTTAAGCTATATGCAGGTATCTGAAGGGCTATATTTAAGAGCAGCAGGAGCCATTGGCTTCTGTCAATCAAATCCAGTGAGGAGGGAGTGGGGGTGGGGCCTAGCCACACTGTGTGTCAGTGGACACAACATAGCTTGAGATTAAGACCAAACCTGTGCCACTGTAGCAAGTGGCTTTGTATGGTGGCACATGGAGAAGAGGAGGAGCCCAGAGGGCCAGTGGAGGACCTCCAGAAGAGGAGGATTGGGCTGCTTTGTGCAAAACCATTGCACAGAGCAGATAAGTATAACATGTTTATTCATTTTTTTATTTAAAAAAAATAATCTTTACAATCATTTTAAACTTTCAGTGACTGCAGTCTTGTATGTGGGCTAGAACTTGAAATGAAGTTGCTAAGGTTTCTTTTTACTTTTCACTGAAAACACAATTCTATTTTTAAGCTGCAAAATTACCCTTGCAGTCATTTTATAATAGTCAATATTTGACTTTATTTTTGCGACTTACTGCCAACAGAGCTTTGACTGAATATCAAGCAAGAGATTGTATTTCTCTTTCCTAGATTGCTGGTGTCTGCTTTTTGGTTAACCTTGACAGCTGCCCTACAAATCCTCCAAGTCTCTCAGCCTTGAGATTTACACATTTTCAGACCGTGTACTGTGCTGAAACCTTTTTAAATGTTTCACAGTTATGGTTTTTAAAGCTACATTATTGAGGGTTCCCTTTTATTTTGCGCACACACTGTAATATTTATCATATCCTTCTTAAAAAACATCTATAATACCTAGGATTTAAGTTTACTCAAAGTACACATGTCTAAGGCTAAACTGTTACTGCATGTTTGAATGAAGGTGGGGGGGTGCTCCACCTAGACCCTTCCTAATTAAGCTTCTCAATTACCGGGACGGGGGGGGGGGCTTGAACAAATTAAGTGCAATCACTGAGACATGCCTGCACGTACCTTTAGAAGTCCTATATAGAGCAACAGGACCCCCAGAATATTATTAACCACTTCCCATCCGGGCCAGTTCTGACACTTCGCTCCTACATGTAAAAATCATCATTTTTTTTCTAGAAAAATACTCAGAACCCCCAAACAATATATGTTTTTTTTTAGCAGAGAACCGAGGGAATAAAATGGCGGCTGTTGCAACTTTTTATGTCACACGGTATTTGCGCAGTGATTTTTTTTAGAAAAAAAATGTTTGTGAATTAAAAAAAAAAAAGAAATTAAAGTTAGCCCAATTTTTTTGTATAATGTGAAAGATGATGTTACCCTGAGTAAATAGATACATGTCACGCTTTAAAATTGCGCACACTCGTATAATTGCGCCAAACTAAGGTACTTAAAAATCTCCATAGGCGACGCTTACATTTTTTTACAGGTTACATGTTTAGAGTTAGAGGAGGTTTTGGGCTACAATTGTTGCTCTTTCGCTATAGCACACATGGCGATACCTCACATGTGTGATTTGAACAGCGTTAACATATGTGGGCGAGACTTACATATGCGTTTGCTTCTGCATGCGAGCATGCAGTGACGGGGGCTTTACATTTTTTTTTTCTATTCTTTATTTAACTTTATTTTTTATTTTTACACCTTTTTCTCTTTAGAAATTTTTTTTAATCACTTTTATTCCTATTACAAGGGATGTAAACATCCCTTGTAATAGGAATAGTGCGTGACAGGTCCTCTTTATGGAGACCCTACATCTCTCCTCCAGGCTGGAAAGGCTGAGATAAAAAAAAAAAAACGCTCAGCCTTTCCAGCCGCTTCCTCTGCTTTGTTTACTTCTGCCTAGTCACCAGAAATATCTATGGTAAACTTCCGGTGGCGACCGATTCATTCTCTGGCTCGCCAATCGCAGGGCGAGCCCAAAGAAGCACCGGAGGGCAGCAGGAAGGGAGATGTCCCCTCCCACCACCTGTAAGAACGATCAAGCGGCTAAACTGCTATGATTTGTTCTTACGGTGCACAGAATCGCCGGCTGAAAAAGATGATATCTGGATGATGCCTGTAGGCATCATTCAGATATCCCCATTCAAAGTCCATGATGTCATATAACGTACCGTGGGCAGGAAGTGGTTAAACATTGACAATACAGTACCTGGTAGCATTGAAACCTGGCTGTCCCGTCATGACTCCTACACATTCTTGTCAGCAAGTGAAGCTGCCCATTCTAGCGGTGCACCAACAAGAATGGAACAAGGAACTGTTGAAAATTTGATTTCTGGGATCTTGGGGCTTAGTTTTATACCTCTGCTTGTACTTGCAGGTACCTCCTAGATGAGTGTTCTTTAATTTTGCTCAGTTTAAAACATTTTATTGCAAACCGGTTACATGACTAATTTACCAATATCTGCAATAACCTCTGTAGGTATACTGTATTACAAATTAGCCTTTAGGGGTTTGGTTGTTCATTGCTAGGGTAATGAACAACCAACATGATCCTTTTTCAGGATTATGCCATAACAGAGTAATTACAGCAACTACCTTTTGCTCTGCTCTTGTGTGGATGCCCTAGCCTAGAACATGTCACAAGACAGATTTCCAAAATGGCTCTAATCTCAAATCCTATGTACAAAATGTTGTGGCTAAAAGCCTGGACATCTGGAGCTGCCTGTAAAAAGCACCACACATATATGCTTTTTCAAGGGGGACATCTTGGAGAGGCACTTGACCAATTCATCAAAGATGTATATAGGTGGGACGTTTTACTCTGACCACAGAAGATCCCAAAATCACTTTCCCTTAGGAGCCTCTACCTCCTCAAAACATAGAACATCTAACGCTCTACCCATGCTTCGACTTCAAAATCTAAATTCAGCCCTTCCATTCCGTGCAAGATTAAGAATTCATCCAAAAGTTGAATAATCCAAACTGGAATCTGGAATGTGCAACCTATAGTCAGGTCAATTTTCTTGACATGAGCATCAGAATTATTGAGGGTAGGATTAAAAAAGAGGCCGTAATGGGTTTGTCCCAGTGGATAGTTGCCATCATTGTCCCTGGATTGAGACAATCCCTAAAGGACAATTTCCATGGTATAGGAGGAGCTGCTGAAATGTGATCACTTACAAACAATCAAAATGGTTGAAATAAGTTTCTGGAAAATATAAACCCGAGATTGTGGAAAAGGCATATAGAGACACTTTGGGATTGGACAGAAAAAAACTTTTATGTGACAAAAGGGAGCAGCTTGAGGATGAAACCCCTGCTTGCATTATACCCTATTGTGAAAGCAAGGGGAAAGTTGTGAAGATATTTTTAAGCAATATTGGCCCCTGCTTCGGAAAGATTCGATACTCAGAACGATATTACCCCCAAGACCCAAAGTGATCTTTACCAAGGCCCCCACCTTGAAGGATCTGTTAGTGAAGAGTTATATTTTGGATTAAAAGCCCCCTTTGAGAACGTTTTTGCCTAGTGATGAGGGCTTTAGAAGGTACCTGCAGACACACTAGGGGTTACAGGAGGGTCATCAAAATCATCCAGTCCAATTATACGGGAAAGGAATATGAGTTAAGGGCCTTCCTTACATGCGATAGCACCCAGGTAGTCTATCTGCTTGAGTGTAGTTGTGGTATGCAGTATGTGGGGAGAACTAAAAACATTTTCGAAACGCATGGAATACTGGTGAAACATATGGAAGAGCATGCTAGAAATATTTTAAATGGCAAGACAGACCACAGCGTACCACAACATTGTAGTCTGCCAAGGTGCTAACCCCATAACATTGAAGTTTTGGCGCTACATAGAGTGACACTGAAATGGAAAGGAGGAGAGTCGATCACTGCACTAGATCAAAGGGAGGGAGAGTGGATATACCACCTCAACACTCTAGCCCTAAGAGGTTTAAATGTATATTTTAATTTTAACTTTTTTTTTTTCATGAGTGATCTTTTAAAAATAGGAGTGAGGTAAAAAGTATTTGTTCCAGAACAACCTAATAAGGGAAGTTGTATGTAAGAGATATGTATTTTTTGTTTTTTTTTATTTACTGATCTGTTGGAATTATTTTTTCAGATTTTTTATTATTATGATTTTATGTTTATGATACGTCTTTTAGTCCAACCCAAGCGAGAAAACCATCTGTACCCATTTTTAATTTTATACAATTATGAGAAAGATCTTAAATTCCTAAAAGCCTCATATTACTCCTCTGGTAATAAGGCGGGGAAGGTATTAGCCCAACAACTCAAAGCTAAGAAAGCCAAAACAAGAATAGCCCATTTAATTGACCCTAATACAGGTGCAAAGTTATCTCACCCCAAGGACATGGCGAATACTTTTAGGGAATACTACAGTGCTCCTTACAACCTTAAATCAGACCCAAATTCTGCCCAAGCAACTACAAAAAGTATCACAGAATTCATAGATATGGTTAAACTTCCAGCTCTTAATCCCGAAGTGCTAGAGTGCCTTAATGATCAGATTTCTAATATATACAAGAAATCGCCCTGGGACTTTAAATGAGGTGAACACAATTGGCCACCAAATAACAGAAGTAAATACAGTAATAGTGTTTATTCAAGAGTTGGTATACATACATGGAAGGTATAAACAATAGTTAAGCCAATGTAAAAAATAGCTTTGATACATAAAACACAGGCATCATGAAACCCAACGCATTTCTTGAGACCATAGCTCGTTTCCTCAGGGGTAGATGCAGGTTTGATGTATCTAAATGAACAGAGAGATGTGACATAGTGATGGATGTAAAGGCAAAAGGTAGGAGGAGCCAAGAATAAGACCCCATACTTACCAGTCGACAAAGCACGAGTGCCACCTGCTGGGCTCCCAGAAGGTGGCAGCGGTGGGTGTATGGCATGGGAGCTGAGGGGGAGAAGCCAAACAGTCGCCACAAGGGTACAAAAGGACTATTCTGCCCATCTAGCAATGATTGACACACACATTCATGTTATAGCATACATGCTTATACATGTACAACTATACTATATATTCTATAATTATATGCCCATTGTGCTATTTCATGGCATTTATTGATATATACATTGTTACAGCTGATAGCTACCAGTTTATATTGAGACGTCCAAGGGCCATATATCTTTACCCATGCCATGTCTGCAGTCCTTTTGTTCCTTGAAATTTGGTTTCAAAGGTTTTATCCTTTCAGCCATTTTAGGGTTATACACAAACCCATTGGCGCAAGTTTTTATCTCCTCTGCACTCTCCAATGCTGTTAAAATCACAAATGACACAAGGCAAGGTTGTCCCCTCTTTCCCTTGAACTTTACATTAGTTATGGAACTCCTTTGCAGCTGCCGTCAGGAGCTCCCCGACTATAAAAGGCATTTCAGTAACTGGCAAATGCCATAAAATAGGACTATTCGCAGACAAAGTCATATTGACACTTTCTGATGTGGATTCTTCCTTGCCTGAAGTATGCACGATGATGGAAGCATTCCACGCCATCTATTATGAAATTAATGTATCTAAATGCCAGGTCCTTGCAACCAATCTTAACCACAAAACACGAGCAAAAATGAAATAATTATTTCCTTGCAATTTGGATAAAGACAAAATTATTTAGGGATTTCTTTAACCGCTAAATCTAGCCACCTCTACGATGCTAATTATAAAAAAAATGCTCTAATCTGTTCAGACTCAACTCATACAACTGGGCAAGTTTGAAATCTCTTGGATGGGAAGAATAGCAACTTTTAAAATGGTTATTTTGCCAAAAATTCTGTACATCCTTGGGACTGTAACAGTACTAACCCTTTTCTTTAATAAACTTGATTTCTCACTTCGATCCTTCATTTGGAAAGTGACTAGAGCAAGAATAGCTTTTTCTACCCTCACAAAGCACAGATCGAAAGGAGGTATGGGAGTCCCAGTAATTAATGACTATTACAAAGCGATTCTTCTAGACCAACTTAAAGCTTGATTTGATCTGTCTCCAGTAAAGCAATGGATCTTATTAGAGCAAAATCTAGTGAAGAACAATAACCTCCGATAGCAGCAGCCACCAATAAACCAATATATTTACCAAACCACCCTTCTATCTCTGCATCACTTAAAGCATGGACAGAAGTCAGGGGCCCGTACATATACCCATATGTGACACACGACTACAATCTTTTGAACTCTTAATACCAGGCCACTCGGTTCAACCATGGTTAGAAGCTGGATACTCTACCCTACAAGAGATCCTAGAAATGGTGAAACACAAAGATAAATTTAAGATGTTTCAGATCCAACATCTCCTGCATGCCTTCACCTCTGATACCATAGCTTTGGACAAAAGACTATGGGAATTTTATCATAAAGCTTCTAACCAAAAAAAAGGCATTTCACTTCTCACTTCAACCCAATAATCCAATAAAACAAACACCAGCGATACTGAAATGGGAACAAGATTTAGATCTTATTCAGAACAAGAATGGTCCCAAGCACTCAGATACTGCCTAGGAGCTTCTCATTGTGTATTACATTGGGAAAGTGTCTATAAGATACTGTACAGATGGTACCTCATGCCAGTTCAACTATCTAAAATCTATAAAGACCACTCTGGGCAACCTGGAAACTTGTTGCATATACTCTGGTACTACAAATCAATAACAAGCTTTTGGAAGTCTTCCAACTGATCTTGTCTATTACAGGGATCATAACCCGTCCCTCGCCAGCATTGGCACTGTTAGGACTCTCTATAGAAAACTTTACTACTAACTTTAGAACAGTAGTTCTACATATTCTAATAGCAGCCAGACTGTCCATAATGTGTCAGTGGAAAAAAGATTTAGCACCCACACTCACAGAAGTTGTATCTAGGATAAATTTACAGTGCTCTTATGAATACTCCTACACCAGCATCCTTGGCAATAGGGATAGCTTCAAATGGAAGTGGGAAGTGTGGACTACAACCTACAAATGAACCAATATCTTTTGAAAAATAGAATCTACTGACAGGGAAATAAACAGCAAGTGACTTATAAGCAAAGTGAGGACTAGCGGTGGTTGACAGATACTACGGCTGTAGTGATGTCGCTACCAGTTTTTCTCTATCTATTTTGTTCCTATGTTTCCCTTTTTTCTTTTCGTTTAATGTTTTCTTTCTTTCCTTCCTTCCTTCCTTTTTTTTTTTTCTTTTTTCTTTTGTACCATATAAGGTCAAAATTAGTCCATTTAAAGAGGACTACCGACTTCTAAATGCAGGTCTATGTACAAGATATGCAAATATATTTCACAGCTAGGTTGTGACCTTTATGAATCTAAGGGGTAAAATTACTACTATTATTAGTGCCCACGGCTTATAATTATTTACCCATGACTTGGCACTACCCTGATATGTGAACATAACCGGTATATCACCAACTTGATGATTAGTATTGTCTGTACAGGTTGCAAATATGTGAATTTATGACCTTGTATCTGTTCTTATTCAATAACAATTTCAATGTTAAAAATAAATAAATAATAATTTATGTTTCTGATGTGCACTCTCCTGATAAAGACATTTAACAAAATGCGTTGGCTTTCCACAAGAGCAAAACTGTAGAATGTGCAGAGATGTATTGATATTATAATGTTCTATGATAAAATGGAGCGTGCTCTCTTGCATGAGCATGTATTGATATCTTGCATGTTTAACTATCACGTCAGCCTGGGTTATATGAAATCAGTTTTCTACTATAACATTTTGATGTTTTTCTAGACATTTTGTTTGTACTGGAGGTATTAAATGTATACAATGGTGCCCAAAAAAGATCTGGAAACATTTCAATAGATGGTGTAGTGATATATCCTTTGATTCTTGGAGCTCTACGGTAGTGTTAGAGTTCCTACAGAGTGGAGCAGAAAAGGGATTAGCACTTCTTATCCTAAAAGTCCAGGTGGCAGTTCGGAGTGTAAGATGGTTTTGATCATACTTCTGACCATATTTAATGGATGCTTGTCCACTTTGGACTATGTTTTTTTATGTTGGGTTGCGGTCGTCAATCACGCCATCACAGTTCTCGGAAATTATGCCCCCGGTGGGCTCCCAGATCTCAGTACAACACCTTCAATGCACAGCGGATTTGTAAGTAATTTAGGGGGGCTCTCTCGTCCCATTTTTTTGTATAATTTCTTTGACAGAAGCCAGTTTTTATATGGAATTTATACTGTATTTCAAATTTATACCATGTGGTTGCTCCTGAAGAGTGGTACAATAACCACAAAAAAGTTGAGCTAATTAGATGCCGTGTTTAAACCTTCTATGTATTTTTTTTTTTTTACAGTAAACCAAAAATAGCTTTATTGAAAATAGTAAAGATACATGA
Source organism: Lithobates sylvaticus (assembly GCA_028564925.1). Classification (NCBI taxonomy): domain Eukaryota; kingdom Metazoa; phylum Chordata; class Amphibia; order Anura; family Ranidae; genus Lithobates; species Lithobates sylvaticus. The sequence continues at coordinate 171,907,675 of CM053030.1, read as the reverse complement.
CAGCAGCACTTCAGACAATGCGGTACATAAACAATACTTATGCGGTTGGGTACATGTAGGTAGTGTGCAACAGAACGTGATTGTATAACATTATAAGACATCATAATGAGAGTCCAAACGTATTATCAAAGGCAGGCTGTTAATACCAAACATGAGAGCACACATAAATTTCTCTTCCTCGCCCCCCAGATTTCGCTTAACCTATACCATAGGGAGAGGGTATTAGCTGTCTCTGGGTTGGGAGCAGATTCTAATAACAGTTTCACACTGATATTTCGTCACATGTGTCAGCCTTATTTAGCCAGGTGTCCCAGATTTTCCCATATTTGGCTTTGCATCCCCTGTGGACGTATATCTCTTTCTTATAGGGGAGGACAGCGTTTATCGTGGCTATTCACTCTTGTAGGGTTGGCGGTAGGGCCTGAAGCCATTTTCTGGCAATGAGTAGTCTCGCCGTGAAAAGTGATTCCTGGAGGAAAATTTTATGGAACTTGTCGGGGTCTGGAAAAATGCCTAGTAGGCATTGCTTGGGGCATAAGGTTAAAGGGGAACCCATTTTGTCATGGATGAATCGCACAATCTGGGTCCAATAGGCCCGAATCACCGGACATTTCCAAATCATATGGAAAATAGTGCTTTGCGGACTCTGGCATCTGGGACATAGAGGGCTGTACCCTGGCTTGTATTTCGCTATCCTAAGTGGCGTCAGATATGTCCTGTGGAGTATGTATAATTGTGTGAGACGGTCAGACAATTTAGTTGAAACTTTCTTGCAGGATTCCAGCGCATCTTCCCATTCGTCATCCTCCAGCTCCCCCACCTCGCGTGCCCATCTCTCTTTTAATTTATATGCCAGAGTCACCGCCTGCGGTCTAAGGAGTGAATTGTATATCAGAGAGGTTAGTTTGCGGTGATCCTGCCCTTCAAAAATATGGACTAAATCAAGGCAGTCTACCTGTGGTGAGCTCTCTTGGAATTGCACCTGTAGAGCGTGGCGGAGCTGGAGGAAGCGAAAATGCATGGAGTTGGGGAGGTTGAACCTCTCCTTGAGCTGCTGGAAGGACCTTAGCACGTTCCCTTGATATAGGTCCGACAAGTAGTGCACCCCCCTAGCCTGCCACAGTGTTTGGGCCGGAACCGACTGTAGTTCCTGAAGGCCTGAGTTGTGCCAGAGGGGTGTATGAGAGTGCGTAGGTGGAAACCCTAGCCTGCGTCCCACCACCTCCCAAATCTTACAGTGATGATATATCAGCCCAGACTTATCTCCCAGTGTATCTCTATTCGCCTGTTCTCTAAATATGATCTGAAAGGGATGGTCAGCGCCGCGCCTGAGTTGAGAGCATATTAATGTCAAGTAGCGTTCTTTATCAAGTTTGTCCAAATGAAAAAAATGCGAGAGCTGTGACGCCAAATAATAAAGATTAAAGTCAGGTAGGGCTGCCCCCCCGAGGTCAGTAGGGTTTTTTAATGCCTGCCAAGACAGCTTGTGGCGGCTGGATCCCCACACAAAGGAGTTAAGGATGGCCTCGATGGATTTGAAAATTTTGAGGGGTAGGTAGGCAGGGGCGTGCCACAATACATACAAAAATCCTGGGAGGAGGATCATTTTTATTAAATTGATTCGCCCCATTACCCCCAGAGGCAGCTTGGCCCAGATCTGGGTTTTGGATTTCATTTTAGCTATAAGTGGTTCAATGTTGTCTACAGCATAATCCTCGGGTGAGCGGGTGATGGTGGTACCGAGGTACTTCAGCGAGCTGACCCTAAGGAGTGGGGAGGAGGCCTGTGCATTCGTGGGAGCCCCTATGTCTAGTGGAAGCATTTGGGACTTGTCCCAGTTGATGGTCAAGCCAGAATGGGAGCCAAAGGTTTGAATGGTTGCAAGGGCGGCCTGGAGAGACGGACCCGAGTCAGCCAAGTACAGCAGCATATCGTCTGCATACAGGCTGACCCTTTTTTCCGTCTCCCCAAGCCGCAGACCCCTTATTCCTGGATGGTTTCTAAGGGTGGCAGCGAGCGGTTCCACAGCCAGGGCGTATAGCAACGGGGATAAAGGGCAGCCCTGGCGTGTACCAAGGGCCAGGGGAAAAGGTTCCGAAATTTGGCCATTTATCAAGATCCTGGCGCAAGGGCTCTGATAGAGGAGGCGGATCCACTTGATGAAGTTAGGTCCGAATCCCAATCGCGACAGACATTCCCACAGATATCCCCACTCGACAGAGTCAAACGCCTTGGCGGCGTCAAGAGACACCACCACTCTGGAGCCCATTTGACTGTGTCGAGCCTGGATGTTCATGTGGAGTCTGCGTAGATTATAGGCCGTGTTTTTCGCCGGCATGAACCCGGTCTGATCCGGGTGGATTAACATTGAGATCACTGTGTTTAGGCATAGAGACAGAACCTTGGCCAGGATCTTGACGTCCAATTGGAGTAATGAGATTGGGCGATATGATTCGGGGAATTCCAACTTTTTACCCGGTTTAGGAATTAAGACTATGTAGGCCTCTCTCATGGAAGGGGGGAGGGTATCATATTCAAATATGTGGTTAAATAATTTGTGTAGTTTTGGAACCAGTGTCTCGGCATAGGTGGAATAGAACTCGAGGGGGAGGCCGTCTGAGCCCGGGGCCTTGGAATTATTAAGTAGGGACATTGCATTCATTATCTCCTCGGGAGTGATAGGCCTGTCTAGGGATTCAGATTGGGATTGCCCGAGTACCGGTAGTTATGTCATTAAGCATACTATTCCCCAGGATATCCGGGGAATAGTACGTACGAGATAGTGATCGGGCGGGACCTGATCACTATCTCGTACGTACTATTCCCCGGATATCCTGTTTGACTGGCTCAGAGGCACCAGCGAGTGGAACGCACGCCGGAGCTCAACAGGAAAATCACGAGGGAACAATTCTCCTATCCACCATTGATTTACTGCAAGTAGCCCCAGTGCCGGGTAGGCACCGAGGAATGTAAGTAGCCATTTGGCTGTTGTATTTTTATCCAGATTTTAAATAAAACAAGATTACGCTATGAGGTGTGTTTCTCTCTATTTCCACCTATGATATCCAATCTTATTGAGCTGATCTGTGAGGAGGAAGAGTGTCTTAGAGTGTGGGTGCTATTCTGTGAACAGGCACAATCCTGTAGAAGCGCTTTTGATTGCTTTTTAACCAAAGTAATCAACTACATGTGGTAAGCGGCCATCCAACTTTCCTGATTGTCACTTTGGGTGTGAGAAGAACTTTGTGGTGATGGTTGGCATGCGATTTCAGCAGTGTTAACACAGCATTTATTGTCACATAAACACCTTAGCGGTTTATTGGAGTTATGAACACCAATTAGCCCAGGATGTTTTAATTTATTTTTATTATCACTAGTTTCTTGCACATTAAATGTGAGAAAAAAACATTCCAGTAACACAAGATAGGCACTAAGACTCACTTACAGGCAGATCACTATTAGGATTTCATTAGAGGGCATTAATCGATACCCAACAATACACATAAATAATATTTTCTATTGAGGTGTGTAAATTAATTAGCGCCCCTATTGCACCATATAACCAATATTCACCTCCCTAGCCTGCATTTTCAATTGGTTGGCCGTGTCAGTGGAGGGGTTGTTGGCAAACGCGAGTTCCGCCTCAGCTAGCGATTTCTCTGCTTGCTCGACAACATGTGACAACGTCTTTTTATATCTAGAGATATGCTGGGAAAGGAAGAAGCGGGCATGTATTTTGAAAGATTCCCATACTGTCCCTGGGGACGCTGTGTGTCTATTTGTTTGGAAGTAAAATTCCCATTCATCCCCCGCCAGCTCCAGACTAGGGACAACCTCTAGCCAAAATGGATTAAGCTTCCAGTTGTAGGATGTATTGGGTGTGTCTAGCCGAATCTCAATCCAGTATGAAGCATGGTCGCAGATGATTAGGGGATTAAAGCCCACCCTGCCCAGCCTAGGGAGGAGAGCACGAGACAATAGTATATAATCAATACGGGACATAGTGTTGTGTGTCGTCGAGAAGCACGAGAACCGTCTATCCGTCGGGTTGCAGTGACGCCAGGTATCTACCATATCAAGGTCCATCAGTAGCCTGCCGAATCTAGTGTACTGTTGGTCAGAGGGATTTTGAGGAGACACCGTCAGTCTGTCCATGTCCTTGCTGAATACATTGTTAAAATCCCCCAACCATATTGCGGGGACCGTAGGGAATTGTGACATGAATGCCACTCCCTCCGTCAGGACCGCAAACTGGAAGGGAGGAGGTATGTAAACAGCAAGCACTAAAAGCTCCAGTCCATTTATTCTGGCATGTAGAAAAAGGTATTTGCCCAACGGGTCGGGTCTGATCAGTAGTGGGGTGAAATGCACCGACTTAGCCACCAGTACAGCCACTACCCTGGAGTTATTGGTGTGCGGGGCTTGGTATGCCCAACCCACCCATGGTCTCTTGAGCGCCAACATGAGTTGTCCTGTCAGGTGAGTTTCTACTAGCACCATTATGTCAGCCTTCTGCTTTTTGAGATAAGATAGGACAGCCCCTCTTTTGGGTTTGGCCCTGAGCCCTCTAACATTCCACGTTATACATTTTAAACTGGGCATATCAGCGAGGTTGAATATCTGGTCTCCGGGCTCGCTCCCCCCACATACGAGCACCCCGGGCCCCCCCTAACAGGTGGGAGGCCCTTGGTCCCGAACGCAGGGTGAGCGCGACACAGAGAGCACGTACCATTGTTCCCACTCTATATATTACATTTACCTATTTGCACTTGAATAACACTTGTACCATAAGATGTTACCGTCTGTCTCATATCATCCTCGTCCTGCTGCATGCATTTCCAACAAATAAAGCAAAGATTGAACCAAACTCTAGACATAACATTAAATTGCTTGAACACGCTGGCCTGCCCTGACACAAGACATAGTGGGGCATTGGATGTCCCATCACAGCAAGGCCGGGCAGAGCAGGGAAACCTTCTTAGTGGTGCACAGTGTTCAATGACCCCATTTAGGGTGGCCGAGCCCAAAGAGGCTCGTAGAACAAAAAATAAAACTAGTGGGGCGATTATTCGCTGCAATTCGGACTGAATCGTGAGGGGGTTGTCACCCAGGGTTGAGCATGCAGGATATCCAGTTCGGAGTGTTAGGTAGGATAAGCAAAAAGGGAGCCCTGCATTCCTGGGTAACATTTCGGGGGGTAGCTTGCTTAACAGTTAATAGCATGGGGTTGCCTTCGTGTTGCAAACAGGCTGGATTATGCCATTAGTAAGGCACATTAAGGAGCACGGGGAAGTGTGTGGGTAAATGGACCAAGCAACAAATCAGGCCTTTAGGTAGTCTAAGGGGTGTCTCAAAGGAGAGTCAGGAAGGCCTCGGGGGGGGGGGGGGGGGGGGGTACAGTACCTGAGAGAGGGTCCGGGTGGGCCCCCAAAGAAATTTCCATCCGGATACAATCATATGAACAGTATCTTTGTGGGGAGACAGGGCCTTCTGCGGTCTTGTGAGCACTTCAGGAGCGATCTCGTGCTGGTGCCGCTCCGTTCTCCAGCCACGCAATCACCGCCTCTGGGGTGTCAAAAAAGTGAGCTCTGTCTTCGCCGGCCACCCGCAACCTGGCTGGGAAGAGCATCGCGTAGGAGATGTGGCGGGTTCGCAGCCTACGTTTGGCTTCTGTGAAGAGAGCCCTCCTCTTCTGGACCTCTGCCGAGAAATCCGGAAATACTTTGATGTCGCCGTTGTTGTAAGGGATGTTGCCCTTCAGCCTCGTTAGGTGGAGTACTGTGTCCCGGTCCCGAAAATTTTGCATCTTGGCGATGAAGGTTCTAGGTGGTGCGCCAGGAGGAGGAGGCTTAGCTGCTAGCCTGTGCGCCCTCTCCACCACAAATGTAGTGGAGAATTCCGCCCGGCCAAATGTGGTTATAAGGAGATTCTCTAGGAACGAGAGGGGGTCAGCAACTTCCTCACCCTCAGGCAGGCTGACGAATTTAAGGTTGCACCTCCTTAGGCGATTCTCCAAATCATCCTGCTTGGCCATGACTGCTGTGAGCTGGTGTTGGAGTCGCTCGGATGCTGTCTGCAATGGCGGCACCTCATCCTCCACGCGGCTAATAAGAGTCTCTGTTTCGGTGACCCTCTCCCTCAGTCTCTGCATGTCCTGACGGAGAAGGGAGACGTCCACTTTGACCTCCTCGATCTTGCCCATAAGTGCGCTCTTACAGTCGGAGATCGCCTCAAGCACTCTGGCATCAGAGTCAGAGGCAGGTGTTGCTGATGAGCCGGCGCCATTTTCCTCGGCGGGCTCCTTCTCCGTGTGGCGGTATTTAGCCAGTTTAGCAGAGGCATCGGACTTCGATTTTGGGGGTGACATGGTTCTCTGTGATGTAGGGTAGGTTATCCCCTCAATTCAGGTAGTTTTGTCAGCTAAGGCAGTCCCAGGATACTCAGTATAGGATTTTTAGCAAGCGGAGCTCCCGTCAAGTGTTCCTCACGCCATGCCGGTCAGGCCACGCCCCCGCAATTATCAATTTTAAGATTTTTTTTTTATATCTGATGTGCGTTAGAGAGTTTGGAGGTTATATACAGTGGGGACGGAAAGTATTCAGACCCCCTTAAATGTTTCACTCTGTTATATTGCAGCCATTTGCTAAAAATCATTTAAGTTCATTTTCTTTCCTCATTAATGTACACACAGCACCCCATATTGACAGAAAAACACAGAATTGTTGACGTTTTTGCAGATTTATTAAAAAAGAAAAACTGAAATATCACATGGTCCTAAGTATTCAGACCCTTTTCTCAGTATTTAGTAGAAGCACCCTTTTGATCTAATACAGCCATGAGTCTTTTTGGGAAAGATGCAACAAGTTTTTCACACCTGGATTTGGGGATCCTCTGCCATTCCTCCTTGCAGATCCTCTCGAGTTATGTCAGGTTGGATGGTAAATGTTGGTGGACAGACATGTTTAGGTCTCTCCAGAGATGCTCAATTGTGTTTAAGTCAGGGCTCTGGCTGGGCCATTCAAAAACAGTCAGAGTTGTTGTGAAGTCACCCCTTCGTTATTTTAGCTGTGTGCTTAGGGTTATTGTCTTGTTGGAAGGTAAACCTTCGGCCCAGTCTGAGATCCTGAGCACTCTGGAGAAGGTTTTTGTCCAGGATATCCCTGTACTTGGCCGCATTCATCTTTCCCTCGATTGCAACCAGTCGTCCTGTCCCTGCAGCTGAAAAACGCCCCCACAGCATGATGCTGCCACCACCATGCTTCACTGTTGGGATTGTATTGGACAGGTGATGAGCAGTGCCTGGTTTTCTCCACACATACCACTTAGAATTGAATCTTATTTCTCACCATCTTGGAGTCCTTCAGGTGTTTTTTTTTAGCAAACTATATGCAGGCTTTCATGTGTCTTGCACTAAGAAGAGGCTTCTGTCAGGTCACTCTGCCATAAAGCCCCGACTGGTGGAGGGCTGCAGTGATGGTTGACTTTCTACAACTTTCTCCTATCTCCCGACTGCATCTCTGGAGCTCAGCCACAGTGATCTTTGGGTTCTTCTTTACCTCTCTCACCAAGGCTCTTCTCCCCCGATAGCTCAGTTTGGCCAGAAGGGTTCTGGTCGTCCCAAACGTCTTCCATTTAAGGATTATGGAGGCCACTGTGCTCTTAGGAACCTTAAGTGCAGCAGAATTTTTTTGTAACCTTGGCCAGATCTGTGCCTTGCCACAATTCTGTCTTTGAGCTCTTCAGGCAGTTCCTTTGACCTCATGATTCTCATTTGCTCTGACATGCACTGAGAGGTCTTATATAGACAGGTGTGTGGCTTTCCTAATCAAGTCCAATCCGTATAATCAAACACAGCTGGACTCAAATGAAGGTGTAGAACCATCTCAAGGATGATCAGAAGAAATGGACAGCAACTGAGTTAAATATAAAATGTATAGAATGTCACAGTAAAGGGTCTGAATACTTGACCATGTGATATTTCAGTTTTTCTTTTTTTAATAAATCGGCAAAAATGTCAACAATTCTGTGTTTTTCTGTCAATATGGGGTGCTGTGTGTACATTTAATGAGGAAAAAAATGAACTAAGCAAATGGCTGCAATATAACAAAGAGTGAGAAATGTAAGGGGGTCTGAATACTTTCCGTTCCCACTGTATTTACAACCATTTTTTAACTGTACTGTGGTATCATTCAACATTGTGTGTGTATGTATGTATGTATATAATATAAAATCAATTTCTATGCGATATCAAATACTACTAAGAATCGTTTTTTGACCTTGTCATATACAGAGTTCTATTAATAAATATGATATTGTATATATTGACTGTTGTATTCCCTGCAGCTGCGTGTTTCATTTGAAGGTCCCACTCCCCCTCCTCTCCCCTTTTTCTATAGACAGGGATGGAGGAACGTGACTGTACCAGGTCATTGTCTCATATAAAGTCCCAAAATGTTTTTCTTTTTATTCATTTCTGAGTGTGTTCTTAAAAGGACACACAGCCAAGGAGCCTTTAGTAATTCTTTTTTAAGGCTCTGTCCAGGCAGAGACCAGTCTTGTCCCAGCCTTTCCCTAAATGAGATTTAGCGATAGTGCTGCAGGGATTGACAGTGCCTCTTTGAGCCGAATGAGTCTGTCTCTTTTAAGAAGTTTGACCCTCAAGATGGTATTTTCTATCTCATGTAGGCACCATGTAACATACAGTATCTTACAACAGTGAGTACACTGCTCACTGTTTTGTAAGTATTTTATTATATCTTATTATATTATATCTATATCAACACTGAAGAAATGACACTTTGCTACAATGTTAAGTAGTGAGCGTACAGCTTCTATAACAGTGTACATTTTCTGTCCCCTCAAAATACCTCAGCACACAGCCAATAATGTCTAAACCGCTGGCAACAAAAGTGAGTACACCCCTAAGTGAAAATGTGCAAATTGGTCCCAATTAGCCATTTTCGCTCCCCGGTGTCGTGTGACTCCTTAGTGTTACAAGGTCTAAGGTGCGAATGGGGAGCAGATGTGTTAAATTTGGTGTTATATCTTTCACTCTCTCATACTGGTCTCTGGAAGTTTAACATGGCACCTCATGGCAAAGAACTCTCTAAGAATCTGAAAAAAATTATTGTTGCTCTACATAAAGATGGCCTAAGCTATAAGAAGATTGCCAAGACCCTGAAACTGAGCTGCAGCATGGTGGCCATGACCACACAGTGGTTTAACAGGACAGGTTCCACTCAGGACAGACCTTGCCATGGTCAACCAAAGAAGTTGCGTGCACGTGCTTAGCTTCATATTCAGAGGTTGTCTTTGGGAAATGGATGTAGGAGTTCTGCCAGCATTGCTGCAGAGGTTGAAGGGATGGGGGGTCAGCCTGCCAGTGCTTAAACCATACGTTGCACACTGCATCAAATTGGTCTGCATGGCTGTCATCCCAGAAAGAAGCCTCTTCTAAAGATGATGCACAAGAAAGCCCGCAAACAGTTTGCTGAAGACAAGCAGACTAAGGACATGGATTGCTGGAACCATGTCCTGTGGTCTGATGAGACCAAGATAAACTTATTTGGTCCAGATTGTGTCAAGCGTGTGTGGTGGGCAACAGGTAAGGAGTACAAAGACAAGTGTGTCTTGCCTACAGTCAAGCATGGTGGTGGGAGTGTCATGGTCTGGGGCTGCATGAGTGCTGCCGGCACTGGGGAGCTACAGTTCATTGAGGGAGTGACTACTGCCTTGCTAAAGAAGCTGAGGGTAAAGGTGATGGACTGCCCAAGCATGTCTCCAGACTTAAACCCTATTGAGCATCTGTGGGGCATTCCTCAAATGGAAGATGGAGGAGTGCAAGGTCTCTAACATCCACCAGCTCTGTGATGTCTTCATGGAGGAGTGGAAGAGGACTCCAGTGGCAACCTGTGAAGCTCTGGTGAACTCCATGCTCAAGAGGATTAAGACAGTACTGGAAAATAATGGTGACCACACAAAATATTGACTCTTTGGGCCCAATTTTGAACATTTTCACTTAGGGGTGTACTTAGTTTTGTTGCCAGCAGTTTAGACATTCATGGCTGTGTTGAGTTATTTTGAGGGGACAGCTAATTTACACTGTTATACAAGCTGTACACTCACTACTTTACATTGTAACAAAGTGTAATTTCTTTAGTGTTGTCACATGAAAAGATATAATAAAATATTTACAAAAATGGGAGGGGTGTACTCACATTTGTGAGATACTGTATACAGTGGAGCTGCTCCGCCTTGCGCCCATTTTGGGATAGCATTTTTTAAATATACAACGATTTTGCCTCAGATATAGTGTCCCAAACTCCCCAAATAGCACTGCTATCTATGTTCCCAGAGTCTGCCTCAAAAGTTAAGAAGGGGATTTTCCATTTCTTTTTAGCGGCTGCCAGGGCGATAATTCAGAGACATTGGAAATCTCAACACACTCCTTCAATAATAGATTGGATAACTGAATTGAACAAGCTTATGAGAATAGAAGAGTTATCGGCGCAGATACTCCCATTTTCAAGATGTATGGCTCCCCTGGATATCTCTTATAGAAAAACCTGATTTTGCAACCTTCTTATTGTAAAACTGTCATGTGACCATAAAACCCATTTTCCTAATATATTATTGGATGCGTTGTAGACAGGCCCAAGTCACCCCTTTTTTTTTTTTTATACTTAACTATGGTTACTATTGTTCAATGACTAAAGTACACCTGTAAATTATTCCTAATAATTTTCACGGTAACTCATTAATTTACATGGGCAGATTTCTAAATATTTTTAGGGCATTCATGAGCATTAGAAACAAATAAAAAATGATGTTATGCTGTTCCTTTAACTCATGGGTGCTCAACCTGTGGCCCTCCAGCTGTTGTGAAACTACAAGTCCCATCATGCCTCTGCCTTTGGGAGTTGTGCTTGTACCTGTCAGCCTTGCAATGCCTCATGGGACTTCTTTCGCACCTATGCTTTAACTGATGTTACATATTGCTACAATGTCAGATGAAGTGATTGGAATTAACCATATATAGTAACAAATTCAATTGCAAATAAATATATATGTGCATGAATACTCTGCTTCAAATTAATAAAGAAAAAAATGCACAGATAAAAATTAAGACAAATACATAATGTGTATATGAATAACAAAGTGGAAAAAAATGTCCATTAGTCAAATTACATTTTTTTCACTGAGATTTTTTCACTTCTTTTATTCATATACACATTATGTATGTGTCTTCATTTTTATCTGTGCACTTTTTTCTTTATTAATTTGAAGCAGAATATTCATGCACATCTATACCTCTCTTCACCTTACATTGTAGCAATAGGTCACATCAGTTAAAGGAACAGCGCACCATTATTATTTTTTGTTTCGATTTCCCATTCCTGGATTTGAGTGCCATCAGTTCTAACTTTTTTGACCAGCACAGAGATATAATACTTGTTGATTAATGGGCATTATCGTACATTTACTTGTTAAATGTGAATTCGTTTTTTCTTTTCTCTTTTACTTATATTTCTATAAAATTTCAATTTAAAAAAATATATTTAAAAAAAAAGATGGTATTTTTAGTTGCAGTGATGACAGCCTGGAGAGTGAGTGAGTTGGAGGCCCTTTCTGTTAGAGAACAGTTTTCTTGGATTGCGTGGCGCTTAGAACGGATCCAGGATTCCTGCCCAAGGTAGCAATGAGCTATTATTGGGTGCAGGAAATTATTCTGCCTACTTTTTGTTCAAATCCTTCCTGTAGACCGGAGGACATTTTTCACACCTTAGATGTGAGGAGGTGTGTGCTACAATATTTACAGTTGACCAAACAATTCAAGATTATTCAAGACTTATGCTCTTTTTGTTTGTTTTTATTTTCGGGAGCCAGGATAGGGAAAGATGCTGTCAAGATGGCTTAAGCTGGCCATTCATCAGGCTTATGTGAATAGGGGGTTGGAGGTTCCTGAGTGAATCTCTGCACATTCTACTAGGGCAATGTTTGCAACCCTGGTGGAGAGGGCTGGTGCCAGTCCAGGACAAATTTGTAGAGCTTCGACTTGAACAAGCTTGTCTATCTTTTTCAGGCACTATAGGTTGGATTTAATGTCGGCCGAGAATCAGGGCTTTTTGCAAAAGGTCCTGCAGGCCATAGTCTTGCCCTAGCTGGTAAGTACTCTGGTTTTCCCTCTGGCATCTTTTAGGGCAGCCCCCTTGAGAGGATAACAAAGTTACATTTACCAGTAACATGTTTTCTAGTAGTCTTTCAGGTGAGCAGTGACTTCCCAGTCTGGTTTGTGGCCATGCTATTTTTTTATGTAGTTTGTGTCTTCCCAGCAGGCCAGGAGTATTCTGAACAAAATGAAAGCCTAGTGGGAGTCACATATTTTAAAGTTTGGGAGATCCAGTGTTTCCTAGGAATAAGGGAAGAAGCCTTCTCTCAGAGGTTCTGTCCTGAAAGACTGCTAAAAAAGTAGTTACCAGTAAGTGTACCTTGGGTTTACCAGACCCTATTGTTTAGAACTTTTTAAAGCAATGACAAATGTCAGATGACAAAGGGTTGGGGGAGGAGTCCATCGAAGGCTGACTGTAGCTGCATGGAGCTCTGCCGGAGGACGCGAGCCGGGGGAAACAGCGCGGTGGTGAGAGCCCGCGGGATGTACCCCTGACCCGGCAGAGTACAGCGAGACCTGGAGGACCCCCTCTGCCCCCGCCTGTCTGCCTGCCTGCCTACCCGCCGCCAAACCCAGCCCCGCTCCAGCCTAGTCCCGCTTCAGCCCTGCTCCTGTGGTCGGCGGGAGCGACAAGGAAAGGAAGGGAGGAGGGACCGCTGAACACCGCACCTGAGCATCAGCCATCCCCATAGCCGGATCAGCCCTCACATAGAACCGGTACAACCCGGGCCCACGCCAAGAACCCCAGCATGGGAAAGTAACACGGACCGCAGGAAGGAGGCACGCTCTCTCTTGGCGGGGTCTGCACCCACAGAAGAGCCCATACAGGGGAGTAAAGATCACCCACCCGCCCAGCGGAATCTCCATGGACTGAGAGAGGATCCCGGGAGGGATTCCCCTCTCTCAGGTAAGACGCTGTTAACCCAGCCATTGCTCAAAGTATATGAAACCTGAACTTTGTTTGAAAGTTAAATGTAAATGACCATTGAGAGAAACGCAAAGGAATGTTATAGGATCAAAACCTTTTATAGAAGATGTGCTTCATTAGATAAAGGGAGAAATACCTCTGGTGCTGTTGGAGTCTTTAAACATTATAACACTGGCAAGAAAAGTTCTGTTGTATTTTCTGGGTGTAATGATCCAAGCAATTCACTGAACTGTTGAATACTTAGGAATTGTCTGACTTTGATTGAAGTGCTCAGACGGACGCTTTTTTCTCCCTAGCATATGTAGACCTCAGCTCAATCTCAGTCTAATTAGAGCGGGTACTGGAGGGTCTGTGCGGACTGCGTGAAATATACCAAGGGCCTTGAAAGGCGTTCAAAAAAAAAGGGGGGAAAAGCAATATGGACACCACGCGAGTATCCGATACCATGTATTAGTGGCTGAAATAAAATTAAGAGTCCCAGAAAGGGAAAAGGACGGCTGAGAGAAAAGTGCTTCCAAATTCCCATATCAATTCCCACTGGTGAAACAACACTTGAAGGCGCTGCCTGATTCTCTATATGTTTGTGCCTTGTTTTTCTTTTTATTGCCTTTCCTCCTTTATTCCCTCCTTAGCCCGTCCACCTTTGCACAACACGCTAGAGCTGGTATGGAGGTGATCAGGACAGAAAATTATTAAAGAAGGCTGTTTTACCGGCATAGAAGAGCCATTGAGGTAAAGGGGGTGAGTAAGGAGGGGCTGCCCCCCCCCCCCCCCAGCTCAGGTGCGAATACAATTGTAGCTTATGCGAGTTTCCCTTTCTAATTGTTGAGACGCTCTCAAGGTTAAAATCCCTTTCAGTACCTCAGCCCAGGGGATAAAATGACTAAAAGTGAAACCGGGTGTTAATCAATGATGAAGGGGAGGACACAAAGAGGTGCTGAGCCCAAAACACCTAAGGACAATTTAAATACCAGTTCCATACAAAAATACTTAAAGGATACTAGTCTGAAAAGCCCTGAGTTGGGAAAAAAACAACAACAGGGGACGAAGGAAAAGAAGAGAGAGATGGAAAGGCAGAGGGCTGAACAGGCAGAGACACTCAGGGCAGAGGCTGAGCCGGAGAGGGAGGGAGACACAAGTGCAATTTTACAACTAAGTGACATATCGCAAATTCCCACCAAAACAGAGATGATGGAAATGTTCTCCAATTTGGAAAGTGCCATCAAAACTGAGATCTTGAACATTAGAATTGACATTGGCTTTCTGGTAAAAAGAGTGGAAAAAATTGAAGAATTCGTAACCGAACAGGTGAAAGAAAACAAGGCGGTCAGTAAACAGATGGAAAAAATACAAGCAATGGAGAGAGACATGAGGTACAAAATAGAAAGCATGGAAGACCAAAATAGAAGACAAAATCTGAGGATAAGAGCACTACCTGAACAGAGGGGAGAAGATCTGATATTAAAAATGAAAAATTTCTTTAAACCGATCTTAGGTATGGCAGAGGAAATGGACTTGAAAATAGAACGAGCCCATCGCATCAGAAAACCCCCTGGAGTAAGAGAAGATGCCCCTAGAGATGTGCTCGTAAGATTTCACTCGTACCAGGAAAAATTCCAAATCTACAAGAACCTTAGAGGGAAAACTCCATTGATGTATGAAACGACCGAAATTCAGGTCTTTGCGGATCTGTCAGCTGAGAAATGAAGCCGTTGTTAGAAAATTTACGAGCCCTGAACATAAAGTATAGCTGGGGATACCCGGCGGCTCTGATTGTTATCAAAAACGGGAAGACATTACGTATGAAATATATGGAAGAACTGCAAAATTTTTGTGAGGAATTGGGGATACCTGTCCCCAAAATTCCTCAAAACCGGAACTAAAATAATAAACCCCGGTGGGGAAATAGAATGAAGGAGGCTTGAGAGGAGAGCGGGGGGTGGCCCCTTTTCTTTTTTTTTTTTTTCTCTCCCCTCTCTCTCTCCTCCCCCCCCTATTTTAGTGGGGAGGAGAGAGGGTACAAAGGGGGGGGGGAGGGGTGAGCAGATAAGACGGGGGAATTTGGGGTCCTAGTGCAGCTAACGGGCCCCTCCCTTCTATGGAAGGGATTTGGGGGGGAGGGAGAACCCGTGTCAGACAGCCAGGTACGGCGCTTCACCCTTAGAGGCGCAGTGGACAGGAGGTTTCTTTAAGGGACACCTCGTTGTTCACATATGGCCGGAATCCGACCAGGGGAGCAGGAGGGGGGGGGGGGGGGGGGGGGGGGGGGGGGAGGGAACGGGGTGGGGAGGAGGGGAGGGATGGGGAAGGGGGGGGGGGAGGACACCCGCCTTACAGATACAAAAAGCAAAGTATGAATCAAGAAGGTCCGAAATGCGCAGAAAACCCCCCCTGAAAAATGGAGGAGGTTAATCTAAAATTTTTGTCGTATAATGTTAGAGGCTTAAACTCACAGACGAAGCGATACAAGATATTTAAGGAGATACAAACCTATCAGGGGGAGGTTATTTTCCTACAAGAGACACATTTGACATTAGATAGCGGGATAAGACTAGCCTCACAAGATTACCCACTTTGGTTTCAGGGGGATACCCCAACAAGAGGTGCCAAGGGGGTGGCCATAGGGTTTGCCAAAAACGTAAAATTTGTTATTAGTGACAGGCTCCTGGATCCCGAGGGAAGGTACCTAGCCATAAAAGGCAAAATGGGTGAAAATATGTTAACATTAATAAATATATACTGCCCAAATAAAAATCCAACTCGATTCCTGGCTCAGGCTCTGGGACGCCTGTCAGCTTTTTACACGGGGGAGGTTATTATAGCGGGTGACCTGAATTTTGGGTGGGATCCTAGTATAGACACCACTTCAAGAACAGGAAGCCAGAGTCCACGACAATTAAAGAATATTAAGATAAAGCTCAGGCAGAGTCAACTCGTCGACGTGTGGAGAGTGCAACATCCAGGCGTGAAAGATTTCACCTTTTTCTCTCCAGTTCATGGAACCCATTCCCGCCTAGACTATTTTTTAGTAGAACACAGACTGCTAGATTATGTGACTGAATCTGGGATTGAAATCACGACTTTATCGGACCACGCGCCCATCACAATGACAGTTAGACTGCCAGGAACACAGAGGAGCCCAAGCGCTTGGCGCTTAAATGATAGCTTATTGACCGACCCCGGTACGGAAGAGAGCATACGCAAGGAAATTCTATCCTTTTTCGAGATTAACGACACAGGGGAAACATCACAGACCGCACTTTGGGAGGCGCATAAAGCGTATATTAGGGGTATTCTGATTTCTATTGGGGCAGGTAAAAAACGAGAAAAAAGGGAGCGACGGGCACGTCTGGCGAGAGAGATATGGGAACTGGAACAGGAACATATGGACGAAACCACAAGAAAGGGGGATACTTACCATAGATTACTAAATAAAAGAGAGGAATTAAAAATAGAGATGGAACAGGAGGCGAGGAAGTGGTTCCATAAACTGGATAGAGAAAGACACACGTGGGGAAATAAAAGCAGCAAACACCTAGCTAGAATACTCAAAAAAAAGAGAGAAGTTAACTATATCGATAAAATTCAAAATAAAAGTGGCTCAATGTTAAATTCGACTAAAGATATAGCCAAAGAATTTAGAGCTTATTATGAAATACTGTATAACATTAAAACTAAGGATTCGATATCACAAACGGAAGATGAAGAGTGTAGGAATTTTTTGAGGAACAGCAAGATCCCCTCACTATCTATAGAAGATAGTATTATGATGGAAGAACCGATCACGGAGTCGGAAATTTACGAGGCCCTGAGGAGTTCCTCTGCTGGCAAGAGCCCGGGCCCCGATGGATTCTCGGTTGCCTATTTTAAAAGGTACCGGGATATCTTGGTGCCCAGGCTGTGCCGGTATTGGAACTCCCTGGGCAGAGAGAGAGGTATGGACAGAGAAGCCTTAATGGCATCAATAACGTTGATTTTGAAGGAAGGAAAGGACAAGACGCTCTGTTCGAGTTACCGCCCAATAGCCCTTCTGAATACAGACACGAAGCTGTTTGCGAAGGTATTGGCTAACAGGTTAAAAAATAAACTGCCCGAGTTGATATTCCCAGACCAGGTGGGATTCGTCCCGGGGCGGGAGGGGAGGGACAATGGGATTAAAGCGTTGCTCTTGATGCGGGCATGTAAGAGGGGGAATGTCCCCAGTCTATTCCTGTCAATAGATGCCGAGAAGGCATTTGACAGGATAGACTGGGGACATATGTTCGCAACATTGGAAGCAATGGGCATAGGCCCGAGAATGCTAAGCTGGATTAGAATATTATATGATCAACCACGGGCGAGGGTGAGGGTTAATGGGCTTCTCTCCCATCCGTTCTCCATGAAAAACGGAACACGTCAGGGCTGCCCCCTGTCCCCTCTATTGTTTGTGGTAGCGCTGGAGCCATTGCTATCAACCATACGCAACTCATCAGACATAAAGGGGATTGGGGTAGGAGATGAGACATATAAGTACGCGGCTTTCGCGGACGATGTTTTGTTTTTCCTATCCAATCCCCGGATAACCCTACCTAATCTGCTGAAGGTATTAAGAATATATGGCTTGGTGTCTAATTTTAAAGTTAACCCAACTAAATCTGAAATCCTTAATATAAATTTGGACCAAACAGAAGTAGTTCAACTAGCTAAAGAGTTCCAGTTCCCTTGGAAAGAAAATATAAAATATTTAGGAATAAAACTTGCGGGGTCACTAAAAAAGATTTACCAGATAAACTATTTACCATTACTTGAGGAGATTAAAAAGGAAATAAAAAATATGAGTTATAGTCCGTTGTCATGGATGGGTAAGATAAATGCTCTTAAAATGATAATAGCTCCAAAAATAAACTATAAATTTCAAATGCTTCCAATAGCTGTCCCCAAAGCCTTTTTTAGGATTCTAAGGAAGATTATTTCTAGATTTATTTGGGCCAATAAAAAAGCACGAATCTCAGCAGGAATTTTGTCCAAAACGAAAAAACAGGGGGGCCTTGCCTTGCCAGATTTTGAAGTATATTTTAATGCAATTTCACTATCAAGAATCACGGAATGGGTAAAAGAGGGAGAAAAAAAAAAAAGATGGGTGAATATAGAAAATGTTTTAGGAAATAGAGATTGGGGACACGTAATATGGAATCCACCAAAATTCAGGTCAATAGAAGAGGATACACACGAAATCACACGGGTCACTTTAAAAATATGGGATAGAGTACACAGGGAAAACAAATGGGAATTTAATTCCCCTATGATAAAGTTAAAAAATAATGTTTTTTTTGAACCTGGTAGGAGCAAACTATGGGGAAATTGGATTAAAAAGGGGGGAGCACGCTTAGGGGATATTATTAAAAGGGGTAAATTAATCACCTTTCACGAATTAAATAAAGAGGTAGAGCTGATGTCGATTGACGTCTGGAGGTATGCCCAGCTGAAAAATTTTGTTGAGGGCCTACCGCAACCCATCCGGGACCTAGATAACCTCTCTACAATAGAGCAAATATGCACAAGCCTCCCGGTTAGAAACACTATCTCACGTTTATATAGTGTATTAATTCAGGACAATCGGCTTGGCATCCCTCCGGGGGTCAAAAGATGGGAAGAAGAATTGGGGATCCCCTGTACTGAGAACAGATGCGAAAAGATCTTAAAATTAATACATGGACCGAAAGTTGACAGCCGGACTATACAAGTCAACTATAAGTGTCTCATGGGGTGGTACAT
This sequence comes from Lithobates sylvaticus, assembly GCA_028564925.1. NCBI lineage: Eukaryota > Metazoa > Chordata > Amphibia > Anura > Ranidae > Lithobates > Lithobates sylvaticus. Next base: position 171,888,824 of record CM053030.1, on the reverse strand, counting down.
AACTCCTGTAAAAATGAGCAAAATACAAAGAGATAGACCACCCACATGCTGGAGAGGATGTGGAGGTATAGGGACAATGGCTCACATTTGGTGGGACTGTCCCACCATTAAAACATACTGGAGACAGATATTAGCATTAATTAAAAGCATCACAAAAAAAGATATTCCCGAGGATCCGTGGACGGTCCTGTTCCATGGGACAGACAGCACAATTAAGCATTACAGAAACTCAATAATCCCCATCCTCTTAAATGAGGCGAAAAATCTGATCCCCAAAAAGTGGATGGAAACTGGGAGCCCGCAAATCGGAGAATGGTTTAGAGGGGTAAATAGACAGCGAAAGCTAGAGAAAGTAGAATGGGGGCAAGAAGGCGATAGGGAATCGAACCAGGGGGAAGATAGATGGTCCCCTTGGATCGATTTTAGAAGCTCATGGAAATACTACGAAGAGATAACCAGATAAGTAGGAAGATTTATACGACAAAATAATCTGAACGATATTTAGAGTGTAGCATAGAGGACACCTGAAAGATTCTGTTAGGCGGGGGGGGGGTGGGGGGGGGGATGGGGGGGGGGGGGTATGGGGTGTGAGGCGGTAAAAGGGAAATGTACTGTGTTTGTATTGTAAACTTTGAAATAAATAAAGAATTAAAAAAACAAAAAAAAACAAATGTATTGTAAATACTTTACCTGTATAAAGCCTGATCACAGGTTTGCTTTAAAGGTAGCCAGGGATGTACAGTTTTCTCCTCCAGAGGTCACATCCAACAGCTTGTGGATACTCTAATGCTGTAAAATTGTAAACTAGTGTAGATTATTAGGCTATTAGCCTCTAAAAAGAGCTACGCCTTGCAGTTCATATTTAAAGATTTTAACTTTTGTAGGCCAGATGTTCTCTCGGAAGTAAAAAGGTTAAAAAAACTGTTCCCATTGTGTATCTGTAATTCTGCCATTTTTCTGGAGTTCTACTTTAAAATCATTCATGACCTCATCATTGATCTTATATCCAGGGTTTTCAGTTGTTACTGCTACTGTGTAAGTGTATCAAAGATTAAAGTGATTTGTAAAGGTTTTTTTTTTATTTTTAAACTAACAAACATGTCATACCTCCTCTGTGCAAGGGTTTTGCACAGAGCGGCCCTGATCCTTCTTTTTTGTGGTCCCTTAGTTCTCTAACATTTGAATTTTTATTTTTATTCATACTCTGTATTACTGTGCTTTTTCACATAAGGTTACACCGAGTTAAGTAGTATGTGAAATAAAATGTGATTCTATTTAAATTGCATTGTACTGGGAATATAATGCTGAACTGGATATTAATTAACTGTTAATAACAGATGGTCAGGGCATTGTTTCAGCTGGAGCAATTTTGGCTTGAATCCAAGAAGTAAATCAAAGGACATAATTAAATATACATAGCCATATTATGGACACTTCTTCACAGGTGTAGTTTTCTATCAGAAATGATAAACATTTTAAGTGTTAATAAATGTGCTGTACTATTCAGTAAGTTGTTACTTGTTGTAAATGCAGTCAACACAGTGTTTTGAATTCAGCCATTGTTACCAATTTCTCTGATTTCTTCAGGACAGTCTCTAGATTTGAACATTTGTCCGACCCTTTTCTCCAACAGAATCGCCTATAAAACAGGATCCTGTTGGTGTGAGAGACAATTGTATGCATTAAGTGTATGTAAACCCTAAGAATTATTGTCTCTAACTTGTTCTATTTTGGTCTGCTAAATATACCATTGAAAGTTTTTTGTTATATCTGTTTGATAAGTGCAAAAAATACCTGTTGTACAGGGCGTTTTGGATGTGCCCTGGATGGCAGGTATATTTCTCTGCTGTTTTGGGTTGTGGCCCTTTTAAGAGGATGAATTGTATGCAGTTTGCTTACTCAGAGGTTCTTAGCCATGCAGGGTGAGGGATCCTGGGGTAGTCTGAGTGGAGAGGACTGATTTACAGTGCTCTCAGGATCTGTAAGTCCTTGTTTGGGACCTGGAATTCGGACCTGCTGGCTGCAGGAGCCAAGAATTATAAAAAACTTGAGAGATGTTAGCCCACCTTGGGGTGACTGTCCGTGCACACTGGATATATTGCTAAGGATACCATGCTGGCCTGTCACTGTGGTCCCAAATGCATGATCTGTTGCAGGTGGCCATGATGTGGCTACAGCCAGAGAAACTAACAAGACCCCATTCTTGAAACAGGTCACTATATGGGCCACTACCTACAAGCGCTTCTAAATTAGCTGCAGCATTGGGTCAGCCATGGGGAACCCCAGACGATGGACTGGGTGGTTGAGATGGTAGAGTATTACATCATGGTGGAGGATCTGCTGGGACCTGCCAAGCCCCAAGGACCCCTGTCAAGGAGAATTAAGCCACCCATGAACTTGGGAATTGGCACTCAGGAGACTCAGGGAGCATCCACCCCAGTGTTCCAAAGTTCTGCTCCGGCACAAAGGAAAAAGAATGTGCTGTTCTGGCAGTGTCACTCCTGGGGGGCATATCCAGGCTCGGTGTCCCCTGCAGGAGGAGGTTATGGAGAGAAGAGCGGTAAGGAGATTGTCCTGCTATGTCCAGAGGGTCTGTGCTACTCAATGGATTTGGCGGATGGGCATTTCGAGTGTGAAATCTAGTTGATCCAACACCATGATCGAGCACTTCTGGACTTCAGTATGGCAATATTTATCTATACTGGAGTAGCTGTGAGAATGTGCTTCGTATTTTTAAGACCCAGCAGATAGTATGTATACATGGGGACACTAAAGAATACTCACTATTACCTGTAACAATAACAACTGCATGTGGCATAGTTACCTAGGAGGATGGGGTGGTATCCAAATACGCAATATCATTGTGGATAGGGACTTTCCTTTTATTTGGGGAACTATGGGACTGGTACTATGTGAGCAGAAGACTGCCTGTACACAGTGATAGTTTTGTTCCCTTTGATGGGCTGAATGTTGTGACTTTAGAAACTGCCCAGAATGTTGCATCTGTGGTAGGCGATTTACAGGCTAAGAAGACCCCTGAGGGGGGGAGGGGGTCTCCTCTTATGCAGGTCATGGTTGGAGAGAACGCTGAGGCAACCTCCCCATTACAGGTTATGTCTGAGAAGGATGAGAGTGGAGTTTCCTCTAATTTTGCGAATCCTGACCTGGATGTGTCACCGATGCATTTGGTGCCACCCAAATTCAGAATCCCACATTAAAAAGTGCCAGGGAACAGGTCACTGTGATTAATGGGGTATTACTAGTGCCTGAGGCTGAAAGGTTCCCCTATATTGTGGTCAATGTTGAGTTGCTATAGAGGGTCACTGAAGTCTGGGCTGAGGTGGTCAACCATTTACTAGTCCCCACCCTTTTAGGCGAATGGTACTCGAATTGGCTGTCAATGACAAGTTGGGAGGTCACCTTGGTACCAAGAAAACAGACAGTTACTGCAGAGCTAGAGGAATATTGTAATTCATGTTCCACTTGTCATCTAATGCCCCATACACACTTTCCGACGTAAAATGTGCGATCGGAGCTTGTTGTCGGAAATTCCGACCATGTGTAGGCTCCATCGGACAGTTTCCATCGGAATATCCGTCGCACAAAATTTGAGATCTGGTTCTCAAATTTTCCGACAACAAAATTTGTTTGTGTAAATTCCAATCGTGTGTACACAATTCCGACGCACAAAGTGCCACGCATGCTCAGAATAAATTACGAGATAGAATCGCTCGGTCTGGTAAAACTAGCGTTCGTAATGGACATAGCACATTCGTCACGCTGCAAATTTTGAAATCTTTTAGGCTGCTTTCACACTGGGGCGGTGCGGGGCAGCGACGGTAAAGCAGCGCTATATTTAGCGCTGCTTTACCATCGTTTTACCCGCGGTATGCGGCCGCTAGCGGGGTGGTTTTAACCCCCGCTAGCGGACGAAAAAGGGTTAAAAACCTCCGCAAAGCGCCGCTGCAGCGGCGCTTTGCAGGCGGTATCCCCGCGGTCTCCCATTGATTTCAATGGGAAGGAGCGGTATAGGAGCGGTGAACACACCGCTCCTTCACCGCTCCAAAGATGCAGCTAGCAGGACTTTTTTTACCGTCCTGCTAGCGCACCGCTCCAGTGTGAAAGCCCTCGGGCTTTCACACTGGAGACACAGCAACAGCTGTTTCGGGTCGGTTTTCAGGCGCTATTTTTAACGCAATAGCGCCTGCAAACCGCCCCAGTGTGAAAGCAGCCTTAATGCAGCGCATTCTCTTCTTCTTTAGAATGCTAGAATAATGAAGTTGTTCTGCTGCTCATATTCACACAGAGTTCTCACAAACATCTTTCTTTATAATTTCTAATGATCTCATGACTAATATAAAACAAATTCGTCAGATCTCCATAATACTTATTATTATAGTTTTTTTATCATCAAGATCTGCATTTTTTTTATTTTTCTAGTGCTCTCCATAATATTATTTCTCGTTTTGTGTGTCAAGTTACCACAACAGCATTATTATCTTGTATTTTTTTTACCTCAAGGAGGTTGGTTGGTGTCCCTTGTTAATTTGACATTGTATTTTTGAAATGTACCTGCCTACTCACAAACTGTCCTTTTTGAAGTAAAACACATAGGCAAGTATTCCTGAAAAATAAATATCCATTTATTCTGGGTCATAACAAAATAAAGAGGAAGGCAACGCTGGAGAAACTGCTGAAGTTTGCAAAGCCTTTGTACCCCAGGGCAGACATTAATAATTTTACAGTCAAAATTGGTGGCCTGAGGAATCCATATAATAGTGAGAACAATTCGGTATAGGACTACAAGAGATCAGGAACAGCAGCAGATGACATATCTGTCCCCAGGCTGTGGTCATACAACAGCCTGCATCTTTTGTCAGACCAGACTGAACCCAGGCCATTACTCTCTGGTCTTCCTTACACACTTCCTTCCAGGCTGTGGCTCTGGTGTTGGAGGTGTGGCAGCAGGTGGAGAAGGAGGAGGACGACCTGGAGGAGGAGGCGGAGGACCATTGTTTAACTCACAAATGTTGCTTTGGCTTGTGAGTCCGCCCCTCAACCCCTTATTTAGGGCTTGCAAGATCACTTCCTCACATAAGAGGCGTTGGCCCTGCTCCATTTCCAGCATTTTGCAGGCTGTCATGTAGGCATAGTCCTCGTGAACACTGTGGGGGGGGGGGGGGGTTCTGAGGACAGCAGTAGCTTTCAGAAATAGGCCAATTGCTGCCACCTTCACGTTACTCCTCTTCCTGGCACTTTTTTGTGGAAGGCCAAGGGGAGGGACCTGGGATTCAGGCAGGCTACTGGGCCCGGCAACCTCCTGACTGCACTTTCCACGGCCTCCTCCTGGCTGAGACTTTCCTGTGTCTGAAAAAGGGACATAGTTTTAGTTTTTTGTTCATCAATCACACACATTTTTCAGCTCATGACTGTTGCAAATTGAATGTTAATAAATAGAAAAGACTATCATTTTTTTCATTCTTGTCCCAATCATTTGTGGCCACTATTGTCTATTGATATGTAAAACACTTTGGGAAATCAGAAATTAGTTATCAATACTAACATATATTTAACATCATTAATTTGACAACCAGAAATATTTTGAAGAATGCTATAGTTTGCATTATTGAAGGAATAGTCACCCAGTTGCACTTTTGATTTGTTTTTCCATTTGGCTTATTATTTTTCATTATTCACGATTGAAGCTTATTCCTTGATTTTATTGTTTACATTTAACCCCTTTGCAACAACGCAGCACCACCTCTGGATACCTTGTGGCACAATCGAGTAACAATAGGATGTATTGGTATCCCCCAAGGATTTCACGAAAGGGCCTCTACATATCACTGGTCACGGATTCATCTATTGGCGTTTTTAGCAATTGTTCTGTTTATCATCATTTCTAGTGATAGCGTGGGAGTATTCCTTTTAGTAGTCCCTTTAAGGAAAACCTCCCCAAAGGCAATTGCTAGAGAATTATTCAACATGTTCTCAAGGACTGGGTTCCCAAAGGAAAGACCGTGTGTCCATGTCAAATGTGATGGCAGACGTATGCAAGGTTGTTCCAAATAAACAACTGCAAACCTCATTCCATCACCTGCAGGTAGATGGGCTGGTTGAAAGGTTTGATAAGATCTTAAAATTTATTCTCAAGAGGGTTGTACAAATAAAGATGGAAGAGATTGGGACTGCTTACTCCCCGCACTCTAATTTGCAATCATAGAAGTACCCCATGCATCCACCAGCATTTCCCAGTTGAGTTGGTGTACAGTTGAAGGCCATGGGGGTTGCGTGACCTGGTAAAAGACACCTGAGAATGTGAGTCTTTTCAACATAGAACGGTAGTAGAGGATATAACCCAAATGAGAGCAAGATTTGCTATAGTGATGCATTTGCAGAAAGCACAAGAATCACAAAGAAGAGTGTACAACTGGTCCTCCAAACAGTTGCAGTTTGACCAAGTACCCTGAAAGTAGTTTTTTCTTGCTTTGATGGTACACTTCATTCTGACTCTGTTGGACTTTCATTCTCCCTCCACATGTCCAGCCTGAAGGCATGTGAGAGAATTTACAAGTTACTTTTTCTAGGGCTTCTACCCTCGAGGATTGAGTACCTCCTTCCCTACCTAAACCCATTTCCCCAGAAATGTCCAGGTTCTTGGGTTCTAGCATTTGTCCTTCTCACAAGTTACAGGGCTACCACCTGATTCTCTTTACACAAACTGTTTGCCAGGTGGCTGTTTGAGCCTCTTCTGTTTTGTGCTTTGGTTTCAAGGTGCCTCTGCTGTCAGTTGTTCAGGTCCAATGACGCTTCTTGTTTTTTTCTCTTGGGCTTGTTGCTGCTGTTTTAGCCATTTTGTTGCCCTCCCCTTAAATTATTGCTTGGGATTTCAAATGTTCTAAGAATAAATTCCTTTTTCCTGTACTGTACGATTTAAGATGTAAGAAATTTTTGTTTCTGTAAATTTCATATCTAGGAGTACAGTACAGGACACAGGTCCATTCCTTCTTTTCTCTCCTTATTGCTTGCTAAAAAAAACTGAGTCTCACGTGGGCAGGGTTATAGGAATTCACCGGAGGATGGTTCCAGCAACGTTTTTGATGTTTGCGTGAAGGTAGCAGCATAAAACATGTGGTTTAAGAATTGATTTCTGTATCCTGCATTGTATGGATGTGGAATTTACTGTACAGGTACATCAAAATTCCTATTTTTTTTTTTTTTTTCCCCTTTAAAGTGATTTGGCATTATTTGCAAGTGAGTTTTCACGACATTCACTAAGCTAGGGGAAAAATTCCATTGCAAACTAAACAACCAATATGCGTTTAGTAAATCAACCCCTTTATTTCTGGCACATATTATGATATTCGATATACGTGCAGTGGGTTTGACTGCTTCATTACTGCCATACACATTTACAACCTCGTATTGAAGCAGTTTTACTTGGATCATGACTGCAGCTACAGTCCTTATCCTGGCATTGTTTTTTAGATCTGGCGATTTATGCACAGTGCGAAAGAAATTCTATCAGCTATACAGCCACTGGATTACTTGCACAGGTGGTGGAAGGGGGTACCGCCTAGAGGTCCGGCCGGTGGTATCGGCTTCCCCAGACACAGTGGAAAGAACTGATGTTCCTCCCACTGTGTGATGACAGGAATTTGTCACTTCCCGGTTTTGGTTTCTTTGTTTTACAAGCCATCACTGACTGAAGCAGCAGATCAAATCGATCTTAATGTTTGGAGGCCAGAGTTAAGATCTGGGTTCTAATAGACCCCAGATCTCTCCATAAAGAGTACCTGTAATGGCCCATGCTATCACAAGGGATGTTGTTGATCCCCTGTGAAAACAATAAACATGTTTTAAAAAAAAAAGGCAGTGTGTAAAAATAATAAAATGTAAAAAATGTAAAGCACCCCCATCCTTCATGCTCATGGGCAAAGGTGAATGCACGCATCAATTCTGCATGCATATGTAAATGGCAATCGTACCACACGTGAGGTATCACTGAAAACGTTAGAGTGAGAGCAATAATTCTAGCACTATATCTCCAGAGTAACTCTTAACTGGTAACTCATAAAGACTTTTAAAGTGTCGCCTATGGATAATTTAATGTACTGCGGTTTGTCCCTGTTCCATGGGCGTGACGTGTGTTATCTATTTACTCAGCGTCACATATTTTATATTTTTCCAAAAGATTGGGTATTATATTGTGTTTTTGTTCACTAAATTTCAATAAAGTGTAATCCTTCAAAAAAAATTGTCATTTGAAAAACCGCTGTACAAATACCGTGTGACATAAAAAATTGCAACACCCACTATTTTATTCTCTACGTCGGGGGTCATCAACCCATCGAGTACGATCTGCCTGCAGACAGGTGACATGTAGATCATCATCCAGTTCCTGCCCACTTGCAAGTGTTTCTCCTCCTCCTCTCCATACCGATTGACAGAGCAGCGCAGAGAAAGAAAGAACTAAGGCGTCTTGCCGCCTGAGCTCCCAACCCGAAAGCATAGCCAGTTCTAGCCAGAAGCATTCTCCGTTCTCCAGCATGCCCCTTTCATGTGTGGCTACAGGGCAGTCCTCTGCCATCTAGAATTCGCTGTCTGCTAGTTCAGGCTCTTGTAGCTCTGAGTGCAGTGCGTTGATCCCTGCTGGCCCCCCTCTGCAGTTCATTCAATTGGGTGACATCATGTGACCAGAGAAGAGGACCAGCGGGTATTAGAGCACCAGAACAGGTAGCTGTGCCACAGCAGCACTCCTGACCTTTTAGTACTGTGCCTTCCAGACCCCCTATACCATGCCTTCCTGTGCCGTGCCCTCCAGACCCCCCCTCCTGTGCCGTGCCCTCCAGACCCCCCTCCTGTGCCGTGCCCTCCAGACCCCCCTCCTGTGCCATGCCCTCCAGACCCCCCTCCTGTGCCGTGCCCTCCAGATACCCCCGTTCCGTTCCCTGCAGACACCCCCCCCCCCCCCCCCCCCCCCGTGCCATGACTGTTGCCTGTTGGAAGGCAACATGATATTTCTGGACTGTTGAAATCTGGTTACACCTAAGCCTGGATACAGTTGGGGGTAGCCTGGGATGCCAGTGAAGCAGGTTTACCCAGCAGGATGTGTGCAACTGAAGAGTGCTTATCAGACTTTTCATCTGGAAAAATAAGTCATGCATACCCCATGGTGGAATAGGAGAGCTCTGCTTCAGATCACCTGATGATGGGAAGATTATAGTGCTAATTGCCTTGCCTGCAATCTAAACATCAAAAGGCCAGCTGTTGCTGGAATGCTGAGCTAAGAAGTTTGATGGTGATGCTTCACGAGCACTGCTTTTTTTGCTATTTAGCACTGTGCTACTTTGACTGGTAATTGCTCGGTCATGCAACACTGCTGTATGCAAATTCAACTTATATATTTTTTTTTCACCCAAATAGAGCTTTCTTTGGTGGTATTTGATCACTACTGGGTTTTTTTATTTTTTATTATACAAGTGAAAAAATATTGAAAACTTTGAGAAAAAAAAAACAAAACGAAATTTCCTACTTTCTGTTAGAAAACGTATCCAATAAAATCAAATCTCTTCATAAATTTAGGCAAAAATGTATTCTGCTACATGTCTTTGGTAAAATAAATCCCAATAAGTGTATATTAATTGGTTTGTGTACAAGTTATAGCATCTACAATCTAAAATTGATCAGTCCTGATGTACTGGTGGCCTATCATTTCTTTAGGCCCTTAACATGTTAGGGCAGTACTAATACCCCCCAAATTACCCCTTTTTGGAAGGCAGACAGTCCAAGGTATTTAGTAAGAGGCATGGGGAGTTTTTTTGAAGTTGTAATTCCTTATCACAATTTTTGGGAAAATTTAAGATATTTTAAAAAAAATCATCTCTTTTTTTTTTTTTTTTTTTTTTTAAACATACGGTCACCAGTGCAGTTACAGCATCATCATATGACTTTTGTGCCGGTGATCAGGGACAGTATGTAAAAAAAAAATGTATAAATACATAAATATTACATTTTTTAAACTTTTTTTTTTTTTTTGTCTTTTTTTTTCTATCAGAGTAGCTCAGTGATCATTGTATATAAGCGATAGTTTTAGCTGTCATGAATTGGTTTCCCATTCACAAACAGCTTGCTTATGGTTGTGATCTGTGATTGGCTACAGTTAATCACATGGTACATGTAGCCAGGTACCATATGAATGCTTTGGGCCAATCACAGATCACAGCAGGAAGTAAGATGTCTGTGAATGGAAAGCCATTCATGACTGATTGCCATGACCAAATATATATGTATTGCATTTTGGTGGGTGCTTAGTGCGCGCAGTTATTAGTGATAGGTAATTTTTATTTATAGGCCTGGTTTATTTGTGGGTGGGAGTGTTAGAATAGAGGGGGTGTGGCCACCTAAACTATGGCTCAAGGAAGTCCCCTCATCCTTCCAGTGAAAATGTTCTGGAAGGGAGGCAGGGTTTGGGACCTGAGTGGCAGGCAGCTTATGTGGAGAGCTCTGGACCAATCATTAAATTGTGTTCGCAGGGGCAGGACTCGCATATAAGCTGGGGGTCACATGCTTCCAGGAGGAGGAGAGTTCAAGATGTAGAGAGTGCAGTTGGAGCAGGCTTGAAGGCCTGGGGGTTCAGAGACCCCAGTGCTTTATAGCGGGAGCAGATGTCGCCATGTAGACCAGAGGAGAAACCGGGCGTCCCAGCCGGGGATGCGCCGGACCATGAGGAGGAGGAAGTAAGAGTAAAGCGGACAGAGGAAACTGGGAATTGACCTTCTGTGGGTAACATGGACTGTCGATTGGGAGTGAGCAAAGGGAGTGCAACCTAGTGGTGCTTATCTCTAAACTTGCTATGTGTCCAAGGACCTAGTGAAAGACACTTTCCAGAACTGACATGGGCTGATTGCAAGAGTCAAGGAATTAGGCGGTGAAGGCCTGGGACTTTGGAATCTACACCCACAGTATTATTCAGAGTGATGCTGGTCAGTTCACAAAAGGAAAGTACGCAGGATCAGAGACGGGGACCAGAATCAATAGAGGCAACTCATATCTTCTATCTACTTGTTCTACCCAACTCAATTTAAAGAATAAAAGCTTTACAGAATATAAAGACTGTCTGGTGTTTTGAAAGTTGCATGGCAAGGAAGAACGGGGGGCTATTGACAAAACGGTAATGAACAACTTTGCAGCTCCCAAGGGAGTAGTGTGCTACATGTACTCTGGTGGCCTGGCAAGTGGTTAATGCATAACTAAAGGCAATTTGCTTTGGACAGGGTGGAGATGGATTACAACACCCATTAGGTTTTTATTGCTGTCTGTGCCCCCATTAGGAAAATTCACCCATTCTATTTGTCCTGTTTACCAGTTATAATTGAGAGGGAATGTAAATAAAAGTCACACATTTCAGGTTGTGCCCAGAAAAGTAATAGAGGGGAAATTATCTAATTGGGACACTAGTTCTGGTGACCTGGGGAATGCAAGAGATTCCCTCAATTTGCAGGGATTTCCTCTCACTTCCTGTTTCGGCTATGGGACAGGCAGTGAAGGGAAATCTCCCCAATCCGATCTTTAAAGGAAAAGCTTTTTTATTTTTTTTGGCTCAAGCGTGGATTAGTCTCTTGGTCAAGTTTTTATTTCTGTCTGTGTCTACACTGGACAGATTTACCTTTTTAGAGATGTCATAAGAGCAAGAGGTAAAGGGAAATCTTTCAATAGGGGGCAACATTTTTGTGACAACATCTCACATAATTTCAGATATTGTTTTTGTTGCGTTTCTCGGACAGGAAGTAAAGGGAAATCTCCCCAGCAGGACATAGACAGCAAAAAAATAATAATCTGATGGGGGATTTAACCCTTCCCTAATCTATTCAGAAAAAAAATGTGGAAAGTAAAACTTTGTTTCTGTTTATGCCTTATGTGTGGCTTCTTTAACATTGCTTAACCACTTTCAGACCAGACCATTTTGCGATGGCACGGCGGAAATTTAAAGGGACTTACCTGTACGCCATTTGCCTGTCCGTGCCATTCTGCCGACGTACATCTGTGTGCGCCGGTCGGGAACTGGTTAAGTTTATGTAATTTTCCTTATGTACATACTGTGATTTTTAATTTATCTATTTGATACCTTTGACACATTTCATTTTGGGGTTTAGCAAATCTGTTGTCGCATACTAATTGATTTACTTTCGTAAGTTACTACTTGGTAAGTTAAAAAACAAATCGATAACCGGATTTATTTTATGTTTTGCAGATTACATAAGAAATGGCAATGTAAGAATTACAGCCATAGGTTTTAAAAACAACAGACAGCATGCCCCTCTTGTGGGTAAAGTAGATTTTGTGTGGGAAACCATCACATTTAGTGGCAGTATACAGGTAAAAATCTTTTTAAAATGTTTCTCTTGTCATATCTATCAGGCTCTCCATCTGTTCAGAAAAATATATTATTTCTTCTAATGCTCTTATCCTAGGTCTTAAATCACATAGACAGATAAATAATGACTCTGTTTTCTGAATTATGAATACTAGTTACAGATAAAAAAAGAAATGTAATGCATGTGTATTGTAAATGACTGCTTGTTCTATTGTTTATTGATCAATCATGGAGAACATTTTGGTGATTCAAAAATTAAATTCAGTAATAAAGTTTTTTCTCTCTAAATTTACGATAGCTCAAATAATTAGGCTATTACCTAAACAATAATTGCAGTTATTGTTTTGAAACAGCTGGTGTTTTAGTAAGCATTTTTATGTTTGTAATTAAGAAAAGTCATGCTCAGCAGTGGATGTAAAATGGACATGGAGATGTACCTGAACTTCTAAGACTAGATCTAAGCAATCACTCTAGCTGCACCTGTGAGAAAGACCTATACAAGGAAGAGCTAAGGGCACCTTGTGAGTTTTTGAAACTGTGAATTGGTTAATTGTGGCTTTTTGAGTTTTTTTTTTTTTTTTTTTTTTTAGCACTGAACAGTGCTCATTCTTTCTTTCTTTAAAGAGGTTAAATCCCTCCTCACCAGAATCTTAAGAAAAGGGTGAAAGCCCACTAAGCAAGGTTTATTTTTTTTTACTAATAATAAAAGTTAGCGAGAGCTTAGGCGATGGAGCTGCTAGCACAAAAAGATCACCAGCATATTTTCTAGTTCATCTCAAATTTTACTTAATTTTAATTCATACTTCCATTGTTCATACTTTCTCAAAATTTCACTAGGTGGCTGTCCAATATTCTGCAGATGCAGCTTTTGGCCACAGGGTTCTTGCGGCACTGCTCTGAGCTTGGGTCCTGTTGCTTTTATGGGTCCATTAGCATAGTTCTGTTTGCCTAGTTGTTGCTCTTTATATTTATTGCTTAGGGACGCCTCATGGTGTATGAATACATTTCCTGTGTCCTCTACTGTACGATTAAGTTAAAAGATATTTTGACTTAACCAAACATTTCAGATTTTGACTCATTTGTCCAAAGCACCTGTTGTCATCTTTTTGCATCCTAGTTCATATATTTATATGCATGATTGAGTAGCTTTAGCCTTGTTTCCACGTCAGCGGTATAGATTTATAGCCACAATTTTTCCATGAAGATGACTTCTGGCCACACTTCCCTGGACAGTAAATGGGTGTACCTGGGTCCCACTGGTTTCTACCAGTTCTGTGCAGATGGCTTTGCTGTACATTTTCCGATGTCAAAAGGGAAGAGTAAGCATGATGTGTCTTTCATCTGCTGTATTAAGTTTCTTTGGCTGACCACTGCGTCTACAGTCCTCAACGTTTCCCATTTCTTTGTACGTCTTCAAAAGAGCTTGAGTAGCACATTTTAAACCCCTGTGTTCTGTGCTTTGCCTGGGAGAAACCTTGCTGATGCAGTATAACTACCTTGTGTCTTGTTGCTGTGCTCAGTCTCACCATGGTGTATGTCCTGTGACATGAAACTGTCTTAAACAACCTGACTTTTCCTCACCCACTCTTAAGTCTCCTACACAGCTGTTTCTGTTTCAGTTAATGACTGTGTTTCAGCTTATATATGAAATTGATGATCATTAGTACCTGCTTGGTATAATAGTTAATTATACACCTGCATCTAATCCAACAAAATCTCTGTGCAAGTGTAAGAATTGATGCCGATTTGAAGCCAAAGGGTAGTCACACCAATTTTTGATTTGATTTAGATGTTTCTTCTGCTCACTCACTTTTCATTTTGTAAATTGATAAACGTGAACAATTAAAATACATTTAAATTCTATTTTTGAAAGCAAATACAGTAGGATGAATGGGCATTGTCACCCTGGAACAAGAAGTGTATTACTAACACAGCCACCACATCAAAAAAACTGTTATTCTGCAATATCTTTATATTTTTGTTCTTGGTTTTAGTTATATTTTAGGTAATGCTGAATATCCATATGTTTTATAGGTCTAGGTAATTAATTCAATATCTTTATTTACAGTTACGTGGCACCAAACTTTAACTTTTTCCACCCTATTTTTGTTATGTATGCTAATATATACTATTATTACAGAAAATATTATTCTTCTACAGAACTGTTTCATGATGGATGTCACTGTTTTGGATGACTTAGAAACTCCATACTGGTGCTTCTGTGCTCCAGTACAGCTACAAGAAAGAAAATGCTCAGAGACCCTTTATGACTTCATGGGACAAAGCTTTTACTTGGAATATAAAGACTCAGTAGGGAAGCTGCATGCTGAACTTAACTGGATGAATGAGACAGAGGAGTATGTAATAATAAATTTGGTCTTGCTTTTAAACACAGAAAAGGTGAACAGCTACTTTGGAACACACTACACAGTAAGCTATTTTTATTATATAATTATTAGTTGTGTGTGAACATTTTGTTTCATAATTTAGTAGAGTTAGTATATTGGTTAATTTCACAAAGGAATGCATATTTTTCTTCGCTAATAATTTATATTTTCAAATGACACAACTGTAAAAGAGTTGTAAGAAAGGAAAAGGAAGGGACGTGGCCTGATGCATGAATTATTGAAAAAGGAGTTCATTACAAATAGGTATATACAGAGAAATACTGCGTATATGTAAATATGGATAAAAAAACATGTTAACACTTGGTAGATTGATATAGGGTGATACCCATACAAGGGATAATCGAATGATTGGCTAACACGTTTCAAGGGTTTTCCTCTTCATCAGAGCCCTTGAAAGACAAATCTGGCCTGTGTGTTAAAATATGTATAAATAGATAGGGAAGGCTGGATGGGTAGTGTCGCACTAAATAGGTGGTATAGCTTTGCGGGCGGATTCTCCTTTGATGTAGGAATTTTCCTTCCGCATCAAAGCGCTCTAAATTAAACAGACACCAAACAGATAGAGATAGAGGTAGAATTGCAGACACTAATGCAAATGTTAAGAACATGGCAAAATAAAATATAGTATAAACAATATATAAAATGTATCATAAACACATATAAAAGATACACATACACAGGTATATGTGCATATGTACATTAAAAAATAGCCTCATCGGTAGCTTAACTGAAAACATGCATAAAATAAATAGTATTGTTTGATATCATACATAGTTGCAGACGTGGACCCTTGTAACTGAGCCACTGCAGGTGCCTTCTTTGGTGGGGTGTGATGCATGTATAAATGGATATATACACACACAGACCCACACACATATGTATGTAAAGCCAACCATACATAAATGAATACATAAAATTGCGTTGAAGGATAAATGCATAACTCTATAATGATTCAGATGAGAAAATTGCCATATAAGTGAGAGTACACTTTGTAGTAATGATGGTAAAGGTAAGGAAGACTATATGGGTGAAATTGGTAGTGGAGGTATTGGTGTTGGAACCAGTGCAAGCCTGACTCGCTGCTCCATGTTGCGGTGATGCAATATAGCTTGTATTGACGGGCTGCATCAGGAATACTTAGTATAGCATGTGAAATACGCTAGCTCCATATAGAGGTTTGTGATACTGAGGTATGATGGTAATGTGAAGGAGGTAGAGTTGAATCTGACCTACCTCAGCACCGTGGGGGTGGGGGGGTGTATACAGATGAGATCGTCTGTTGTTGGTCTTGGAGACCTATAAATATAACATAATGTAGTGATTGGAGACTGTATAGGGTCGCCAGGTATAATAGTAGAGATAGGTATCCACAGAAACTGGACTTTAGTAGGGATGAAATTAAAATGTCCATAGTTATGACCTACCCAATGGTTGATTCAGGTATTGCAGCCTATGATCTGGGACTGGATGTCCACACCATTATTGGGCTATTCTGGGCGATCACCTGTGAGTGGCGACCCTATACAGTCTCCACTCACTACATTATGTTATATCTAGTTACATAGTAGGTGAGGTTAAAAAAAAGATACCAGTCCAACCTATGTGTGTGATTATATGTCAGTATTACATTGTATATCCCTGTATGTTGTGGGGGCTTATCTCATAACTAACATCGTCCAGACCCTTTATTAGCTTTGTTGCCCTTCTTTGTACTGGCTCCATTTCCAGTACATCCTTCCTGAGGACTGGTGCCCAGAACTGGACAGCATACTCTAGGTGCGGCCGGACCAGGGTCTTGTAGAGCGGGAGAATTATCATTTTATCTCTAGAGTTGATCCCCTTTTTAATGCAGTATAAAAAATAGTGCAGCGCATCTAGAAATACATATATATATATCAAAACCACAAAATTTATAAAAATAGTGACAAAAGTTCATATCCGGAGGGTACGGATTGAAATGAGTGATCACCCAAGTGACTGTAGATGATAACTTGAATAAATCATGAAGTGAGTAAAATCCTCCACCATAAATGAATAGGTATATGGACCCAATCAGGGAGAAAGCAGGAATGATCCGTTCCAGATTAGATGCGATCTGTGTGGTGACTCATCAATCAACTATTCCATGGCCATTAGGACAATGAATACTTTCATTTCACAACAAAGTGAACCTACCAAGGGGGTGAGGTTACTGAGTGAAGCGCTGATTACATCAACCTATTCATCTTTAGTCAAGCTGTTCATGCTATTGTCCTATGAGCGGTAGGTCTAATAATTTTAGATGGGGATGGTACCACACAGTCACCACACAGATCGCATCTAATCTGGAACGGATCATTCCTGCTTTCTCCCTGATTGGGTCCATGCTTATGTGCATAGCACATTCATTTATGGTGGAGGATTTTACTCACTTCATGATTTATTCAAGTTATCATCTACAGTCACTTGGGTGATCACTCACGTCATTTCAATCCGTACCCTCCGGATATGAACTTTTGTCACTATTTTTATAAATTTTGTGGTTTTGATATATATGTATTTGTATTTGTATATGTAATATGTATTTCTAGATGCACTGCACTATTTTTTATATTTTATATTGCATTATGAAGGATTTGTGATTCACCTTTTTTGTGTTCAGCTGCACTATTTTGTGTTAATTTTTTATTTTTTGGTTTTGCGCTGATTGCTTTATTTATTGTATTCACCTTTTTTAATGCATGCCAATATTCTGATTGCTATGTTAGCAGCAGCTTGACATTGCATGCCATTGCTGAGCCTATCATCTACTAGGACCCCCAGGTCCTTTTCCATCCTAGATTCCCCCAGAGGTTCTCCCACCAGTGTAAAGTTTGCATTCATACTTTTGCCACCCAAATGCATTATTTTAAATTTTTCTACTATAAACCTCATTTGCCATGTAGTTGCCCAACCCATTAATTTGTTCAGATCTTTTTGCAAGGTTTCCACATCCTGCAGAGAAATTAATGCCCTGCTTAGCTTAGTATCGTCCGCAAATACAGAGATTGAACTGTTTACCCCATCCTCCAGGTCATTTAAAAAACAAACTAAATAGGATTGGACCCAGCACAGAACCCTGGGTGACCCCAGTACCCACCCCTGACCATTCCGAGTACTCACCCTTGTAGCCAGTTTTCAATCCATGGGGGTGATGCTGCGCTGTTCCCCAGGGGAATGTATTAGATCTGCCTCAAGGTGGCAGTATTGGGGCAAAGGCGTGAACCCCTAATGTATACAATGGTAGTAGACAATGGTATTGTCTCGTCTACCAGTTAGATCCAAACTCTGAGTGTGAGGTGAATGATACCTAGTGGTAAGCACAATGTACTGCGATCAATAAATATACTGATAATAGTGGTGGCCGATAGATAAATATGTAAACAGTGCGAGAGTGTCAAAATGACTAATGGCACATTCATATAATAGCTAGTAAAACATCATAAATATGAGACATAAAAAAAATCAATAAAATATATAAAAAATATATTAGGTGAACATATGGTGTAGATCAATATAAAATATAAAGTGCATACTGCAAAGAATAAATATATATAACCGTGACGTGTCGGTATATATAGTAAAACTGTGAGGTGCTGGTATATATAATAACACTGGCTATGCGATACAGTGTAGAAAAAGTTGATATCTCAATCTGCGGAGTGTGATGATAAGATGATAGTGCAGAAAGTAAGATGCACTGACAAGAATAAGAAATTAAACAGTGAATGAAAGTGCACAATGCATTTAAAGTGCAGATAGTGAAGCATAAGTGGAGCTAGTCTGCTTGACTAGAGAGAGTTATACATATATAGATATGCACAAAAAAAAATGCGATTTGCAAAAAAACGCAGAATGCGATTTAACAGAAAAAATGTGATTTCAACAGAAAAAAATGCAAAATAGAGTAGCACAAAGTTGTTATATAAGAACAAGGCTGGAAATTAATATCCGTAAAGAGGTAAATGTGACCAAAATCAAGTAGCATGCACATAGGTCCGTGATTTCGAGAAAAAGTCCTTGACAGTTTGATAACTGTGATTACAAATCTCGGTGTAAGTGATATGATCCTTATACAGAAGTGGTGTTCGTGCAGTGGGGTGTCATAAAATAGTGGGGGGCGTTCCTCTTCGTGCGGGGCATTACTATGATAAGTAATGGACCCTTACCTTGCGGTAAAGGGTTAACCGCATAAAGATAGTAATATGGGTTCGGCGAACTGGGTCAAATGCTTTTGCAAAATCCAGATACACCACGTCTACGGGCCTTCCTTTAGCTAGAGGGAAACTCACCTCCTCATAGAAGGTTAACCACTTACGGACCGCCCGCCGTCATTATACATCGACACTTTGAAGAGGGATATCATTGTTATGGCAGCAGCTAGCTACCATAACCCCGGTATTCCCGTCTTCAGTGGGCGATATGCTTTCAGATAAAATTGGTCTCTGCGGCAGATTCGCGGCGAGATCATTAATATTGGCGGCAGAATGGCCCCCCCCTCCTGCCATGATCCGTTGCCCTCTGTCGCTTACCGGACCCTTCGGTAGCGGCGGAGGCGATCAAGTCCTTCTGTGTGTGGTATGGAGATTTTTTTAAATGACATTTCATTTTTTTTATTTTATTTTTTGCATAAATATGAGATCTAAGGTTGTTTGGTCCCCAGCTCTCATATTTAAGAGGTCCTGTCATGCTTTTTTCTATTACATGTTTACATTCCTTGTAATTGGAATATAAGCGACACAATTTTTTTTTTTAACCACTTCAGCCCCGGACCAATTGGCAGCCAAAGGACCAGGCCCCTTTTTGCAATTCGGCACTGCGTCGCTTTAACTAACAATTGCGCGGTCATGCGACGTGGCTCCAAAACAAAATTGGCGTCCTTTTTTTCCCACAAATAGAGCTTTCTTTTGGTGGTATTTGATCGCCCCTGCGGTTTTTATTTTTTGCGCTATAAACAAAAATAGAGCGACAATTTTGAAAAAAATGCAATATTTTTTACTTTTTGCTATAATAAATATCCCCAAAAAATATATAAAAAAACAATTTTTTTCCTCAGTTTAGGCCGATACGTATTCTTCTACATATTTTTGGTAAAAAAAATCGCAATTAGCGATTATTGATTAGTTTGCGCAAAAGTTATAGCGTTTACAAAATAGGGGATAGTTTTATAGCATTTTTATTAATATTTTTTTTTATTAGTAATGGCGGCGATCAGCGATTTTTATTGTGACTGCAACATTTTGGCGGACACATCGGACATTTTTGACACATTTTTGGGACATTTGTCATTTATACAGCAATCACTGCTATTTAAATAGCACTGATTCCTATGTAAATGACAGTTGTAGTTAGGGGGTTAACCACTAGGGGGCGGGGAGGAGTCAGTGTGACGTGTTGTGTTTTTTTTTTACAGTAGGGGGGCGTGGCTGTACGTCTGACGTCATTGATCAGCGTTCCCGATGACAGGGAACCGCCGATCACTGACAGTCAGTGTAGGAAGCGCGGGGAGAGGTTTGTTTACATAGACCTCTCCCCGTTCTTCAGCTCCGTAACCCGATCACGGGATACCAGCGGCGATCGGGTCCGCTGGTCCCGCGGCCGTGGTCACGGAGCTCCCGACCGGGTCGTGCGCGCGCCCCCCGGGCAGGCAAATTAAAGGGGACGTACAGGTACGTGCTTTTGCCTGCCCGTGCCATTGTGTTGACGTATATCTACATGAGGCGGTCGGGAAGCGGTTAAACAGTGGAAAAATAAAAGGTAAAATAAAAAAAACATTATTTTTTAAAATGCGCCCTGTCCCGCCAAGCTCGCATGCAGAAACTAACGCATATGTGAGCAGCGCCCGCATATGAAAACAGTGTTCAAACCACACATGTGAGGCCTCACCACGATCGGTGGAGCAAGAGCACTAATTCTAGCTCTAGACCTCCTCTGTAACTCAAAACATGCTACCTGTAGATTTTTTTAAACGTAGCCTATGGAGATTTTTAAGGGTAAAAGTTTGTCGCCATTCCACAAGCAGCTGCAATTTTGAAGCGTGACATGTTGGGTATCAATTTACTCGGCGTAACATTATCTTTCACAATATAAAAAAAATTGGGCTAACTTTACTGTTGTCTTATTTCAAAAAAGTGTATTTTTTCCAAAAAATTTGCGCTTGTAAGACCACTGCGCAAATATGGTGTGACAAAGTATTTAAACGACCGCCATTTTATTCTCTAGGGTGTTAGAAAAAAATATATATAATGTTTGGGGGTTCTAAGTAATCTTCTAGCAAAAAAATAAGTTTTTAACTTGTAAACACCAAATCTCAGAAAGAGGCTCGGTCCTTAAGTGGTTAATAGATTGGTTTGGCAAGAACGATTCTTCATGAATCCATGCTGATTACTGCTAATGATACCGTTCTCATTACTAAAATCCTGTATATAGTCCCTTATCATCCCCTCCAAGCGCTTGCATACTATTGATGTTAGGCTAACTGGTCTGTAATTCCCAGGGATGTATTTTGGGCCCTTTTTAAATATTTGGTGCCACATTGGCTTTTCTGCTATCAGCTGGTACCATTCCAGTCAGTAGACTCTCAGTAAAATTTAGGAACAATGGTCTGGCAATTACTTGAGTTCCTAAGTACCCCCGGGTGCAAGCCATCTGGTCCCGATTTATGAATTAAGTTTCCCAAGTCTAATTTTAGTTCTGTTTTCTGTTAACCATGGAGGTGCTTTCTGTGATGTGTCATGAGGATAAACACTGCAAGGAATGGGTCACCTTCAGTATTCCGGCACTACAAGGAATGCAATAAGAAATGTAAAAACACAATCGGGGTGGATAAAAAGGATTACGAGAGACACATATCGGAAGAGAGTAAAAATAACCCCAAATTTATTTTTATCTATATTAACAGTAAAAAGACAAAATCGAAGCACATTGCAGACTTAAAAGATGAGGATGGGAAGATGGTTACAGATGACATGGAGAAGGCAACTGTACTAAATGCCGCCTTCTCCATATTTTTACGCAGGAAAAAAAAGGGTTTACCATCAGTGACTGTAGTGTTAGTAACAGAACACATGACATACCGACATGGCTAACAGAGGCCGGAGTCAACGAAAGACTTAATACACTTAACACAAATAAATCACCAGGACCAGATGGCTTACACACCAGAGTCCTCAGAGAACTCAGCCAAGATATAGCCAGGCCATTATTCCTTATTTTTGTGGACAGCATAATGACAGGATTGGTAACAGCTGATTGGAGAAAAGCCAATTTAATACCAATTTTCAAATTCCAAAATTCCTGGGAATTACAGACCAGTCAGCATAACATTAATAGTGAGTAAATTATTGGAGGGGATGATTGGGGACTATATCCAAAGTTTTACTGAGGAGAAGAATATCATCAGTGGTAATCTTCATGGGTTTATGAGAGGACGTTCCTGCCAGACCAATCTGCTAACATTCTACGAGGAAGTGAGCTGCCATCTAGACAGGGGGAGGCCTGTGGATGTGGTGTTTCTGGACTTTGCAAAAGCATTTGATACAGTCCCCCATAAACGCTTAATTTACAAGCTGAGGTCTGCAGGCTTGGACCATAGGGTTTGTGCTTGGGTAAAAAAAAATGGTTACAGGGACGGATCCAAAGGGTAGTGAGAAATAATGTACTCAGACTGGCCTGGAGTGGTTAATAGGGTACCCCAAGGTTCAGTCTTGGTACCAATTCTATTCAATATATTTATAAATAATATAGAGTATGGGATAACTAGTTCAGTCTCAGTTTTTGCAGATGACACAAAGATAAGCAGTGAGTAATAAACTCACATCAGGACATATATACATTTTGGAGAATGACCTGAACAAAATAAAGGAGTGGGCAGACAAATGGCAAATGATGTTTAATGTGGAGAAATGTAAAAGTAATGCACTT
The DNA here is from genome assembly GCA_028564925.1 of Lithobates sylvaticus. Lineage (NCBI taxonomy): Eukaryota > Metazoa > Chordata > Amphibia > Anura > Ranidae > Lithobates > Lithobates sylvaticus. Next base: position 171,866,099 of record CM053030.1, on the reverse strand, counting down.
GGGGGCAAAAAACATAAATACAAAATATTAACTAGGGGGAGAACTGATGGGAGACTCAAGGATGGAGAAGACTCTATTGGTGCTAATATATGACAGATTGAGCAACAGCATGCAGTGCCAAGCTTCAGCTATCAAAGCAGGCAGAATAATAGCATGCATAAAAAAAGGGATATACTACAGAGACAAAACTATAATTCTACCACTTTATAAAACTCTGGTTAGGCCTCATCTGGAGTTTTCCGTCCAGTTCTAGTCAGTAGTCCTCTGAATGGATGGGCTGGAACTGGAGAGAGCCCAAAGAAGGGCAACAAAACTAATAAGGGGACTGGAGGACCTCAATTACGAGGAACGGCTGCAAACACTAAATTTATTCTCGCCGGAGATGAGACGCTTGAGAGGAGACATGATAGCGATCTACAAATATCTCAATGGGGATACCAGCATAGGAATTAAACTATTCAATCCTAGGGAGTGTATAAGGACACGGGGGCACACAATGAGACTGGAGGAGAAGCGGTTTAACCTTAAACTGTGTAGGGGTTCTTAACTGTTAGGGCTATAAGGATGTGGAACTCTCTCACACAATTGGTGGTGACTGTGGGGAGTATGAATACTTTTAAAAGACTCTTGGATGTACATCTAAAAGGACACAACATATAGGGATATTGAAAATCATTATATACACTGATACACATACACCTTCACAGGTTGAACTGGGTTGTCTTTTTCAGCCTTACCGACTATGTAACTATGTTACTGAGTCTCTTAGTCACCTTTTCTAAACCATCTCCTACACAGGCTAGTCACTCTTATTTTTTTAACTAACTTTATTTTAGCTTCTCATTTCATAATAACCCACCACATCACAATTCTAAATTTTTATTGAATAAAAGGAATACAGTACAGGAAACAGGCTCTTCAATTATTACGGAGTTATATGCTGCTACCTTAAGAGAACTGAATACTGCAGGGACATCCCCCCTATAAAACCCTTCCACAGCTAGCCTCAGTTTTTTTTTTTTTTTTGCTAGGGTCCTTAGGTGTTGGACCTCTTCTCTGCTCTCTTTCACTGCTAAGCAGGTCCATGTATCCTCCTCTTCCCTGCATTTCAGCAGTTCATCAACACAAGCCCTGCATTGGATGTTAGGACACTGAGTTAAATCTGGGGTGGTTTTGGATTTGCCCTATTTATTATAAATATGTATTATCTTGTCTATTCCTATAACTAGCTAGTCTATCAAAGCTCGGATAGTATTAATGGTGGTACAATAACAATGTTGGCTATAAAAATGAACTCAAATTCTCAAAAAAGCAAAGGAAACACTAAAAGAATAATACAGAGTATATAAAACAAAAGGAGCAGGGGTGATACGATATCGTAAGTCCTTCCTTTTGGGTTCCGTGTGCTGGCTGGGCTCCAGGACAAAGAGAGGAAGAACCCAAGCTGGCCATTACCTCTTAAAGCATTTTCAAACACAACACAAACACCCTCTACCCACCCATGTAGTCCTCTGTCCAATGTGATGCCATAAGAGGCATTCTTCCTAATCACTAGGAAGTATGTTACTCCCCCAAACATCTTCCAGGAAGAATGCTGTGGTCTCCACTAGGTGGCACTGCTAAATCACCATGAAACTTCTTGACCCAGGTCAGCATTTCAGGTACAGTTGGCCTTTTGATGCAGACAAGGCAATTAGGCACTTTAATCTTCCCATCATTAGGTGGTCAGAAGCAAAGCTCATCTGTTCCCATACCCCACCACCAGGAGGTATATGCGAATCCTTCGAGATGAAGGTTCTGATATGCATTCTTCAATTACAGGGATATACAATGTACTATTGACATAAACACAAGCACACCTACACACCACAGGTTGAACTGGGTGGACTGGTGGCTTTTTTTTATTTATTTTTTCAACCTTACCAACTATGTAAAAATTACATACACCCTGCTGGGTAATCTTGCAACAGCGAGGGACCGTCCACTGCTGAATTGGAGGATCAGGTAAGCAAAACAACTTTTCCAAACTAAATGAGCAGTTAACCCTTGAATTTCAGGCAAAGCTCCAATGCAAGGTAGAACTTTTTCATTCTCCAGAGATTCTGAGTGAAGCCTAGTGAGTCTGTGTGAACTATGTGCTACTGCACCCATCCACTTGAGCTTGTGCTGCACCCGCATTGCCTCATTCTGATTGGGATTTCTGCAGCTATCATCGCTGCCTCTTTCCCTTTTGCAGGCGGGATTTCTGGCTCTTCTTGGGCTCATTATAGCAGCTGTTACCACACTACATAGCCTACTGAGGCCTACAAATGGCTAGCATTGAGGAATTGCATTGCTCCCCCCCCCCCCCACTGTGGAGGTTTTTGTAGGTACCCCTCTGAGGAAGATGTGCAAAAGCAAACTGGAAGGTTCAGATTGACTTACTAGCTCAGGCTCTGCTTTTATCTCTGTTTAGGACAGTAGTGTATCTATTAGGGACCCTGTTACCCTCTTCTCTGAAGGTTGCCTCCACTGTCTCTCTGCCTTCCTCTGGCTATTCTGTTGACCCATCTGCCGCACCTGCTTCCTCTGCCACAATTTCCGAATTTGCAGACAGATTTCCTGGTGTTTTACAGGCATGTACAGTGGGAGTCAAAAATCCATGCCCTTCAGCCTCCCCTTCTAAATCAGTCTTTTATTTCACCTTGAGCCTTGAGCCAGAAAGACTATCTAAGGAGAACCTGGCACTTGAGGATGATCTCTTTGAGGAATCAGATCAGGATGACACACCTGTAACAGAGATTTCATCCATGCTAAAGGATACCATAACTACCCTTATTGACGCTGTATGTTCTTGCTTGGCTTTGGAGCTGCTGGAGGCTGCTTACCCTAAGGTATTCAGTTGGTGTCCCCTAAATTACCTAAAACATCAACTACCTTCCCGGTGTACTTGCTGGCAGTGCCTGTCCTGTATAAGGACTGGCCTCCCTCAGAGGAAAATTTTACCCCTCAAAATTGCTTCACCCAACAGTGTTCTATTTCCTACATAAGCGGGTGCTTCGTGTGCTAGATTCTGCTATATCTTGTCCCAACAAAACCATCACATCCCCTGTGAAGGTTAATCCTGTATTTACCGACCCAGTAGATAGAGGTTAGAGACTTTCTTTCAAGTTCTCTTTTCCTTGACAAGCCCTGCCATGTGTAACCTATGGTTGCATCTCTGGCAGCCTGTTAAACTGTTACTGTGGGGATTAAGTGCATGACATGGAATCCTAGTTCCATCCTTACAGATGCCTCTGTCCAAAGCCCATTAGACCTTTTACCTATGGCTGTATGCTATTGCGTGAATGGCTTGTTAGATACTTTATAATCATAGTTAGTCTGGTTGAAAAAAGACCATCTAGTTCAAATAATAGATTTGGGAAAAAATATATACAATCCTATACCCACAGTTGATCCAGAGTAAGGCAAAAAAAAACAATAAAGCATGATGCAATTTGCTCCATCCTTCCTGATCCCCCAAGAGGCACTTGGATGTTCCCTAGATCAACTTTACCTATAAATATTAGTATCCATTTATATTATGTGTATCTTTAAATAATCTACTGAGCTGGGCAGAGCCATTTCTTGAGGAGAGTCTATTCCACATTTTCACAGCTCTTAGTGTGAAAAAGCCTTTCTGTATTTGGAGAGGAAATCTCTTTTCCTCCCGGCATAAAAAGTATGCCCCCTCGTCCTCTGTGATGACCTTAAAGCGAATAACTCAACACCAAGTTAACTATATGGACCACTTATGTATTTATACATGTTGATCATATCCCCCCTTAATCTCCTCTTCTCAAAAGAGAATACATTCAGTTCCTCTAATCTTTTCTCATAGCTGAGCTCCTCCATGCCTCTTATCAGCTTGGTTGCCCTTCTCTGCACTTTCTACAGATCCCCAATATCCCTTTTATGAACTGGTGCCCAAAACTGAACTGCATGTTCCAGATGCAGTCCTGGATTCTTTCCTAAATGTACATAATATAACTGGGTACTAGCATTTATTGGTAAAGTTGATCCAGGGAAAATCCGATTGCCACTCTGGGATCAGGAAGGAATTTTTTCGCTTTCTTCTGGATCAACTGTGGGTATAGGATTGGGTATATGGGAGTGTATGATATTTTTTATTTTATTTTTTTTTAATTTTTTTTTATGGTTGAACTAGACGGACTTGTGTCTTTTTTCAACCTGACTAACTATAACTAGGAAACCTTACTAATGATTTATACGGGGCAAAATTATGTCTCTCTCTCTCTCTGCAGTCCATGCCTCTTAATACAAGAAAAGATTTTGCTCACTTTGGAAACTGCAGCTTGGCATTGTATGCCAATATTAAGCCTATGATCTACCAGAATACCCAGATCCTTCTCGACTATTGACTCCCACAGCTGTTCTCTTAGTATTTAAGATGTGTACATGTTTCTAGCCCCCAAGTGCAAAACTTTACATTTTTCAACCTTAAACCTCATTTGCCACCTTGTTGCCCAATTAAACAGTGCATTGAGATCGGCTTGTAAGTTGGAGACATCCTGTAAGGACGTTATTCTACTGCATAGCTTGGTGTCATCCGCAAACACTGAAATGGTACTTTTAATCCCAGACCTTATATCATTTATAAATATATTAAAAAGTAAGGGTCCCAACACTGAACCTTGGGGTACACCACTAATAACCTTAGAGCATTCAGCGTATGAATCATTAACCACTACTCTCTGAATTCAGTCTTTTAGACAGTTTTCTATCCATTTACAAACTGATTTTTCCAAGCCTGTAGACTTGCATATTCGTATGTAGGGAACTGTGTCAAACGCTTTGGCAAAAATCTAAAAATACTACGTCCACAGTTACTCCTTTTGTCCAAGGTTTTGCTCACCTCCTCATAAAAAGAAATCAGATTTGTTTGACAACTTCTGTCTTTCATAAATCCATGAGGTCTGTTACTTAAAATATTTTTTTTCCAGCAAGAACTCTATGTGGTCTTTTATTAAACTCTCCAGTATCTTCCCCACTAAAGAAGTTAAAATAACAGGTCTATAGTTAATTGGTAAAGACGTTTTAAAGATAGGCACAACATTGGCCTTACACCTTATGGCCCCTGGCCATTCACTTAGATCTCCAGGATGAGTCTTCTCTCCATCCACATGCACAGGATTCTCTGGCTTAAATCCTGATCAACTGCACTCCGATGCAAGAAATGCCTTGACTAGTTACTCTTGAAAGGAGAATGCCTGTTTGGTCCCTACTTGGATAAGTACACCAAGGAGATCACAGTGGTTAGGCATACCTTCCCCCAGAAGAAGAAGTCATGCACCTCTACCAGTAGAACATCTACTTCTGAGTGTAAGGTTGCTTTTGTCCCTCTCATTCTTCCAGTGCCAAGACTGTAACATACTTTTGTGGGAAGACATGGCTCTCCAAACCTGCCAAGGCCGTTTACCAGTGATGGGGCACCCTCACTTCTCAGAGTGGGAGAAACATCTGATGACCATGTCAGCCTTCTGCTACAAATAAATCTCAAATGCTTGGCCCAGAGTGTCATTTCCAGGGGCTGGAAATTTGAGTTTTTAGCTCTGCTTCCTCCCTGCTTCATGCTTCAAACTTTTGTTTTCCCCTTCCCCCTCACAGTGGACAAATCTGTCCAGGAGCTTCTGTCTCAAGGGGTCATTACCCCTGTACCAACAGAAGAATTCTTTCAAGTTTTCCACTCAAAACCTTTTTTTTGTGTTTTTCAAACCAAGCAGAGAAGGCCGGGCAATTCTAGATCTGAAGAGTCCCAACTCGTTCACATGGATTTAACAGTTCTGCATGGAAATCACCATGTTGCTCTTTGCCTCCCTCCTTCAAGTGAAATTTTCTGGCCTTAATAGACATTTCGGATGCTTACCTGCACCTTCCCATCTTTCTGCGGCATCAGCAGTACAAATACATAAGTGGTCCATATAGTGAACTTGGTGTTGAGTCATTCACTTTAAGGTCATCACAGAGGACAAGGGGGCATTCTTTACGTCTATCTCCAAATACAAAAAGGTTTCTTCACAGTCAAAGCTGTGAAAATGTGGAATAGACTCCCTCCAGAGGTGGTTCTGACAAGCTCAGCAGATTGCTTTAAAAAAGGCTTAGATTCTTTCCTAAATGTACATAATATAAATGGGTACAAATATTCATAGGTAAAGTTGATCCAGGGAAAATCCGATTGCCTCTCGGAGGATCAGGAATTTTTCCCCCTGCTGTAGCAAATTGGAACATGCTTTGCTGGGGTTTTTAGCCTTCCTCTGGATCAGCTGTGGGTGATGGATTTTGTATATGGGATTTTTTTTTTTTTAACTAAATGGTGCTTTTTTTCCAACCTGACTAACAATGTAACTATTTTGCAGTTGATGATCAGCATTACCAATTTGTCTTTCTTCCCTTTTGGGTCCCCTGGGTCTTCACAGGAGTGTTTACTTTGATTTTGGAACCAGTTTTCCCTGTTCTTGTTAGCCAACATCCAACAGACAGTGCAGACTCTGCAGAGCTTCAGTTGGATCCTCAATCTGCAGAGTCTGAAGTCATTGCTGGACCAATCTCACAGATGGGACTACTGGGACCTAACGCTAGACACTGACACTAGCCTTGTCCAGGATCTTCTTGCCTCATGACACACTTCTGTCCATTTTCTCTCTTGCCTGGAAGCCCTTGACCCATGTCTGCACTGCACTGTACTGTACTGTGAAGTATGCCCAGTTTCACTAATTGTTGCATGGTGGATTTCCAACCCAGCACTGGAGTTGGGAAAGCCCTTTCATCCACAGTTGTGGAAGGTTCTCATGACAAAAAACAAGTGTGTTTATGGCGCAAGAAAGGAAATGGAGACACTGTCCACATATAGCCCCAACAGGGGGGAGTCTAAGAATGTATGGATGCCCTTGTTATGTATCAAGTTCATAAAGTTCCATAAGTAATCATTAATATTGCTTCAGTAGGCAGCTCCTCCTGAGATAGGAACAAATCACTTTAAACACAAAAAAAGAAATACAAGGGGGTGCCAACTAAGTGCGATATTAGTACTGTAGGTTTTTAATGGGATAAAATAAACAGCCAAATGCAAACTCAAAAGGATAAAAACAAAGAGAGCTTATCTACAACCATAATGGATGTGATGTAATGTAACCTGTCCGCCTGAATGTAGCAGCTAACGGCACGTTGTTAGCTGCTACATCCAGGCGGACTGGCTACATCACATCCATTATGGTTGCAGATAAGCTTCTTTTTTTTTTTTTTTAAGGTTCCCATGTCAGATGCCAGTCTGTCAGGCTAGAGAGTTGTCCTGTACACATGCCCTCTCAAGGGAAGATACTGGGTCATTGGAGGAAGCTGGCCTTCCCATTAACCTTCTGGAACGCAGGACTATTTGCTTGTCCATTAAATGCTGGGCTGCTCTATTGTGAGGACACCCGATGAGAATACAGTCGGACAATGGCACAGCCATAGCCTACCTCAATCATCAAGGAGGCACCAGAAATCGCAAAGCTCAAATGGAAGCAGACTTGATCCTCTCTAGCGTAATTGCACGTTCTTGCCCTGTCCTCCGTTCACATCCCAGGCATTGAAAATTGTTGAAAGTTCTCAGTCATCAGCATTTGGATTTGGGGGAGTGGGCTCTTCATTCTTAGGTGTTTCAAACCCTCTGCAATAGATGGGGGACACAGGATGTCGATCTGCTGGTGCCCAGGATCAACAACAAACTGGAAGGGTTTTTTAAGTGACCCTTAGCCATTTGCAGTGGATAGTTTGGTGACACATCATGAGTGTAAGGTGGCATTTCATGTTGCTATCACCTCTGCCCGGAGAGGCCTCTGACCTTATCCTGTAAGGCGCTTTTCTTAGTGTTGCACGTTTCTCCATGCCTCGTGTTCCACTATTGCTAGGTTGGTTGAACAAGTTATCATCAGAGATCTAGTCCGAAGGTTAGGGTTCCTCCCTTCCTTTGTAAAGCACACTCTACCAGATCTGTAAGGCTTCATTTATACGTGTGGCTAGGGGAAATAAAAGCAGGCAGTTTTACCACCCAACTGATCCTGGACATGCAGCCACTCAGGACTATACACATGCCACAGACGCTGTAAAAATATATCGGCATATCACATGTGGTGGTTGTTACTGCCACCGAGAGTGACCAATGCAAGCCTATGTGGCTGCCCCACAACCACGTGCAATGCACGTGATTGCAGCACAGTGGTGCACCATTTACAGGGTTAAATCAAGCGGTTAGGCCATATATTGCCTCTGAGCTTTTTCAGTCATCGCTTGCAATGCTGCCACCTGGAGTTTTCTGATGCCAGTTTCACGTGTAAGGTGTTGCAAGCTGCTCTTTGAATTTGTAAGACCTTCTTGATCCGTTGGTTTCTGTGTGCCTATTGGGGGGAATGGGAAGGGGATCTATAGAGGAAATGGGAAGGGGATATATAGACATGTCCATGCAGCTTCTTTTTTGCCAGCGTTCAATCACCCAAAGGTAGTTACATAGAACATATAATCACATCATATAAACAAGAGGGGGGTAATGAAATAGGGATTATAGCGGTGCGAGAAAATAATATAGAATGGTCGGGGTTGACTCACAGTTCAAGGCTCAGTAAGCTTTTTTAGTACAAAATAATTTTATTACATATAAATACAATCATATTATAAACAATACATAAAAAAGGAAAAGACAAAATTGTTATTAAGCACTGGACAGTACTAAATCTGGTAAGATTTTGACAATGGTTACTAATTGAATTGTCCTGAGTGGCGCAAGGCTGTTTTGAAGCAGTCAACGCAGATTAGACGTTCAGTTCGAGGGAGCACATTAAATTAAAGAATAATTCATGGTTACTGTGAGTAGAATAACCTGGAGTAGGCTAGGCAGGCCTTAGTAGACGGTTCCGACATGTTTCGCCATAACAATGGCTTCCTCAGGGTGGGCCTACTGTATAGGGTAAGTATATCTAATATAGAAAAAATTGTCATAATTAATTCAGGTTTCTGACAGACTGGATAAATGTAGCCCTCCCCGGTTACAGAAGAGTTTAATGGGGGCAGGCAGGGAGAGACCCGCTGAGTGGATCCCGGAGGGGGCACCCCCACCCCCAGTCCCCCATTGATGGAAATAGGAGAGACCCCTTAGCTCAATCACGACTTACCCGAGTTGGTATGGAGTGGAAAAAGGGTTAGACACCAGGTCGAGTTGTGGAGTGAAGTTGTCCAGTGGGGGGCCTTCAGTGCATAGCAGAAGGTAAGTCAGGCCTGGCCAAAAAGGATTTATAGTCAGAAAGGTACATAATTAGAAAGGTTTGTTGTGTTTATATAAGAAGATTGTACAGTGTTGTTAGTTCATGGTAAAATGGTCCATGGACATGTAACCTAACACTGTGTAAAACAGACATGTGTCTCATATAATTACTTACTTAAACAATTTATTTCTTAAAATAAGCTGATAATGAAATTGAAAGGACCTTAAAAATTGGAGATGATCAAACGGGAGGCACCTGAAATATAGCAATGGGGGTAAGCATTTAAAGCTGGGACATGATGAGATAAATTAGATCTCATTAAGTGTATAAAGTTGCATACCTGTTTCAATCTGTAGTTCTAAATAGAATCAGTATAAATGAGGCATAAATGGGCACCCTTAGACTAAGAGCGATGTCCGCGGGAGCAATAGATCCCTGTTAAGTATGAAGAAATAAGGGCAAGTTTTAAATGGGTTCGGCAAAACGCCAGTTTAAAAATCAGATAGGAAGAAATTGCTTACTTGAATCGCAGAGCGTCGGATACGTCAGGTGCCTCCGAGGTCCAGTATTGGACTAAAGGTTGAGACGGCTTTTAACTAGCCTCCCAGACTGAGGAGGCGTGGGGAACGCCCCTCAGTCAGCGGACAGAGGAGCCACTGCGCAGGCGCATAACAGGCGCATCGGTCAGGTGCCTACAAAGGCCATAATGCCTGGCGGTGCGCGTGTGGAGGACGTGGTGACGTAATCGTCGAAATGTGCCGATTCGCTGCAGGGGCTGGATTGGGCGGGCTTCTTAAAAGATGCACCGCCCTTGGGTGTCCATACTAATGCATAGAGACACATCCAAATAGACAAACTAACAAACCAAAAACGGCCGTGTCTGAGATACCAGTGCAGGGAATTGATGGAAGGGTCATGGAGAGAGGGAGGGGAAACTAGGCCGGGGGGTGGAGGTCGGGGCATCCCACGGGTCCCAAAGTTCAACAGGTCCCCTGCCAGATCCCACAACCCCATCCGGGGGGACATAACATGGGCAAGATGAAGTTATACAATAATGACAATTAGAGCATTTATAAGAATTTATACAAACATTGTATAGATAAGAACATTATGTAGAAGGACTCATACAGTTGAAGGTTGACGTAATTTAATATCGGTCAAATGCTTATTATTGAGTCAATTCAAAGTATCAGGTTAATAGATACAACAGGGGCAGTTAAACATAAATAAAGAGTGTTTGTTTAGAAAAAGATATCATTTATTTCCCATACAGTATAATTCACAAAATTGTTAGATGTGTTAGTTGGTTTTCGGTATGTATTAAAGGAAATCATTTCGTTTTCAAATAATTAGTAGAGTTGGGGGGGGGGGGAGCTGGCTTCAGCGCATATTGGGAAAGGGTTCGGCGGGCAAGGATGGGAGAAGGGGGAGGGGGGGGTAAAGAACGGGGGAGAGGGGGGAAAGGAAAAAAGGGGGGGATGGAAGGAGGGGAGGTGGGGAAGAGGGGGGGGAGGGAAAAAGGAAACCATGGGGGGCTGGGGGACAGGTTAAGGTGGGGGGGGGGGGGGGGGGGGAACAAAAGAAAAAAAGAAAAAAGGGAGAGGGAGGGAAAGAAAGGGCGAAGAATAAGGAAAAGGGGAGGAGAAAAAGGGGGGAAGGAATTGGAAGGGGGGGAGGGGAAAGGAAAGGGGGGAGGAGGGGGGAGGACCTATGTAAGTACCCAAGAGTTATATCACATGTTTGCGGTCATGCGTTTAAGACCAGGTAAAATTTGTTCAATTGTGAAATTATAAAAATGATTTGAAACTGATGTATTCGTTCATACCAGGGTGCCTAGTAGCATCTAAGGTGTATATCCACCTGGTCTCAAGTTGAAGCAAACGAGTGTCAATATCCCCTCCGCGTACGTTAGAGGGTATGTGTTCTAAAGCAGAAAATAAAATTGCAGTAGCGTCAAAATTATGTTTTTGAGCAATATGGCGATTAACTGCTGTCGAAATTTTCTTTTTAAATAGGGGCTTGATATGATCCTGTATGCGGATGGAGAAAGCTCTTTTTGTTTTGCCGACGTAGAAGCCTCCACAGCGGCAGGTGGCTAGATAAATAACTCCTATGGTGTTACATGTGACCCGATGTTTGAGTTTGTGTACGTTGCCATTGGGTAATAAAGTGGTGTTCGAGTTGGATAAAAATGCACAAGATTCGCAATGGCCACAGGCAAAAGTGCCTGGGTGAGCCATTTTTGTGTCATTGGGGGCACAAAAATGACTTGAGGTTAGTTTATCACTAAGGTCGCCGATAAGTGATTTCCGGATATGTTTTGACATATTGTCCTACTATTGGATCAGTGGAAAGTAGGGGCCAAAATTTACTCAAGGTATCCCTTATTTGGGTAAATTGGTTTGAATATTGGGTAATAAGGCGTACAGGTTGCATTGGTTGAAGATTTTTGTCTCTAAAGATTAATTCCTTTCTCTCTAAACGTCTAACTCTATTAAATGATTCTTTAAGTAAATTATGGCTGTAGCCTCTTTGTCTTAACCTCTGATAAAGTTGATACGAGGATTGGTAGAAATCTTTTTCATTAGTACAATTTCTTCTTATGCGTAGATATTGACTGTACGGTATACTCTTTAAAAGAGTTTTGGGGTGAGAGCTGGATGCATGCAATATGGTATTGCCAGCCGAGGCTTTTCTATATAGGGAAGAATATAGTTTTCCTTCGTTGTCAATGGTTATAGTAAGGTCAAGGAAGGTAATCATTTGTTGGCTACAATCCAAGGTAAATTTTAAATTGTATGCATTAATGGAAATTTTTTTTAAAAAATTGTTGTAGGTCCCTGTAAGTACCGGTCCAAAAAATCAGGATATCATCAATGTATCTCAACCATGAGAATATATGTTGGGTATAACATTTCATCTCAGGGTGTGATAGTATTTCCTTTTCCCACCCCCCCAGATACAGATTGGCGTAGGAAGGGGCACATTTAGTGCCCATTGCTACGCCCTGTATCTGGAGGTAGTGGGAGGAGCCAAAGGTGAAATAATTCTTAGTTAGAATAAACTGGAGTAGTGATAATACGAAATTGTTATAGGGTAGTGCATTTGGGCCGGGTATCTCCAGTTGTTTAGCTATAACTTCCAAACCTCTTGCATGTGGTATGGCGTTATAGAGGCATTCAACATCTAAAGCAACAAGGTATGAATTTTTAGGTAACTGTTTATTTTCAAGAATGCGTAATAGGTGGATAGTATCTTTGATATGAGAAGGAAGTGCAAGGACATGAGGGGCAAGATGTTTATCTACAAGCTCACTAGCTTTTTCTGTAAGTCCTTCACAGCCAGACACAATAGGTCGGCCTGGGGGTTTATCCATAGATTTATGGAGTTTAGGTAATGCATAGAAAGTCGGAGTTTTAGGTTGAGTTACATGTAAGAATTTCCAGGTGTTAGTGTCTATAATTCACTTTCTCGTTGCATGAAAAATTAAATTTTGATATTCTAAAATATAAGATTTGATTCGAGTGGGGCAGATTGGTCTGTACCATTCGTGGTTGTCAAGGATGTCTTGGCACATATTCATGTAAGCCGGGACATCCATGACAACCACGTTTCCCCCTTTATCTGAGGGTTTGATAACTATATTACGGTTGGATTGGAGTGACTTGAGAGCTGTCTGTTGAACTTTGGTTAGGTTTCTCATGCCTGCTTCATCTAAGTTGAGTTTTTTTAGTTCCTTTGTGGTTTGTTCCACGAAGGCCCAAATACTGGGGTTGGTGGTTAAGGAGGGGAAGGTTTTGGATTTTGGTTTGAAAGAAGTCGACAATGGAAATGTGGTAGCAGAGATGGTTGTCTCATTGTATGTGTTATCCATAAAGTCATCGTCATTGGGGTCTGCTTCGTCTAACAGGGTCATTAAGTCCTCTAGAGCTTGAATTTCTGCTAGGGTGGGAATAGTGTTTTCTGTGTTGGAAATTTGGGTAGAGGTTGTTTTATTGTGATAGATTGCTTTATAAAGTAGTTTTCTCGCAAAGATTGGACACCCAAGGGCGGTGCATCTTTTAAGAAGCCCGCCCAATCCAGCCCCTGCAGCGAACCGGCACATTCTGACGATTACGTCACCACGTCCTCCACACGTGCACCGCCAGGCATTATGGCCTTTGTAGGCACCTGACCGATGCGCCTGTTATGCGCCTGCGCAGTGGCTCCTCTGTCCGCTGACTGAGGGGCGTTCCCCACGCCTCCTCAGTCTGGGAGGCTAGTTAAAAGCCGACTCAACCTTTAGTCCAATACTGGACCTCGGAGGCACCTGACGTATCCGACGCTCTGCGATTCAAGTAAGCAATTTCTTCCTATCTGATTTTTAAACTGGCGTTTTGCCGAACCCATTTAAAACTTGCCCTTATTTCTTCATACTTAACAGGGATCTATTGCTCCCGCGGACATCGCTCTTAGTCTAAGGGTGCCCATTTATGCCTCATTTATACTGATTCTATTTAGAACTACAGATTGAAACAGGTATGCAACTTTATACACTTAATGAGATCTAATTTATCTCATCATGTCCCAGCTTTAAATGCTTACCCCCATTGCTATATTTCAGGTGCCTCCCGTTTGATCATCTCCAATTTTTAAGGTCCTTTCAATTTCATTATCAGCTTATTTTAAGAAATAAATTGTTTAAGTAAGTAATTATATGAGACACATGTCCGTTTTACACAGTGTTAGGTTACATGTCCATGGACCATTTTACCATGGACTAACAACACTGTACAATCTTCTTATATAAACACAACAAACCTTTCTAATTATGTACCTTTCTGACTATAAATCCTTTTTGGCCAGGCCTGACTTATCTTCTGCTATGCACTGAAGGCCCCCCACTGGACAACTTCACTCCACAACTCGACCTGGTGTCTAACCCTTTTTCCACTCCATACCAACTCGGGTAAGTTGTGATTGAGCTAAGGGGTCTCTCCTATTTCCATCAACGGGTGACTGGGGGGTGGGGGTGCCCCCTCCGGGATCCACTCAGCGGGTCTCTCCCTGCCTGCCCCCATTAAACAATTCTGTAACCGGGGAGGGCTACATTTATCCAGTCTGTCAGAAACCTGAATTAATTATGACAATTTTTTCTATATTAGATATACTTACCCTATACAGTAGGCCCACCCTGAGGAAGCCATTGTTATGGCGAAACATGTCGGAACCGTCTACTAAGGCCTGCCTAGCCTACTCCAGGTTATTCTACTCACAGTAACCATGAATTATTCTTTAATTTAATGTGCTCCCTCGAACTGAACGTCTAATCTGTGTTGACTGCTTCAAAACGGCCTTGCGCCACTCAGGACAATTCAATTAGTAACCATTGTCAAAATCTTACCAGATTTAGTACTGTCCAGTGCTTATTAACAATTTTGTCTTTTGCTTTTTTATGTATTGTTTATAATATGATTGTATTTATATGTAATAAAATTATTTTGTACTAAAAAAAGCTTACTGAGCCTTGAACTGTGAGTCAACCCCGACCATTCTATATTATTTTCTCGCACCGCTATAATCCCTATTTCATTACCCCCCTCTTGTTTATACTTTAATACCAAGGGATGAGGTGCTGTATAACCTAGTGGATCCTCTGTCTTTTTTTATATATAATCACATCATAATGATTAAAGAGCCTGTACTGTATTCCAAACAAATGTATTTATTATATATTTATTATTGTATTTGTATTTTATTATACAATTTCATTCTTTACTTTGATTTTTTTTTTTTTTAGAAGGCACAACTATGAATTCCTGAAACACAGAAACAATATATTTTAGAGTGAAAGGGGGCAAGTCAGTGTAACAGGTATACTAATAGAAATAAAAATAAAAATTGGAATAGAATAGGGAAAGATTAGAAACTTTGACAAGTTTTAATGTTCTCTTTTACACACTTCTTGTCAGTTGGTGGCTATTTTAATGAGGTATTCTTACAACACAGATGTACATGCTAATTTTTCTCCCCTCTATTACAGTTTATAAGAAATATTTTTTTTACTGGAATTATACTTTAAATGTGTACAATCCACTGTTCCCATGGCCTAATACCTAATCCATAGTCTCTATTTTTTCAACATGTTCTTAGTTTTAAATCTTGATTTAATGTATATCACGCACATCTCCTTCTTTATCTGGTTGAGGCAACATAATGTTGAGCGCTATGTATTCCTATGTAGAAATAAAACTTACAGCTGACTATGCTTTATATTTTGCTGATTGGTCACAATAATTTCTAAGATGTTAGAAACATGGTCCATTTGTTGTACTTCATGGCTTGATGGGATTATAACTATATGCTTAGCCTTTCTTAGCCTTTCTTGAAAACATTTATTTTATATTTCAGTCCTCCCTATCACATTTGTAAATTGCAGAACAATCAAGTTTCCTTGTTTGATTTAAAAGGATTGATTAAAAACTTGTTTGACGTGATCCTTTACTGTGTATATATAAGGCTGCTTTGAAAAATGGTTTCTAACTATTGGCTGTATTATGGGGCTGCATAGCCAGTACCTTTTACACTAGCAAAATTCTATAACTTATCTATGTTGGGTAAAATATAATGAGATTTTGAGAAACTTTAAAAAGCGGGCAATTTTTTTATAACGGGATAGCACCCACACATGGGTAGTTAATAATAAATCAATCGCCTTAATTAAAATTCAAAATTGTATTAAATTCCATTTCATTTAGGGATGTTGGGCAGGAGGAGGATGACGGGGCCACCCACGTAGCAAGTGTTGACAGATCCATCAGGAACCAGATGGGGGACAGAAATGGGGTAGCAACCCTTGACAACCTAGTTCTAAATTATCATTAATTTTGGATAGCTAACTAGTGAAGCAGTTGGTTACATTATATATTTTCTATTCAATTTATTTGATATGTTTTATACATAGTTCATAAAATAGTTATCAGATAAACAGTGTAAGTATATGTGTAGTCATGCATTTTTTTTTTTTTTTTTTTACCCAAGACAAAAAAGACCAAAACAATATTTCTGAATTTGGTAGATTATAGTCATTTGTATCACCCATAGGCTTCTAATGTTCTATAGTCCTGTTGCACCTAAATCTCAGCACATCAGTTCTTGCAGTTGTGGATTCTAAACACTGGTCTGAAAACACAGCCTAGCATTCACTTTGGCTGTACATATCAGGGACAGCCATAACATGCCTTTTAGGGCCATTGCAGTGAAAAGGAATGGACACTGATTTCTGTTTGGATCTTAGGAAAATCAGCTCATGTGTTAAACCGTGCACTGACTGACTTTTTGTTCTAATATTTTTAGGATTCACCTACATGAACCTGAAAAGATACCATCGTGTCAAGTATTTTAACTGCCGGTGTTTCCAAAAAAGAAAAGTTTTACTGACACGTTGTAGTTTGTTTATATTGTAGTTGAAGTATATCTATGCTGTATAAGATCCAAGTGTATGTGTATCATTGTCTATTAGAAAAGAGAGACAATACTAGGGGTAAATGTAAATGGGCCTAGAATTTTTTTTATTTTTTTTATTTTTTTTTGCATGCAGTATTACTACATTATTTGTTATAGCAAGATGCTTTTCATTCTCTGCAGTTTTGTAGAACAGCTGTAGTGAAGTTTAATATTATAGTGCCTATGGCATCAGTTTGACATGCTTCTGAGATCATACAGAATCCAATGACACCTGCAGTTGACTCTTGTATTTGATCTGCTTCAAACCCCTCTTGCAAAAGTGAGGGCAATACTTTTTTTAATTTTGGATAGAGTAAGAGAGGGTTTTTTGCCATGTGTTCCATTGAGGAGATTTCCCTTCAACTGCTGTCCCATAGCCACAACAGGGAGTGTGAGAAAATCTATCCAAAGTGAAGGAAGTCCCTGATAATCACCAGGGCCATCAAAGTGAGTACCCCTATTGGAAGATGTCCCTATATTGCTGTTCTGATTACTCAAAATTTGGAAGTTTCTTTCAGTTTCCATGATGACAGTCAACAGAGTGAATCTCTATAACAGAGTCAATAGCAATAACAATCAGGTGTTTTAATCCCTCTTAGTTCTTGATTGTTTGTGTCTCATCGCTAGTTTTTAATATTTAGATGTTGATCGCTGTTAAGCTTTTTGAAACTGCTTTGCAGTGGTACTTATTTTGTTTTGTGTTAGTAATTGTGTGCATTTATGCTTGAAAGGTTACTGTAGGATTTGCGAAGATTAACAAACATATCTTATTTGAAAGAGAACTAAAGTATAACAAAAGATTTTTTTGTATATTTGGATAGAGTGGTGAGGCGTTACAACCACTGTAAGGATTTTGTTTTTGTCTTTTTCCTTGTTAGGGAGATTCACTCTTTCTAATTTTCCAGATTACCAGTATCACCAGGAATGCAAGTCAGGATAAATCCAAAATTATGAGTTATCCCATCCCAGAACAGAGATAGTGAGGACATTTTCAATGGGGATATTTGCTTCTGTGACAACTAGTCAAAAGGGGGACTTTCCTCATATTGAAATGATATCCTCTCCATTCCTGCTGAGCCTACAGGACAACTATACTAGCTGACAAAATGTGTTGACTTTAGATATACTTTGAGTATTATTAAGGTGAAGAAATATTCATCTCTTTTATTTTAGGTGTCCTTTTCTCTGTTCTAAAAGTGTTTATTTATAACATTGTTTGTCTGACTTCTTTATGGGACATCGTGCAGTAAACTGTATATGGTAATATGATCAAAATAATAAAAAGACAAAACGCAAAGAAACTATTGTTTTTATATTATTAGGAACCTTCATCTAACGTGGACTTATACTTTGGAAGCTGTGCCCCAAAAATCAAAGGCAAAGGACAAGGGTCTAGTTACCAGTATTGCCCATAGGCTCCCTACAGATGATCTTTTCCCCATTTCTGTGGATCTGAACTATGAAAGCTTTGTCCAAAAATGGCCAGCAGAAGGAAAATGTCTAGTCACCAATATTGCCTATATTGACTCCATGAAGCTGACCTCTTCCCTGGTACTGACTTACTTTGCCTTTGTTCCACACTGTGCTGAGATGGCCATCTTAGTCAGGACTTTGTTTCCTCATTTAAGTGCTGCCCTGATGATCTTGAGACTGTCAGGAAACTATAAAGCAGCAGGAAAGGTGCAGTTAGCACAGATCCACAAAAAAGATGAAACTCATGGCACAGGAAGTGCACTGCTACTTTTCGGGAGGAGTGCACGACAAAGGGTAAATCTTTTAGGGTACTGCTTGGGCATAATTAACATTTCTAGAGGTTCCCTATAAGATGGCATATTTTCACTTTTGAGTTCAGGCACAATTTCTTTCTCATGGCTTGCAGTGAATAATCATTATTTGCTAGTAGTTAATTTGAACTACTTCGAGGAAAGGACCACCCGGCTGTTTATGTGCAGTGGCCCTTTCCTCGTTCTGAGTGGACGTTCAGGAACGTCCCACAGAACGAGTGCTCGCATTCTGATCACAGGATCCAGCTGAGCAGAGATCGGGATATGGGCGCTGTGATTGGCCCTCCCGACCCCTGACGGCTGTGTCCAATCACAGCCGTCACAATGTAAACAGACGCGTGTCTCTGTGACAGGTCTCCCCGCTAAGCTCAGTGAGAGCTCAGTGCGAGGGGGGGAAGAGGGGGAATCTGCAGATCTGTGACAGCTCTCTGTGTGAGGATGATTTTACACAGAGAGCTGTTACAGATCACCCCATAAAGTACACCAAGCACCACTGATATACCCCTGTCCCTATACACATTTCAGTGTCCCAATAAAAAATCTGTCTG
>CM053030.1:171828740-171846507 GCA_028564925.1 Lithobates sylvaticus | reverse complement strand
TTAAATTAAAGAATAATTCATGGTTACTGTGAGTAGAATAACCTGGAGTAGGCTAGGCAGGCCTTAGTAGACGGTTCCGACATGTTTCGCCATAACAATGGCTTCCTCAGGGTGGGCCTACTGTATAGGGTAAGTATATCTAATATAGAAAAAATTGTCATAATTAATTCAGGTTTCTGACAGACTGGATAAATGTAGCCCTCCCCGGTTACAGAAGAGTTTAATGGGGGCAGGCAGGGAGAGACCCGCTGAGTGGATCCCGGAGGGGGCACCCCCACCCCCAGTCCCCCGTTGATGGAAATAGGAGAGACCCCTTAGCTTAATCACGACTTACCCGAGTTGGTATGGAGTGGAAAAAGGGTTAGACACCAGGTCGAGTTGTGGAGTGAAGTTGTCCAGTGGGGGGCCTTCAGTGCATAGCAGAAGGTAAGTCAGGCCTGGCCAAAAAGGATTTATAGTCAGAAAGGTACATAATTAGAAAGGTTTGTTGTGTTTATATAAGAAGATTGTACAGCAGAGGTGTCCAAACTTTTTTCAAAGAGGGCCAGATTTGATGAAGCGAACATGCGTGAGGGCCGACCTTTTTTCCTGACATTGTTTGAACCATTAAAATTCAGTCTGTGTGTTCGTTCGAGTACTGACACACTGCCCAACAAGAATTCTCTTGCCTTTGTGGCTGTGTGTGAGTAAAGAAATGATCTCAGGCGTGTTATTTGGATATACCGTATTTATTGGCGTATAACACGCACCTTCACTTTAAGAGGGAAGATTTAGGAAAAAAATACAATTTTAAATAAAGAAATATGAAGCAAAATAAGGGTCAGTGCCCATCTGCAGCACCACCATTGCCAGAAATGTCAGAAATGCAGCCCCCCCATCATTGTCAGGAATGCAGCCCCCATCATTGTCAGGAATGCAGCCCCCATCATTGTCAGGAATGCAGCCCCCATCATTGTCAGGAATGCAGCCCCCATCATTGTCAGGAATGCAGCCCCCATCATTGTCAGGAATGCAGCCCCCCATCATTGTCAGGAATGCAGCCCCCCATCATTGTCAGGAATGTCAGGAATGCAGCCCCCCATCATTGTCAGGAATGCAGCCCCCCATCATTGTCAGGAATGCAGCCCCCATCATTGTCAGGAATGCAGCCCCCATCATTGTCAGGAATGCAGCCCCCATCATTGTCAGGAATGCAGCCCCCATCATTGTCAGGAATGCAGCCCCCCATCATTGTCAGGAATGCAGCCCCCCATCATTGTCAGGAATGTCAGGAATGCAGCCCCCCATCATTGTCAGGAATGCAGGAATGCAGCCCCCATCATTGTCAGGAATGCAGCCCCCCCATCATTGTCAGGCATGCAGCCCCCATCATTGTCAGGAATGCAGCCCCCATCATTGTCAGGAATGTCAGGAATGCAGCCCCCCATCATTGTCAGGAATGTCAGGAATGCAGCCCCCCATCATTGTCAGGAATGCAGCCCCCCATCATTGTCAGGAATGTCAGGAATGCAGCCCCCCATCATTGTCAGGAATGCAGCCCCCATCATTGTCAGGAATGCAGCCCCCCATCATTGTCAGGAATGCAGCCCCCATCATTGTCAGGAATGCAGCCCCCCATCATTGTCAGGAATGTCAGGAATGCAGCCCCCCATCATTGTCAGGAATGTCATGAATGCAGCCCCCCCCATCATTGTCAGGAATGCAGCCCCCATCATTGTCAGGATTGTCAGGAATGCAGCCCCCCATCATTGTCAGGAATGCAGCCCCCCATCATTGTCAGGAATGCAGCCCCCCATCATTGTCAGGAATGCATGCCCCCCATCATTGTCAGGAATGCAGCCCCCCATCATTGTCAGGAATGTCAGGAATGCAGCCCCCCATCATTGTCAGGAATGCAGCCCCCCATCATTGTCAGGAATGTCAGGAATGCAGCCCCCCATCATTGTCAGGAATGTCAGGAATGCAGCCCCCCATCATTGTCAGGAATGCAGCCCCCCATCATTGTCAGGAATGCAGCCCCCCATCATTGTCAGGAATGTCAGGAATGCAGCCCCCCATCATTGTCAGGAATGTCAGGAATGCAGCACCCCCCCCCATCATTGTCAGGAATGTCAGGAATGCACCCCCCCATCATTGTCAGGAATACAGAGCCCCCATCATTGTCAGGAATACACAGCCCCCATCATTGTCAGGAATACACAGCCCCCATCATTGTCAGGAATGCAGACTCACCATTGTGCAGTGCAGCCTGAATTATGCCCCTCCATCTGCCGCCTCGGAGGGTACAGGGAGGGGGCGGGACGAGCGCCAAAAGATAACATACAGGAGAAACTCCTGTTTTCTCTGCGGCCTCTTTAATACAAGGTCCCGCCTCCTTTGATGGACAGAACAGCCGTCCAATGGCAGTGCTGGAGACGGGACTTCCTATTATAGAGGCTGCCGTGTAAACAGGAAATACTCCTGTGTGCACGGCTCTTGTCCCGCCTCCTCCCTGTCCCCTCCAAGGCATCCGGACATATATATCTTTTGTGGCCCCGGCGCTGGGAGATCGTTGGGGGCCACAAAAGATATACATGTCCAGATAAACAGGCGGGCCGTTCAAAACCGGAACGCGGGCCGCGATTGGCCCGCGGGCCGGACTTTGGACATGCCTGGCAGGCTTCTTAAAAGATGCACCGCCCTTGGGTGTCCATACTAATGCATAGAGACACATTCCAAATAGACAAACTAACAAACCAAAAACGGCCGTGTCTGAGATACCAGTGCAGGGAATTGATTGAAGGGTCATGGAGAGAGGGAGGGGAAACTAGGCCGGGGGGTGGAGGTCGGGGCATCCCATGGGTCCCAAAGTTCAACAGGTCCCCTGCCATCCGGGGGGACAAAACATGGGCAAGATGAAGTTATACAATAATGACAATTAGAGCATTTATAAGAATTTATACAAACATTGTATAGATAAGAACATTATGTAGAAGGACTCATACAGTTGAAGGTTGACGTAATTTAATATCGGTCAAATGCTTATTATTGAGTCAATTCAAAGTATCAGGTTAATAGATACGACAGGGGCAGTTAAACATAAATAAAGAGTGTTTGTTTAGAAAAAGATATCATTTATTTCCCATACAGTATAATTCACAAAATTGTTAGATGTGTTAGTCGGTTTTCGGTATGTATTAAAGGAAATCATTTCGTTTTCAAATAATTAGTAGAGTTGGGGGGGGGGAGCTGGCTTCAGCGCATATTGGGAAAGGGTTCGGCGGGCAAGGATGGGAGAAGGGGGAGGGGGGGAAAGAACGGGGGAGAGGGGGGAAAGGAAAAAAGGGGGGGATGGAAGGAGGGGGAGGGGTGGGGAAGTAGGGGGGGGGGGGGAAAGGAAACCATGGGGGGGGGGGGGGGGGGGGGGCTGGGGGACAGGTTAAGGTGGGGGGGGTTACAAAAAAAGAAAAAAAAAAAAAGGGAGAGGGAGGGAAAGAAAGGGAGAAGAATAAGGAAAAGGGGAGGAGAAAAAGGGGGGAAGGAATTGGAAGGGGGGGAGGGGAAAGGAAAGGGGGGAGGAGGGGGGAGGACCTATGTAAGTACCCAAGAGTTATATCACATGTTTGCGGTCATGCGTTTAAGACCAGGTAAAATTTGTTCAATTGTGAAATTATAAAAATGATTTGAAACTGATGTATTCGTTCATACCAGGGTGCCTAGTAGCATCTAAGGTGTATATCTACCTGGTCTCAAGTTGAAGCAAACGAGTGTCAATATCCCCTCCGCGTACCTTAGAGGGTATGTGTTCTAAAGCAGAAAATAAAATTGCAGTAGCGTCAAAATTATGTTTTTGAGCAATATGGCGATTAACTGCTGTCGAAATTTTCTTTTTAAATAGGGGCTTGATATGATCCTGTATGCGGATGGAGAAAGCTCTTTTTGTTTTGCCGACGTAGAAGCCTCCACAGCGGCAGGTGGCTAGATAAATAACTCCTATGGTGTTACATGTGACCCGATGTTTGAGTTTGTGTACGTTGCCATTGGGTAATAAAGTGGTGAGCCATTTTTGTGTCATTGGGGGCACAAAAATGACTTGAGATTAGTTTATCACTAAGGGAAGGTGGTCGCCGATAAGTGATTTCCGGATATGTTTTGACATATTGTCCTACTATTGGATCAGTGGAAAGTAGGGGCCAAAATTTACTCAAGGTATCCCTTATTTGGGTAAATTGGTTTGAATATTGGGTAATAAGGCGTACAGGTTGCATTGGTTGAAGATTTTTGTCTCTAAAGATTAATTCCTTTCTCTCTAAACGTTTAACTCTATTAAATGATTCTTTAAGTAAATTATGGCTGTAGCCTCTTTGTCTTAACCTCTGATAAAGTTGATACGAGGATTGGTAGAAATCTTTTTCATTAGTACAATTTCTTCTTATGCGTAGATATTGACTGTACGGTATACTCTTTAAAAGAGTTTTGGGGTGAGAGCTGGATGCATGCAATATGGTATTGCCAGCCGAGGCTTTTCTATATAGGGAAGAATATAGTTTTCCTTCGTTGTCAATGGTTATAGTAAGGTCAAGGAAGGTAATCATTTGTTGGCTACAATCCAAGGTAAATTTTAAATTGTATGCATTAATGGAAATTTTTTTTAAAAATTGTTGTAGGTCCCTGTAAGTACCGGTCCAAAAAATCAGGATATCATCAATGTATCTCAACCATGAGAATATATGTTGGGTATAACATTTCATCTCAGGGTGTGATAGTATTTCCTTTTCCCACCCCCCCAGATACAGATTGGCGTAGGAAGGGGCACATTTAGTGCCCATTGCTACGCCCTGTATCTGGAGGTAGTGGGAGGAGCCAAAGGTGAAATAATTCTTAGTTAGAATAAACTGGAGTAGTGATAATACGAAATTGTTATAGGGTAGTGCATTTGGGCCGCGTATCTCCAGTTGTTTAGCTATAACTTCCAAACCTCTAAAATGTGGTATGGCGTTATAGAGGCATTCAACATCTAAAGCAACAAGGTATGAATTTTTAGGTAACTGTTTATTTTCAAGAATGCGTAATAGGTGGATAGTATCTTTGATATGAGAAGGAAGTGCAAGGACATGAGGGGCAAGATGTTTATCTACAAGCTCACTAGCTTTTTCTGTAAGTCCTTCACAGCCAGACACAATAGGTCGGCCTGGGGGTTTATCCATAGATTTATGGAGTTTAGGTAATGCATAGAAAGTCGGAGTTTTAGGTTGAGTTACATGTAAGAATTTCCAGGTGTTAGTGTCTATAATTCACTTTCTCGTTGCATGAAAAATTAAATTTTGATATTCTAAAATATAAGATTTGATTCGAGTGGGGCAGATTGGTCTGTACCATTCGTGGTTGTCAAGGATGTCTTGGCACATATTCATGTAAGCCGGGACATCCATGACAACCACGTTTCCCCCTTTATCTGAGGGTTTGATAACTATATTACGGTTGGATTGGAGTGACTTGAGAGCTGTCTGTTGAACTTTGGTTAGGTTTCTCATGCCTGCTTCATCTAAGTTGAGTTTTTTTAGTTCCTTTGTGGTTTGTTCCACGAAGGCCCAAATACTGGGGTTGGTGGTTAAGGAGGGGAAGGTTTTGGATTTTGGTTTGAAAGAAGTCGACAATGGAAATGTGGTAGCAGAGATGGTCGTCTCATTGTATGTGTTATCCATAAAGTCATCGTCATTGGGGTCTGCTTCGTCTAACAGGGTCATTAAGTCCTCTAGAGCTTGAATTTCTGCTAGGGTGGGAATAGTGTTTTCTGTGTTGGAAATTTGGGTAGAGGTTGTTTTATTGTGATAGATTGTTTTATAAAGTAGTTTTCTCGCAAAGATTGGACACCCAAGGGCGGTGCATCTTTTAAGAAGCCCGCCCAATCCAGCCCCTGCAGCGAATCGGCACATTCCGACGATTACGTCACCATGTCCTCCACACGCGCACCGCCAGGCATTATGGCCTTTGTAGGCACCTGACCGATGCGCCTGTTATGCGCCTGCGCAGTGGCTCCTCTGTCCGCTGACTGAGGGGCGTTCCCCACGCCTCCTCAGTCTGGGAGGCTAGTTAAAAGCCGACTCAACCTTTAGTCCAATACTGGACCTCGGAGGCACCTGACGTATCCGACGCTCTGCGATTCAAGTAAGCAATTTCTTCCTATCTGATTTTTAAACTGGCGTTTTGCCGAACCCATTTAAAACTTGCCCTTATTTCTTCATACTTAACAGGGATCTATTGCTCCCGCGGACATCGCTCTTAGTCTAAGGGTGCCCATTTATGCCTCATTTATACTGATTCTATTTAGAACTACAGATTGAAACAGGTATGCAACTTTATACACTTAATGAGATCTAATTTATCTCATCATGTCCCAGCTTTAAATGCTTACCCCCATTGCTATATTTCAGGTGCCTCCCATTTGATCATCTCCAATTTTTAAGGTCCTTTCAATTTCATTATCAGCTTATTTTAAGAAATAAATTGTTTAAGTAAGTAATTATATGAGACACATGTCCGTTTTACACAGTGTTAGGTTACATGTCCATGGACCATTTTACCATGGACTAACAACACTGTACAATCTTCTTATATAAACACAACAAACCTTTCTAATTATGTACCTTTCTGACTATAAATCCTTTTTGGCCAGGCCTGACTTACCTTCTGCTATGCACTGAAGGCCCCCCACTGGACAACTTCACTCCACAACTCGACCTGGTGTCTAACCCTTTTTCCACTCCATACCAACTCGGGTAAGTCGTGATTGAGCTAAGGGGTCTCTCCTATTTCCATCAACGGGGGACTGGGGGTGGGGGTGCCCCCTCCGGGATCCACTCAGCGGGTCTCTCCCTGCCTGCCCCCATTAAACTCTTCTGTAACCGGGGAGGGCTACATTTATCCAGTCTGTCAGAAACCTGAATTAATTATGACAATTTTTTCTATATTAGATATACTTACCCTATACAGTAGGCCCACCCTGAGGAAGCCATTGTTATGGCGAAACATGTCGGAACCGTCTACTAAGGCCTGCCTAGCCTACTCCAGGTTATTCTACTCACAGTAACCATGAATTATTCTTTAATTTTATGTGCTCCCTCGAACTGAACGTCTAATCTGTGTTGACTGCTTCAAAACGGCCTTGCGCCACTCAGGACAATTCAATTAGTAACCATTGTCAAAATCTTACCAGATTTAGTACTGTCCAGTGCTTATTAACAATTTTGTCTTTTCCTTTTTTATGTATTGTTTATAATATGATTGTATTTATATGTAATAAAATTATTTTGTACTAAAAAAAGCCTACTGAGCCTTGAACTGTGAGTCAACCCCGACCATTCTATATTATTTTCTCGCACCGCTATAATCCCTATTTCATTACCCCCCTCTTGTTTATACTTTAATACCAAGGGATGAGGTGCTGTATAACCTAGTGGATCCTCTGTCTTTTTTTATATATAATCACATCATAATGATTAAAGAGCCTGTACTGTATTCCAAACAAATGTATTTATTATATATTTATTATTGTATTTGTATTTTATTATACAATTTCATTCTTTACTTTGATTTTTTTTTTTTTTTTTAGAAGGCACAACTATGAATTCCTGAAACACAGAAACAATATATTTTAGAGTGAAAGGGGGCAAGTCAGTGTAACAGGTATACTAATAGAAATAAAAATAAAAATTGGAATAGAATAGGGAAAGATTAGAAACTTTGACAAGTTTTATTGTTCTCTTTTACACACTTCTTGTCAGTTGGTGGCTATTTTAATGAGGTATTCTTACAACACAGATGTACATGCTAATTTTTCTCCCCTCTATTACAGTTTATAAGAAATATTTTTTTTACTGGAATTATACTTTAAATGTGTACAATCCACTGTTCCCATGGCCTAATACCTAATCCATAGTCTCTATTTTTTCAACATGTTCTTAGTTTTAAATCTTGATTTAATGTATATCACGCACATCTCCTTCTTTATCTGGTTGAGGCAACATAATGTTGAGCGCTATGTATTCCTATGTAGAAATAAAACTTACAGCTGACTATGCTTTATATTTTGCTGATTGGTCACAATAATTTCTAAGATGTTAGAAACATGGTCCATTTGTTGTACTTCATGGCTTGATGGGATTATAACTATATGCTTAGCCTTTCTTAGCCTTTCTTGAAAACATTTATTTTATATTTCAGTCCTCCCTATCACATTTGTAAATTGCAGAACAATCAAGTTTCCTTGTTTGATTTAAAAGGATTGATTAAAAACTTGTTTGACGTGATCCTTTACTGTGTATATATAAGGCTGCTTTGAAAAATGGTTTCTAACTATTGGCTGTATTATGGGGCTGCATAGCCAGTACCTTTTACACTAGCAAAATTCTATAACTTATCTATCTTGGGTAAAATATAATGAGATTTTGAGAAACTTTAAAAAGCGGGCAATTTTTTTATAACGGGATAGCACCCACACATGGGTAGTTAATAATAAATCAATCGCCTTAATTAAAATTCAAAATTGTATTAAATTCCATTTCATTTAGGGATGTTGGGCAGGAGGAGGATGACGGGGCCACCCACGTAGCAAGTGTTGACAGATCCATCAGGAACCAGATGGGGGACAGAAATGGGGTAGCAACCCTTGACAACCTAGTTCTAAATTATCATTAATTTTGGATAGCTAACTAGTGAAGAAGTTGGTTACATTATATATTTTCTATTCAATTTATTTGATATGTTTTATACATAGTTCATAAAATAGTTATCAGATAAACAGTGTAAGTATATGTGTAGTCATGCATTTTTCTTTTTTTTTTACCCAAGACAAAAAAGACCAAAACAATATTTCTGAATTTGGTAGATTATAGTCATTTGTATCACCCATAGGCTTCTAATGTTCTATAGTCCTGTTGCACCTAAATCTCAGCACATCAGTTCTTGCAGTTGTGGATTCTAAACACTGGTCTGAAAACACAGCCTAGCATTCACTTTGGCTGTACATATCAGGGACAGCCATAACATGCCTTTTAGGGCCATTGCAGTGAAAAGGAATGGACACTGATTTCTGTTTGGATCTTAGGAAAATCAGCTCATGTGTTAAACCGTGCACTGACTGACTTAGTTCATAAAATAGTTATCAGATAAACAGTGTAAGTATATGTGTAGTCATGCATTTTTCTTTTTTTTTTACCCAAGACAAAAAAGACCAAAACAATATTTCTGAATTTGGTAGATTATAGTCATTTGTATCACCCATAGGCTTCTAATGTTCTATAGTCCTGTTGCACCTAAATCTCAGCACATCAGTTCTTGCAGTTGTGGATTCTAAACACTGGTCTGAAAACACAGCCTAGCATTCACTTTGGCTGTACATATCAGGGACAGCCATAACATGCCTTTTAGGGCCATTGCAGTGAAAAGGAATGGACACTGATTTCTGTTTGGATCTTAGGAAAATCAGCTCATGTGTTAAACCGTGCACTGACTGACTTTTTGTTCTAATATTTTTAGGATTCACCTACATGAACCTGAAAAGATACCATCGTGTCAAGTATTTTAACTGCCGGTGTTTCCAAAAAAGAAAAGAAAAGTTTTACTGACACGTTGTAGTTTGTTTATATTGTAGTTGAAGTATATCTATGCTGTATAAGATCCAAGTGTATGTGTATCATTGTCTATTAGAAAAGAGAGACAATACTAGGGGTAAATGTAAATGGGCCTAGAATTTTTTTTATTTTTTTTTGCATGCAGTATTACTACATTATTTGTTATAGCAAGATGCTTTTCGTTCTCTGCAGTTTTGTAGAACAGCTGTAGTGAAGTTCAATATTATAGTGCCTATGGCATCAGTTTGACATGCTTCTGAGATCAACAGAATCCAATGACACCTGCAGTTGACTCTTGTATTTGATCTGCTTCAAACCCTTCTTGCAAAAGTGAGGGCAATACTTGTTTTAATTTTGGATAGAGTAAGAGAGGGTTTTTTGCCATTTGTTCCATTGAGGAGATTTCCCTTCAACTGCTGTCCCATAGCCACAACAGGGAGTGTGAGAAAATCTATCCAAAGTGAAGGAAGTCCCTGATAATCACCAGGGCCATCAAAGTGAGTACCCCTATTGGAAGATTTCCCTATATTGCTGTTCTGATTACTCAAAATGTGGAAGTTTCTTTCAGTTTCCATGATGACAGTCAACAGAGTGAATCTCTATAACAGAGTCAATAGCAATAACAATCAGAAAGGTGTTTTAATCCCTCTTAGTTCTTGATTGTTTGTGCCTCATCGCTAGTTTTTAATATTTAGATGTTGATCGCTGTTAAGCTTTTTGAAACTGCTTTGCAGTGGTACTTATTTTGTTTTGTGTTAGTAATTGTGTGCATTTATGCTTGAAAGGTTACTGTAGGATTTGCGAAGATTAACAAACATATCTTATTTGAAAGAGAACTAAAGTATAACAAAAGATTTTTTTGTATATTTGGATAGAGTGGTGAGGCGTTACAACCACTGTAAGGATTTTGTTTTTGTCTTTTTCCTTGTTAGGGAGATTCACTCTTTCTAATTTTCCAGATTACCAGTATCACCAGGAATGCAAGTCAGGATAAATCCAAAATTATGAGTTATCCCATCCCAGAACAGAGATAGTGAGGACATTTTCAATGGGGATATTTGCTTCTGTGACAACTAGTCAAAAGGGGGACTTTCCTCATATTGAAATGATATCCTCTCCATTCCTGCTGAGCCTACAGGACAACTATACTAGCTGACAAAATGTGTTGACTTTAGATATACTTTGAGTATTATTAAGGTGAAGAAATATTCATCTCTTTTATTTTAGGTGTCCTTTTCTCTGTTCTAAAAGTGTTTATTTATAACATTGTTTGTCTGACTTCTTTATGGGACATCGTGCAGTAAACTGTATATGGTAATATGATCAAAATAATAAAAAGACAAAACGCAAAGAAACTATTGTTTTTATATTATTAGGAACCTTCATCTAACGTGGACTTATACTTTGGAAGCTGTGCCCCAAAAATCAAAGGCAAAGGACAAGGGTCTAGTTACCAGTATTGCCCATAGGCTCCCTACAGATGATCTTTTCCCCATTTCTGTGGATCTGAACTATGAAAGCTTTGTCCAAAAATGGCCAGCAGAAGGAAAATGTCTAGTCACCAATATTGCCTATATTGACTCCATGAAGCTGACCTCTTCCCTGGTACTGACTGACTTTGCCTTTGTTCCACACTGTGCTGAGATGGCCATCTTAGTCAGGACTTTGTTTCCTCATTTAAGTGCTGCCCTGATGATCTTGAGACTGTCAGGAAACTATAAAGCAGCAGGAAAGGTGCAGTTAGCACAGATCCACAAAAAAGATGAAACTCATGGCACAGGAAGTGCACTGCTACTTTTCGGGAGGAGTGCACGACAAAGGGTAAATCTTTTAGGGTACTGCTTGGGCATAATTAACATTTCTAGAGGTTCCCTATAAGATGGCATATTTTCACTTTTGAGTTCAGGCACAATTTCTTTCTCATGGCTTGCAGTGAATAATCATTATTTGCTAGTAGTTAATTTGAACTACTTCGAGGAAAGGACCACCCGGCTGTTTATGTGCAGTGGCCCTTTCCTCGTTCTGAGTGGACGTTCAGGAACGTCCCACAGAACGAGTGCTCGCATTCTGATCACAGGATCCAGCTGAGCAGAGATCGGGATATGGGCGCTGTGATTGGCCCTCCCGACCCCCTGACGGCTGTGTCCAATCACAGCCGTCACAATGTAAACAGACGCGTGTCAATGTGACAGGTCTCCCCACTAAGCTCAGTGAGAGCTCAGTGCGAGGGGGGGAAGAGGGGGAATCTGCAGATCTGTGACAGCTCTCTGTGTGAGGATGATTTTACACAGAGAGCTGTTACAGATCACCCCATAAAGTACACCAAGCACCACTGATATACCCCTGTCCCTATACACATTTCAGTGTCCCAATAAAAAATCTGTCTGTCCCCATCACTGCCAACACCAAATAAACACTAATTTGGGTCATTTTTACCAAAGAAATGTAGCAGCATAATTTTTGGTCAAAATTTAGGAAGAGAAATTACTTATTTGCAAAATGTTATAACAGAAACTAAGAAAAACATTTTTTTGTTTTTCTCTTTCATTCACCGACTGACACAGCTCCTCTCTTAGACCATTGGGTTGTTATGCCACCTTCAGGAGAAGACTAGGCATTACATGTTAACATGTGATAAATAAAACTAGAACTTTCTAGTTCCGCCCAAGGGGCGGTCCCTTAGGTAACAACCCCACAGCATGCTACTGCAGCCTCAGTTTTATTTTGCCTAGTGAAGGAGTAAAGACCTAGGAACCCTGATGGGCCCATCGGTCTGTCTGTTTCTGCAGAAGCTTGGTTTTTTGCGCAAGATGATAGATCCTGTGATCTGCTATCAACAGCCGGCTGGGTGACAGGCTGGATACCCTTATCCTTGTAGTCTCCCCAGTCCGGCCATCGAGCGTGTGCAGGTCGCAGCTACGGCTCGGCAAGCCACGACGAAACCTCAGCTCCAGAGGTGGTCGGTGAGCTTTTATGCTCCGGGGCATACATATGACCGGGCTACTGATGTCTGCGTCACAGTATGCCGGGCCAGCAGCTACCCTATACTGATTAGTGAGTAGTTCTGCAATGGAATGTCTCCCAGCTCTTCAGGACTGGTAAGTACAGCTCTCCCTGCCTCGGTGGGGCTGAGCAGCTGGGCATTCCCTGGGAGGTCGATTCGGGGGTCCCTCACCTCCCTCTCTTCTCTCCCTGTCCCTATCCTTCCTCTCCCCCCTTCCCTGTGGGGGATGCTGCATGGGCTGCTGAGCGGTGTGTGTGCCATAGACAGGGGCTCCCCAGGGGGCTCTCACCTGGGGTGGGGACTGCGCTGGGTAGCTGTGCCTTGGTTGTCTGTAGGTCTCTCCCCTGGGTGTCTGGAGGCTGTGTCTGCTGATCGCTGTAGCGCTGTTTGCCGCCATTTCTCTGCCTGTTGTTTCACTGTCCTTCATTGCATACAGTGTTCGGCGGCCATTTTTGGTGTGACCAGGGAGCAGCATGCTCTGTCTCCATTTTATTGTAGTCCGGTGGCCATTTTCCCTGTGATTGTGTCCTTTATACTGGACGCTCGGCGGCCATTTTATTGAAGCCTGAACACTTTTTTGGTCAGTGTCAGTGCCATTCAGAGCAGCTCTGCACAGCGCGGTGTGGTCTCCTATGCATCTGGGAGCTGACACAGGATACAGGCACTATTAGCTGGACGGCGCAGAACCAGTCAGGGTGGTGAGTCCTGCGGGAAAGAGCCCCTCAGCCAGCAGCAGTTAGGAGGGTGGGACCATCACTGTCCTAAGTCCCCAACAGGTGGCAGACAGGGTAGGGTCAGCTTGGCTTCAGAAACTGGTGTTTCTTCCCCCGAAATCCAGGCAATTGCAACCGGTTCACCTGCAGACAGTGCAGTGCCTCTGGACGCCTTGTCGGCGGTCCTCAATTTGTTCGTTGCCAAGATGGAGGCGGTGCGTGGGCGCAAAGGTAGTAAACAGCCCCTGCCCCCCCCCGCCTCCGGGGAGAGCTCTGACGCAGACTCTGGCCCTGCTGAGGCTGGTGACCCCTGTTCTGTCGTTTCAGATGACGCTGACCAGGACCGATCGGACAGTGAGCATGAGTCCCTGTCCGGGTCCGTGCGCGACAAAGCGCTTGTTGGAGCACTTATCACAGCTGTGCATGATACCCTGAAGATTCAGGAGCCAGCAGATCCCTCTGCTGATGTAGCGGTCCCTTTTGGGTCCCATAAGCCAGCCCATTCACCTAGGGTGTTCCCGTATCTGACTTATTTTGATGAGTTCATTTACAAGGAATGGGGGCGACCGCAGCGGACCTTTTCGGTCCCCAAATACATGGCGGTGTGTTACCCCTTTGAGGGGAGCCTTCTCAAAAAATGGTCGGCTCCTCCGGTCGTGGACCCCCCAGTTTCTGGGTTAAACCAAGTAACCACAATCCCAGTAGAGGGGACTCCTGCCTTTTTAAGGATCCCACGGACAGGAAGGCCGAGGCAGTGGCTCGTTCCTTGTTTACGGCTGTGGGGTCAGCAATGCGACCAGTACTGGCATCCGCACTTGTGTCTCAGACACTCACTGAGTGGGCAAAACTTTTGCACCGCAAATTGGGAGAGCAACAGGCTTCTCCTGTCTGCGTGGAACTAGCAGACCAATTAGTGCAAGGCCTTAAGTACATTTGTGACGCGGCCCTGGATACTCTCCCTCTGTTATCCAGGGCTTTAGTGTCAGCAGTGGTGCTGAGGTGCCTGATTTGGCTAAAATGCTGGTCTGCTGACCAGGCATCTATAAAAGCCCTGACGGATCTTCCCTTCCTTGGCGACCAGCTCTTTGGAGCCTCATTAGATGACATTATTGAAAATGCCACAGGTGGTAAGAGTACACTACTCCCACAGGCCAGGAAGGCTAAGGAGCCACGCCGTAGGCAAGGGCCCTCATTTTCCGCTCACAACCGGCTTTTTCGTCCACCCGAGGCTTCGGCTAAGCATCCACAGCCCGACAGGACGACCTCTGAAGGACAAAAGCGTCCCTGGAACTGCAAGCCTAACAAGCCTGAGAGCAAAAGCGATACCGCATGAAGGTTTGCCCCTGCCTGCAACACGGGTGGGAGGTCGCCTTCGGGAGTTGCAGCCCGGTGGGTCTCTCGGCTGTCTGACCAATGGGTCTGCGATCTGATTTCCTCAGGCAACAAGATAAGTTCCTCTCTTGGCCGGAAAACAGATTCTTCCCTCCAGCATACCCGTACTCCCGGCTCGCCGGGAGGCCCTATTGGGGGCGGCAAGGGACCTGCTGAGTCGCGGGGTGATGGTACCTGTCCTAGAATCAGAATGTTTCCAGGGGTTCTACTCAAACCTGTTGGTAGTCCCCAAAAAGGAAGGGGTACATCCAATCTTGGACCTAAAAGCCCTCAATTACTTTGTAAAAGTACAAAGGTTCAGAATGGAATCAGTTCGCTCAGTAGTCGCTGCACTACCTCAAGGGGACCCCCTGGCGTCTTTGGACATCCAGGATGCGTACCTGCACATACCCATATGCCTTCGGCATCAGAGGTTTCTGCGGTTTGCAGTTGGGGAAACACACTACCAGTTTGGCTTTCCCCTTTGGTTTGGCATCAGCCCCCCAAGTCTTTACCAAGGTATTGGCTCCTGTTTTGGCGTTGCTGCGACAATGTGGGATCGCGATCGTGGGTTACCTAGACGATCTCCTCCTGAGAGCATCTTCCACCTCAGAGTTAGAGGAGGATGTGGCGATCACCATGCAGATCCTGCAGGAATTTGGGTGGCTGTTGAACCTAAAAAAGTCGGTGATTGTACCGACTCAGCGTTTCGAGTACCTAGGCTTACTGCTGGACTCCATGGAAGCAAGAGTGTTTCTCCCTTCAGACAAGCTGCAGACTCTCAGAGCCGCGGTAAAACTGCTGATGAACCACAAGTGGTCGTCGCTACGCTTCTGCATGCGAGTCCTGGGACTCATGGTGGCCTTCTTCGAGGCAGTACCGTATGCCCAGTTTCACACCAGAGTCTTGCAGAAGGAGATCTTGACAAAGTGGGACAAATCTCCGTTGTCTCTGGATTCGCAGATTCAGGTGAGCCAGTTAGTCAGGGATTCCCTGCTCTGGTGGCTGAGGTCCCCGACACTTCGGTCCGGGAAGTCGTTCCTACCTCTGAAATGGACGGTAAACACAGCGGACGACAGCCTAACCGGCTGGGGTGGAGTTATGGGAGTTCAGTCGACCCAGGGCCTCTGGTCGGTGGAGGAATCCAAGTTGCCGATCAATCTGCTCGAGCTGAGAGCGATCAGGCTATGCCTCTTCACATGGTTGATAAGACTTCAAGAGCATCCGATCAGGATCCAGTCAGACAATGCCATGGCGGTGGCATACGTCAATCACCAAGGAGGAACAAGAAGCTCAGCCGCCGCACGGGAGGTCGCTCACATCCTTCAGTGGGCAGAGCGACATGTACCGGCCCTGTCGGCCATTTACATCCCGGGAGTGGCGAACTGGCAGGCGGACTATCTAAGTCGCCAGATGCTGGACCCAGGAGAATGGGAGTTGCATCCGGAGGTGTTCAGGCTACTGTGCCTGTGATGGGGCACACTAGACGTGGATCTTTTGGCCTCCTGTCTCAATCGAAAGGTGCCGAGATTCGTGTCCAGGACAAGAGATCCTTGGGCAGATGCGTCAGTCGGTGGCTCCGTGGGATCAGTACCAGCTGATCTATTCCTTTCCTTTGCTAAAACTGTTACCACGTCTGCTCCGCAGAGTGGAGGCCGGGGGGATTCCAGTAATACTGATTGCCCCAGATTGGCCCCAGCGTCCCTGGTACGCAGACCTAGTGCGCCTGGTGGCGGACGCCCCATGGCGACTGCCGTTACGAGAGGACCTTTTTGTCTCAAGGTCCAAAACCTCCATCCTGCTTTACCATCGCTGGTTTTAACGGCATGGCTATTGAGAGCCAGGTGTTGAGGAACCGGGTTCTTTCGGACTCGGTGATTCCAACTATGTTGAGAGCACGGAAATCTGCTTCTCGGAAGATATATCATCGTACCTGGAAGGCCTACATCTCCATGTGTGAGGAGAAAGGTTGGTGTCCGTGCACCTTTTCTATATCCAGGATCATGTTGTTTCTACAGCAAGGAGTAGACCAGAAACTGGCTTTAAGCACCATTTAAGGGACACATATCAGCTTTGGCTTTTGAACCTGGTGTTATCGGCACTTCAAAAACCGTCATTTGAAGAGATCAGGGAGATCCCTCTGACTCTTTCCCAGAAAGTGGTCTCTTTAGTGGCCATTACTCCGGCTAGGAGGATTTTGGAGCTGGCGGCCTTGTCTTGCAAGTCGCCTTATCTGGTTATCCACAAGGATAAGGTGGTGTTGCGTCCGCAACCTGCTTTTCTGCCGAAGGTGGTTTTGGCGTTCCACATCAATGAAGACATTGTGTTACCATCTTTGTGTCCTAAACCCACACATCCTAAAGAGGAGGCCCTCCATTCCCTGGACGTGGTTCGGGCTCTGATAGTGTATTTGTCTGCTACCAGTCCCTTTTCGGAAGTCAGACTCCTTGTTTGTTTTGGTGGCTGGTCCGAAAAAAGGCATGGCGGTCTCGTCGGCCACCATTTCCAGGTGGATCAGACAGATTGTAGTACAAGCCTACACCTTGAAGGGGCAGGCGCCCCCCTTTCCGGTCACGGCCCACTCCACAAGGGCAATCGGAACGTTTTGGGCCTTCCGACATCAAGCGGCTGTCGCTCAAGTGTGTAAAGCAGCGACTTGGTCGTCTGTTCACACCTTTACAAAATTCTACAAGGTAGATGTCAGTGCATCGGCTGATGCCTTTTTTGGCAGCAAAGTTTTGCAGGCGGCCGTATAATTGCAATTACACTTAAATTTTTTCCTGTTTTTTTGGTAAAAAACACAGTACCTTAAGTAAATGCACTGTTGCATTTGTTACCGCAGTTCTGAGGCGGTTTGAAGGTAGTGACTCCCAGTTGAGGAGCACTCTGTTTTTTGTTTTTTTCGTGGGTAACAAAGTGTTTTGGTTCCCACACGCTGTTGTTTTTTGTGGGTAAAGTTATACTAGTTCCCACATGCCATGGTGGGTGAAGTTTTTATGCTGTTTTCCCACCCCTCGTTTTGGCACTGCTTGGGGACGTCCCAATGGTCTAAGAGAGGAGCTGTGTCA
>CM053030.1:171807156-171828281 GCA_028564925.1 Lithobates sylvaticus | reverse complement strand
TTCCCTTGTATGTGGCTTTCAGGTGCTCCTGCAAACGGGTTGAGAGGTTAAATGCCTTGTCAAGCATGTGGTACCCAAATGGCTGGTGTTGCCATTCTTGATCTGTTTCTGACAGAGATTGCAAATTGCAACAGTGGGATTGGCTGCACATGTGCTAAAAAGGCCCATACAGCTGAGATGTGGGAAGTGGGCTGGAAGATAACAGCTCCACAATCTGATGGAATAAGGTGGCTGTTCTCTACTCTTCCATGATGGCTGCCTCTGGAGGACATCCTGCCTCATTGGAGTTGTGCCTCCTCCTCACTCTGCTCCTCTGCTCTATTCGGCACCTAAGTCGCATCAGTGACCTCCTCATCCCCTCCATCCTCCTCATGACTGGAGCCAACTTGGCAATATGCTGGGGGAACATGACTGCCAATTTTGTTGTTTATCAGTGCTCTCCCCTCTCTATATCCTCATGTTACTCCCTTCCTCTACCTCAGAACCAACATCAGAATCAAGTAATGTCTGTGCATCCTCAAGAAGCAAGTGGCTGATGCTGTGTTCAAATAATTCATCTGACTCCTCCATGCATAATGCTGGGGCTATAGCAGTAGTAGCTATGGACAAGGAGACAGAATAAGATGCTCTGGCAGCTGCGGTGGACTGTGCACTAGTGTCAGCATGGGTCACAGAGGATGAGGAGGATGATTTAGTAAGCCAGTCCACCACCTCCTCTGCATGCTGTGGCTGGATAGCACAGGCAACATCACTAAACAAAGACAAATGTGCCTTGCCTATGGACGGACTAGGTCCACCTTTGCCTGTGGATGCAGACACTGCTGGCCCCCTCGTAGTGGCATGGGAGCGTCTGCCTCCCCTTGTCCCAGACATAATGGGTGGGGGGGTTATTGCCCAAATTTAATAGAAACTAGGAAATGTGTGATTGAATGCACTTTATTGAATTAAAAAATATAAAAGGGGGAACACCAGTGTTGCAGTCAGAAAAACTGCGCCTGACAATTAAAAAAAAAAAAAAAAAAAAAAAAAAGGCAGGCAGGGCACATTAAAAAAAGAAAAAAAAAACATGCTGCATCCCAAAAAGAAAGCAATGTATACAGCACTAAATGTTATGTAATGCTGTGTTACCTGCACTACACTAGCACACTACACTGACTCTACACTCCCACTATACTGACACATCACCCTATACTGACACGCTATACTTGCACTATACTATACTGACACACTATACTCACACTGTACTAACACAACACTAACACTCTACACTCAGAGTCACAATAAGTGGGCAAACTAACTCACTAGTAGCACACTGAGCCCTGCTCTATCTCCAACACACTGCAAAAGCTACCCGTGGGAAGGAACCTTTTATAGTGTGGGGTGGGACTATCCCTTTGTGGGACATCACTTTGTCCAATCAGGGCTCTGACAGTGCTCTCTGCCCTAATTGACAAAGCCTTGCAACTGACCAGGGGTCAGGTGCAAGGCTTCATCCAATTAGGGCCCTAGAGCGCACAGTGCACTGTGGGGCATTTGGTGGGCGAAAATCCTGCCTATTGCCCCACAAACTTGGGTGTTCGCCGTACTGGCGATGTTTGGCCCGAACCGTTTGCCCAATACTACTTGTAAGCAGCAATTCATAGTGCATGAACACTGTCACATTAGGGTATGCCACGTTTTTTTCTCATACTTGGGGCAACAGAGTGAGCGCTTGGACATAGTGGGGAGCTGGTGAGGAAGTGTGAAACATGAGCATAGATGGGTGAACATACCATACTGGGGAAGGTGTTGGACTATTGGGAGTCACTGTTGCTTTGCCTTGAATAAGCATCTGGTGTATTTTTCACAAAGAAATTAAAGAGGTATTAAACCCCCCCCCCCCCCCCCCAAAATGTTATAACTTGCAGCTTACCAATTCTTACATGTGGCGGCTGAATTCATTTTCTTTTTAGGCTTTTTTTCCCTTTATTTCACCTGGTGGTCCTGCCAGTAGCACACTTCGTTTTAGGGTGTCTGCTGTCTGCATTCTGGATGAAGTAGTAAAGCAGACACTGTTGGACAGCAGCTTTGTCTATGTGGGAAGAGGGTGGTATTATATGTACTAGCAGATTTATTACACTCCAACACTCTACAAAAGCTGCCTGTGGGAAGGAACCTTTTATAGTGTGGGGTAGGACTATAAGCACTGAGCCCTGATTGGCTCTGACAATGCTCTGTGCCCTAATTGGTAAAGCATTGCACCTGACCAACAGAACTTTTCCTCGGCCCGAACCGATTGACCAACTCTACTCATCAGTACTTGAACAGATGCAAACTGTGAGGACTAAACATATACAGAAAGCCCAATTCACAGATTTATACTGGACAAACTGCCCATTGGTGTAACCATTTGTTGCAAATAATAAACAGCTCCAATAGTTTACTTCCACCAAATAGCGACTGTATAACTTTGTAGATGTTCAGCACAGCTATGAAGTACAAGAGACTTTATGCTTCAGCTGGGTTCACACATATGCGATGTGGGAATCAGCGTGATTCCTGTGCGGGTTCCCGCATCGCATGTCTCGCAGGCAATTCACACTGCCCTGTGCAAACCCCTGCAGGTGTCAATACAAAGTAAATAACACTCCCCATCGGTTCGCAGATCGCAGTGCAAACTGAGAAACGGTGCAGGAATCGAATCGTATAGGTGTGAACACCCGTGCAATCCGATTCCAGTGCAGTCCAAAAAAAGGGTCCTGCACCATTTTGGTCCGAATGCGATGCAAATTCAGCCTTACAAACTGTATGGCTGAATTGGCATCACACAGACATTGCATGTACAGTGCACAGCAATGTGGTGTGGATCACATGCAATGTCTGACATTGCAATAGTGTGAACCCAGCCTTAGGCCCCTGGGATGCAAAGATCTCAGTATATAAATCCAACAGGACCCTGGGGTTTATTTACTAAAGGCAAATAGGTTGTTCTATTTGCAGGGGAATATTCCCTTATTTTTATGAATGTGGTGAATGTTTAGGTTGCAAAAAACGGCTTTACCTCATCTCTAAGCTTAGGGAAAATTGCTTTGCAAAGTGAAAAGTGCCTTGCAAAGTAAACAGCCTATTTGCCTCATTATGTAACACAATTCTTTGCCCATGTTGGTCAGCACATATTTGCCTGGCCTTCGCTCCATTAATGCTCTGTTCAGCATGAGTTGGGCACCTGTGCAGTTAGAGGTGGCTTACACTTGTGGTTTTGGGGCAATAAAAACATGCGGCTGAGATGCATTTTTAGCACCCGCCCTCCACCACCATCACCATTGCCCCTTACACTGCAAAAGCAGTGGCAAGGGGTTTATACACAGCAGAAGTTAAACCCTCTGTCGTGTTCCTTGGCATTACCGCCTGCCAAACAACGCCCACTCAAGTGAATGGACAGGGCTGCAACTGCCCTGATTGCGGTGCAGTAGTTCAGCGTTTAGGGGGTTAAAATAGGCAATGAATAGGCAACATGGTGGCTCCTTACCATCTGCCAAACGTCTCTGAAAACCAACCCAACCCAAGGATCTCCTTTCAGAGTCCTTACAGCCAATGTAAATGAGGCCTTAAGGAGAGATCACACTATTTAAATGTCAAAATATTTGACAATGGTCCAACTAAAAAAAAAGTTATACTTAAAATAATTCTTGTATGTGTTTCAGCTCTTTAACAGAAGTTGACTTTTCATACCAAGGTCAGCTTTGTAACCAATCAAATAAGCTAATATCCATTTTAATAAATACATTCTACAAAGGCTGCCATTGCTGATTGCTCCATCTAGAAATGTTAGTGGTATATCATCTTGATCCAGAGACTTCAATAATGTCTGAGTTTCTTACTTGAAAAAGGTTGTTCTGACTTCATTCTAACTTTCCATGCTGTACACTAATTCTTGGCCAGTGAAATTTTTTTTATTAAACTTATGGATCAGCATAACAGCTAGGTGAGTAGAATTTCAGTCGAATGTCTATTGGCCCATAAAGCTATTGTAACCTGAGCAAAAAGTTGATCAATAGTAGTAGATTGCAGTCGTTTTCTGGGAAGCAAAGAGGTTTATAATAGATCAGCCTTCTCCAACCAGGGTCAGGTTTCTTCAGGGATGCCTTGGCAAAATGCCTAAAAATTGCCCAAAAATTGTATACATGCCAGTGTGTGGATCAAGCCTGCCTTTCAGTTACACAAAGCCGCAGGTTTTCATTGTGCAGCATTACAACCTTCAAGTCATCAGTGTCCTAACAACCAATAACATCATTGGTTGATAGGGAGGACGTCGGGCACCTGTACAGCATCCTTGCTTGCCCATCCATATCTGCACTGGGGTCACATTAGCTGAGTGAGGGAGTAGAGAAATGCTGGAAATGCTGTATAGCGTACAAAGGAGTATTTGCTTTGTAAGAATATATCACCTCAAACGAGTGTCCTACGTGTTGGATGTTGCTACATTATGTCGAACTATTAGTTATTATTTTATGTTAGTAATTTGAAAAAAAGATGATGCTGTGGTGGATTATTTTGGAGCAGCTAAACCCAGGGCCATAATTCAGTCACTGGAGTCTGCAGGCCTTTGGTGCTTAAAGCGGAACTTTACCATTAACAGCTTGATGAAATACATTCCCCATTAATAATTATGCTACCAAAAATAGTGTGTGCTGTAAATTGCCTCCAGCATTGCCTCTGTTTCTTCATGCTGGAGGCCGTCATTTTGCTGAAGCCCAGAGCCCCTGAACAGCATTAAATAATAAAACCCTATCAAAGAAAATGGAGGTTCTGAAATAATCTGCTATACACTAGCCAACATCCCAAATTTGAATATAATACAAAGATTTCCCCCTAAGGGTTGGACTTTTTAGGCATAGACTGTAAGACACTCAGTTTAGTAAAAAAGTATAAAGTAGTTTTATTTAACAATTTTCAAAAACGGTGACAAAATGTTTGTAAAAACAATTGATTGGATTGTCTGTACAAACCACTTTAGATAGAATGCATATATTTCCCGGAAGGTTCCAAGCATATATGCACGCAAAGTGTAAACCTACAATCAAGTTATATGCATTTGTGTTTCCTACGCGTTACAGAGTATCATACGCTCCTTCAGGGATAATCTGACATGCAATTTGTATTATAAATATAACAATAACAGAAAAAAAGCTGCGCTAAAATTTGTATTATATGTAGCAATCTAAAATATAAAAGATACACATTTTCAATAACAACATACATTAAATCAGCATCATTGTCCACCCAATGGCAACAGATGGATTAAGGCAAAGACAAAAACATGT
This sequence comes from Lithobates sylvaticus, assembly GCA_028564925.1. Taxonomy (NCBI): domain Eukaryota; kingdom Metazoa; phylum Chordata; class Amphibia; order Anura; family Ranidae; genus Lithobates; species Lithobates sylvaticus. The sequence goes on along the minus strand of CM053030.1, from coordinate 171,822,978 downwards.
GTTGCTCATATACTTGCATGCCCAGTAGAACATCAGAGTCCAAAAAATGGAGTAGTGGAAAATTGCAAGCTAGGCCAAAAAATTTAAAACTTGTGTAGCAAGGGAAAAAAAAGGGAGAGAGAAGCTTCCTGGTTGATGTGGGGAGTTGGCGCAATGATCACCTGAGCGCAACCCGGGACCGCATCAGCGGGAGACTGGAAATGTAAGGAAAAACAGCTATCAGAATCTACAGCTTATATTTTTTAATTTCTAATACCCTTTTGCCAATATATCCTCACAATAAGAGGTTGGCATGGAAATTGTGGGATTAATGGATCCATAAGCACCAATGGCCCGTATAGGAGACGTATTCAGTGATTTGAAAGTATCCAAAAAGAAACCTGAACGACCCACAGAAGGACACATCCAAAAATGTCACAATCTATGAATAACAGGGAGAGTGGCTATGGTAAGGATAATATCTGTCAGAAAAAACTTTTACCTGAACCGATCGAAACCACTGGTATGCTGTCTCCTCAAAAGCCACAACACTAATCACACCCTTGCTGGAACTCCCTATATATAGGAGCTAACCAACATGAACCACCCTCCTACCAGGTGTGAGTGATAGTAATCACTTACACATCAGTATTTGCTGAAAACACGGTCCCCCGAGTGCACGGCGCCACCCCCTACCCACATCAAAGATGGCAATGCGGGAGGAGTGACGTCGTGTGGCGCGATCCCACCGGCACGCATGCACGGTCACCCAGGGAGCCACAGCATGCGAGGCAAGGGACAAAGAGATGTACCATACCATCTCCTAAAGGGCAGACCGTGCCTGCGCATAAAACAGGCAGCAGGTCTGCCTGCCTCACAGCTGTGGAGGATGGTACCTAGGTGTAAGGGGAAAAAATCATTCACCCATGAGCAGAGGGTCAATGTAGAGCCCACCCAAAGCATTGGGAACCACTAGGGAAAGCCGAACAGGCACAAGGTTAGATCAGTGAAGTTGTCACTAGATCAAAAACCCCATGGGCCAGAACGGTCCACGCGTGCCGGGATTGTGCGCAGATTAAACACAGAACCCATTCTGGATCCCACAACCATGAAGGAATAAGAGAAAATAATAAAAACAGAAAAGGGTGAAAGGAGGAGGAGAATAAAAAACAAAAAAAGGGAGAAATAGAATAATTTTGTACTCCAGATGTTTGGACAACATGGGGGGGCGTGACCAGAGATGAGGAGTGTGAGAACGTCTGTGTGTGCTCCACCACCCTCCGCCTGATCGTCTGATATGCCGGAACACTGAGCCTCCTGGAAACCTGACCGTCCCCGTCCCTGACCATCCCTCTGTAGCGGGGCACAGTACAGACTCTTTGGGGGTTCCCGAAGCCAGCCGAGTCCGAGCCGCCTATCGTAGCACCGTACCCACACGGAGATAGCCGAACCCGAAGCCAAGCCGAAGGTGACGTCACACGCTGTCTCCTGCCCGCCGCTCGCGCTGAGAGGAAGAGAGCGGCGGGTAATTTGAATCGATACACCGGCTTCAGGGGTAGCGTGCATGGCTGAGAGGTAGAGGGGACACTGAAAGAGGGTGGTAACCCTAGGGGACCCAAGGGACTCTCATGCTGCCTCTGAAAACTCTGCCAAAACTACAAGGAGAAGGTGAGAAGATACTATACTGAGTACTGTGCATAGGACTGAATTTTTTTTCTTGTTGCTGTGCATATATGCTTGGCCCTTTTTTTTTTTTTTTTTTTTTTTTTTAAACCGCAGTTTGAGGATCGTTATATGCAAAGGTTTGCTATGCTAAACACCTGTGCTGGTTTCTCCCCCGACTGCAATTAGAAGAGTGCTAACTGTCCCTTTTTTTTTTTTTTTTTTGCAAACTATAAGCCCCGTAATGTGCCGGGCATATATGCCTAACCCTTTTCAACGGTAATTTTTATGCAAAATATAAACTGTGCTGTGCTTCTCTTTTGGATCTTGCAATTGGAGGACCGCATTCTGTTGGCTGTGCATATTAATTTGCTTATTCCCAATTGCAATCGGAGGGCTGTTAAAAAATCAAGCTGTACTGTGCGGCACATAGGGATTGGGACTTTTCCAACTGCAATTTGATAGCAATTAGAGGACTGCTTTGTGTAAAAATACACGTCAGGTGTTATATTGAGCATTAGCGCCTGTCTGTCCTCTTTCAGCCGCAGCTTGAGGATTGGTTGCTGCTTTTTTATTTCTTTTTTTTGTTTATTTCTTTTGCATTTTTTTTCTTCTGCTGCTGCAAAAAAAAAATATATAAGCTGTAGGCCGTGCAGGGCATATGTGCCTACTACCCCCTTTCTTTTGACTGTAATCAGACGTCTGTCTTCAGCTAAAATCTAAGCTGTAGGCTGTGCTCCCTGGTTGTCTCTGAAGCTCTTTTAAAAGGGGAAAAGGAAGAAAAAAAGGAAAACACCAGGAGAAGGCATTTTATGGTTGTATGGCACTCGGTCCCTAAGGGCCCCTCTAAAGCTGCAAGGAGAAGGTGAGAAGACATCAGACTGGGTGCTGCGCATATGCGCGTGTTTAATCCCAATCTGCCTTTTCTCAACTGCAATCAGAGGACTGCTCCTGTGTAAAAATACATAGTGCTGTGCTGTGCGTGGGAGACTACTCCCCTCACAAATTTGTAAAATACAAATTAAACTTGAAGTACATGTTAGGCTCTGTATTTACCTCCTACCGTGACCGGGAAAAAACTTATTTAGTGCTAGGTGTAAGCACAAGGAAATAGCTTTGAATTGGAGATTAAAAGCCTATTTTGAATCTACTGCCTGGCTGGATTGGATTCTGGTGTGGTAATATGTCAGCAAGGAGAAGAGCGGATGAGCAGGCCAACCAGGAGAATGTTGGGACACAATCATTAAGATCAGCCAAAGATAAGGACAAGGAAAAGGGGGCTCAGTCTACAATAACAAATGGGGCATCAGCTGCAGCAAAACTGGAAAAGTATGCTCATACCCCAGACCATACTCCAACTAAAGGAGGACAACAATCCCAAGTTAAAATGCCAATCGACAGAAAGAGCCAAGGACAATCAAACAACCCAGTAGTGGCTCCAGGTGGGGTAAAGAATTCGATCAACAAAAATCTGGGGGTCCCCGGGAAATCAGAACTGGCCTCGGTTCAAGCATCAACGGCAGAAGGAGAGCCGACATTAAAGGATGTACTGGCGGCGGTTAATATATGCAAACAGTCCCTAGGGGAATTATGCGGTCAAATGAAAAATATTAAAGATGAATTGTCCTTGATGCGACAGGAGCTTGAAAAGACGGCTGATAGAATAACAGCAACTGAAGGGAGAATTAGTCAAATCGAGGATGACATGTACCCATTAGGTCAAGAGGTTAAAACTTTAAAAGAGCGGGGGGCCTGTCCTGGTGCGAGCCGAGGTGGACGTTTCTATAGAGAGCTCCGGATGCCCTGAGAGAAACTAGCCTCATCAGCTCAGCCCACTGCTGTGATCTGGGCTGTTATTTTGTAAAAAATCGGTCCGTGGACGGGGATAATCACTGCCCCCAGACACCTGCGGCCGCCGCCATCTTGGAAACCCGAGGCCTCCCGGGGAGACAGATATACAGCACATTTGAGAGGTAAGGGACCTCCATCCATCCCCACCTGACACTCACCCACCTTTCTCAGGCAATCCGGTAGCCTTTCTGAATCCCTGGGACATCCATAGAGGCCGCGACCGCTTCCGGCCTGGTGCGGCCTAGTGAGGCCTAAGAATCCCCAGTCTTTCCTGACACTGCTGCCCCGCCGGATCGCTCTGCGGCCGGTACGGCCCACCTTCGGAGGTGTGGATCATCTCTGCACATCTGCCTGGTTACCCATCCAGGGCCCTGCTACAGCGGTGGGTGCTGCCAGCCACTGCCTGTCGAAATTGAGCTAGCCTGGGCCTGGTGTCTCCATTCTGCTGCCTCTGACACACACACAGCTCTGGGCCTTCCCTGCACTGTCACTGCAAGCCCCACATCATCCCTGCTGTGCCTCTGCCTGTGTGTCTGCTGTGCAAGGGTGGGCTACTGATACACACTGACTCCCTGTCCACGGCATGCTTGAGTCGCATGGATTAGCAATGGCCGAGTGAAGATGTGATCTGGGGGAGCTCCCGGCCCAAACCGACCCTAATGTTTTTTTTGAATCAAAGACTGTGCACAGAATTCGTGGCATGAACACCCCTAATAGGTGCTGGACAAGATCGGCAGCTCGCAGCAACAGAAACTCTGCCTCTCAACCCGATATAACAAGCTTTTTCAGGGAGCAGCAGCCTTCGCCCGGCGCCACACCTTCCACACCACGTGCGGCATACACAGCGACAGACAACGCTACCCCTGCTCTGACAGCCACACCGGACCAGGTATTTCCTACAGGTCTGCCAGCTATACTACAGCCAGAGATGGCCGGGCCCCACCAGTCACAGGGTAGTCTGGACGAAGATCTGCGTGTCATGCTACGGGCCCTGCCGACACGTGCGGACATAGGGCTGATATTGAATCCCTGATTATGCGGATTGAAGAGGCACACAGCAAGGATATACAGGAGGTGAGAGGCGAACTGCACTTGATAGACGACCGGGTCACCTCTGGGGAATCTCTCATCTCATCACTGTCCGCTAGAGTGCAAACGCTGGAGAGAGCCCAAGACACTACCAGGAAGGAGGCACAAGAAATGCAACTGCAACTGGAGGAAATGGAGGACCGCAGCCGCCGTAACAACCTGCGGCTGAGGGGCATTCCTGAGGCTACAGGCTCTGAGGACCTGTCTGTCACAGTTACAGCCATCCTCCGGAACCTAATGGAGGACTTACCCCCCACTATAGAGTTCGACCGGATACACCGCACACTGGGGCCTAAGTCAACAGATCCAGAACGCCCACGTGATGTCCTATGCCGGCTTCACCAATACACTCTGAAGGAGACTTTGCTCCGGAAGGCATGGGATCACGCTGAGATTGAATTCGATGGGGCACATATTCAAGTGCTCCCGGATCTATCCAGGACTACTCTGCAGCGCGGAGCGATCCTGAGAAGGGCTCTTGAATTGGCCAGAAGAAAAGGCTGTACATACCGTTGGGGATACCCCCTGGCGGTGACTTTCCCCTCAGATCACTCATCCTTCACCCTGCGCTCACCTGAAGATCTTCCTGCATTTTTTGCCTTCTTAGACACAGACCCGGTCCAGGTGCCAAATTGGTTAGTGAGACTGCCAAAACCTGCCGGAAGAGCAGGCCCGCCCAGGAACAGACCTAACCAGCCTGCACGATCTCAATGCCCCAGAGGCAGAGCCCAATCGTATATCAGAGATGACACACGCGAATCCTAGTCGCACAACATAACAAGGTATGGACGTTCCAATTGTTTTTATTGCCTTCCCTGAGCCCAGTTGACCCGGCTCTCCCCCAGTAGTTAGAATGACTGCTCGGACCCCTGCCCCCCCCCCCTGGATGCCCCGTATGCCCGCATAGACGGGGAAATACTTTGTCACTTAGTCCCACATGCAGCCAACAGGCTACGGTGACTACACCTCTGCAGCTGGCCAAGCTGGACCTTGTTAAAGAAGACAGCCGAGGCACCTCACCCTGTGACCCGCACATTGGGGTATGTGTACCGCTCAGGATCCCCCTAATCCCGCCTACCCAACTTAGAAGCCAGTTGAACATTTATTGGAGGGGGGGAAGCCACAATGCAGTATCCCCATTTCATGTACCCCTTTAAATTCCGGAAGACACCCGCATGGCCTATGTCCCCTTCCCCCTCGGGGGATTTCCCTCCCAGTCCAGATGGCAGGACCGTTTCTGAACTCACCTGACATCTTGTCACCACAGGAACCAGGAAAAGCTGTGTTTTCAAGGAGGATGTTAATACCAGCCATGTGGAAACAGGGTAATCAGATGAACCCCCGCAAGGACATCTTCTGTGGCAATTGTTAAGCTGGTAATCCTGAACGGAGGGGGGGAAGGGAGGGGGGGATGGAAATGTGATGTGATGTGGTCCTAGGGAGGGGGGATAATCTGTTGGTGAGGTGACTCTCCGTCCATAGGTTTACCCCTAGGAATTGATGACATGCTGGAATGTATGGCCGGGGGGAAGCTGACGGGATGTGGGGCTAGGGGGAAAGGGGATCCGATTGCTGTGGATATTCTGATCTCCCCCCTCCCCCTCCTCCCTGCACCACGAAGAGTCTTGATTGGGCCGCCAGAGGGCACTAGACTTATTTAAATGATGATGCCTAGCGGTGCGGGGGAGAGGAGGGACGGGGGACTTTAGCTGGTAGACTGGGAAGTTTGAACCAACTCAGTTGAGCTGGACATGTTGTCAGCCGGTTCGCATGTTGATGGTATCAGGATAGGTTATTGAAGGCATCTACTAGAATATAAAGCATATATGCACTGTTATGTTACGTTTTATTTTGCACGCGAAGAGCACCCTCTGCGTAGATACACTATCGCCACTAGGGATGGGCCCGGTGCTCGATGCAAACCCATGTTCGCATCGAGCACCGGGTGTTCGCTCGCTCGGCGAGCCCAGAACTATTTTGGCCGCTCGCATCAAGTTCGTGTGATGCGAGTGGCCCCGCAATGCATTGCGGCCGGCGCGGCCGGCGCAGTGCATTGCTGGCTGATGATTGGCCAAGCATGCACTGTGACCCCGCATGCTTGGCCAATCACAGCGCCGAAAACTCGAAGAGCCATAATTGGCTACAGGCAGGACGCCTGTAGCCAATTACAGCTCAGGGGCTTTAGTACACGCCCCCTCTTATAAAAGGCCGCCACGCCGTCTGCGCCGGTCACATGCTGTTCCGGCGTAGATAGAGCAGGATCGTTCTGTGTCACTCTGCTGGATTTAGTTAGAGAGATTTACTTAGAGAGATTGAGTTAGATAGATTCATTTAGAAAGATTGATTTAGAAAGAGGGGCTTGTAGTGTGTTCGTGGCAGGCAGGCACTGGCAGCAAACAGAGCTCCTATATTTTGTTCCCAGAAGCACTATAGGACTTGTAGTGTGTTCGTGGCAGGCAGGCAGAGCTCCTATATTTTGTTCCCAGAAGCACCTATAGGACTTGTAGTGTGTTCGTGGCAGGCAGGCAGAGCTCCTATATTTTGTTCCCAGAAGCACCTATAGGACTTGTAGTGTGTTAGTCCCATCACACAGAGATCATATATTTTGTTCCCAGAAGCACCTATAGGACTTGAAGTGTGTTAGTCCCATCACACAGACCTATATTTTCTTCCCAGAAGCACCTATAGGACTTGAAGTGTGTTAGTCCCATCACACAGAGATCATATATTTTGTTCCCAGAAGCACCTATAGGACTTGAAGTGTGTTAGTCCCATCACACAGACCTATATTTTCTTCCCAGAAGCACCTATAGGACTTGAAGTGTGTTAGTCCCATCACACAGAGATCATATATTTTGTTCCCAGAAGCACCTATAGGACTTGAAGTGTGTTAGTCCCATCACACAGACCTATATTTTCTTCCCAGAAGCACCTATAGGACTTGAAGTGTGTTAGTCCCATCACACAGAGATTATATATTTTGTTCCCAGAAGCACCTATAGGACTTGAAGTGTGTTAGTCCCATCACACAGACCTATATTTTCTTCCCAGAAGCACCATAGGACTTGAAGTGTGTTAGTCCCATCACACAGAGATCATATATTTTGTTCCCAGAAGCACCTATAGGACTTGAAGTGTGTTAGTCCCATCACACAGAGATCATATATTTTGTTCCCAGAGGCACCTATAGGACTTGAAGTGTGTTAGTCCCATCACACAGACCTACATTTTCTTCCCAGAAGCACCTATAGGACTTGAAGTGTGTTAGTCCCATCACACAGAGATCATATATTTTGTTCCCAGAAGCACCTATAGGACTTGAAGTGTGTTAGTCCCATCACACAGACCTATATTTTCTTCCCAGAAGCACCCATAGGACTTGAAGTGTGTTAGTCCCATCACACAGAGATCATATATTTTGTTCCCAGAAGCACCTATAGGACTTGAAGTGTGTTAGTCCCATCACACAGACCTATATTTTCTTCCCAGAAGCACCTATAGGACTTGAAGTGTGTTAGTCCCATCACACAGACCTATATTTTCTTCCCAGAAGCACCTATAGGACTTGAAGTGTGTTAGTCCCATCACACAGAGATCCTATATTTTGTTCCCAGAAGCACCTATAGGACTTGAAGTGTGTTAGTCCCATCACACAGAGCTATATTTTGTTCCCAGAAGCACCTATAGGACTTGAAGTGTGTTAGTCCCATCACACAGAGATCCTCTATTTTCTTTGCAGAAGCACCCATAGGACTTCTAGTGTGTTAGTGGCATCACACAGAGATCATATATTTTGTTCCCAGAAGCACCTATAGGACTTGAAGTGTGTTAGTCCCATCACACAGACCTATATTTTCTTCCCAGAAGCACCCATAGGACTTGAAGTGTGTTAGTCCCATCACACAGACCTACATTTTCTTCCCAGAAGCACCTATAGGACTTGAAGTGTGTTAGTCCCATCACACAGAGATCATATATTTTGTTCCCAGAAGCACCTATAGGACTTGAAGTGTGTTAGTCCCATCACACAGACCTATATTTTCTTCCCAGAAGCACCATAGGACTTGAAGTGTGTTAGTCCCATCACACAGAGATCATATATTTTGTTCCCAGAAGCACCTATAGGACTTGAAGTGTGTTAGTCCCATCACACAGACCTATATTTTCTTCCCAGAAGCACCTATAGGACTTGAAGTGTGTTAGTCCCATCACACAGAGATCATATATTTTGTTCCCAGAGGCACCTATAGGACTTGAAGTGTGTTAGTCCCATCACACAGACCTATATTTTCTTCCCAGAAGCACCCATAGGACTTGAAGTGTGTTAGTCCCATCACACAGACCTATATTTTCTTCCCAGAAGCACCTATAGGACTTGAAGTGTGTTAGTCCCATCACACAGAGATCATATATTTTGTTCCCAGAGGCACCTATAGGACTTGAAGTGTGTTAGTCCCATCACACAGACCTACATTTTCTTCCCAGAAGCACCTATAGGACTTGAAGTGTGTTAGTCCCATCACACAGAGATCCTATATTTTGTTCCCAGAAGCACCTATAGGACTTGAAGTGTGTTAGTCCCATCACACAGAGCTATATTTTGTTCCCAGAAGCACCTATAGGACTTGAAGTGTGTTAGTCCCATCACACAGAGATCCTCTATTTTCTTTGCAGAAGCACCCATAGGACTTCTAGTGTGTTAGTGGCATCACACAGAGCTCCTATATTTTCTTCTCAGCAGCACCCACAGGACTTCTAGTGGCATCACACAGAGCTCCTATATTTTCTTTGCAGAAGCACCCATAGGACTTCTAGTGTGTTAGTGGCATCACACAGAGCTCCTATATTTTCTTTGCAGAAGCACCCATAGGACTTCTAGTGTGTTAGTGGCATCACACAGAGCTCCTATATATTCTTCTCAGCAGCACCCACAGGACTTCTAGTGTGTTAGTGGCATCACACAGAGCTCCTATATTTTCTTTGCAGAAGCAACCATAGGACTTCTAGTGTGTTAGTGGCATCACACAGAGCTCCTATATATTCTTCTCAGCAGCACCCACAGGACTACCGACTACAATGGCTGGAAGACCGCCAAGGGGAGGCAGAGCGTGCAGAGCCAAGAACACAGGGCAGGCAGGCTCTGTTTCTAGTGGACGTGGCCGTGGACGTGGTCGTGCATCGTCATCAGCACGTGGCCATGGGACACGCGCGTCTTTGTTTTCGGCAGCTGGACATGTGGAGCCGCATCATGCTGAAGGCTTGGTAGAATGGATGACCAAGCCCTCCTCATCCTCCTCATCCTCTCTCACCCAGGCTCAGGGTACTGGCAGAGCAGCTGCCAACGCGTACTCAATGGCATCATCAGCCACCCCTTCCCTAGACCCACCATGTCCTCCTGAGGAGTCCCCCGAACTCTTTGAGCACAGTGTTGGGTACATGCTCCAGGAGGATGCCCAACGATTCGAAGGCTCCGATGATGATACCCAGCTTGAGGAATCTGGCAGTACTGTTCCACCAGCTGCAGCTTACTGCCAGGTTTGCTCTAGTGGTGAAGAGGGAGGGGATGATGAGGTCACTGACTCCACGTGGGTGCCTGAAGGGAGAGAGGATGAGGAGGAGGAGGACGAGGAGGAGGAGGATGCGGCGTCACATGTCCAACGAGGCAGGATGCCCCCTGGAGGCCAGGTAGAGGCCAGCACAGCAACTGTGCAACACCGCAGAGCTCCGCCTGTGCAGGGCGCTGCCTCTGCACGTTATCAGAAAAGTTCTTTGGTGTGGGCCTTTTTTGAGACGAGTGCATCAGATCGCACCACTGCTATTTGCAATATTTGTCTCAAGCGTATCTCGCGTGGCCAAAACATCAGCCGCTTGGGCACCACAAGCCTGACCAGACATATGTCGACCTGCCATGCAGCTCGTTGGCAGGCACACATAAAAGACCCACACCAAAGAACTAAGCGGACCTCTCCTTGCTCCTCATCAGCTGGGATCTCCATCCCCACTACACCTTCAGTGCTCTCTGAAAGCTGCTCTGAGAGGACTGAAGGTGTAGAATTAGGTGTGTCACAACCAAGTACTTGCAGTACACCGACGTCCGATTGCAGCAGGCAAATTTCCCTGCCCCAGCTGCTGGACCGTAGAAAGAAGTACACTCCCAGCCATCCACATGCCCAGCGGTTGAATGCTAGCTTGGCTAAATTGCTAGCACTTCAGCTGCTGCCTTTTCAGTTGGTAGACTCGGCCCCCTTCCGTGAGTTTGTTCAATGTGCGGTTCCTCAGTGGCAGGTTCCCAAACGCCACTTTTTCTCACGGAAGGCGATTCCGTCTCTCTCTACCGGCATGTGGAAGGCAATGTCCATGCCTCGCTGGACAGGGCGGTCAGCGGTAAGGTGCATATTACCGCTGACTCATGGTCCAGCAGGCATGGACAGGGACGGTACCTTTCTTTCACGGCCCATTGGGTCACTCTATTGGCAGCTGGGAGGGATGCAGGACAAGGTGCAGTAGTGTTGGAGGTTGTTCCGCCACCACGCCTCCAAAACGCTACTACTGCTACTGGTTGTGACACACCTCTCTCCTCCACCCCCTCCTCTTCTTCTTCCTCCAGTGCTCTGTCCTTGGAACCAGCGGTGCTCCGTAGGCGTACAAGGGGCTACGCAAGTACGCAGGCAAAAAGATGCCATGCCGTGCTTGCGCTGGTGTGTTTGGGGGACAGGAGCCACACTGGGCCAGAGGTTCTGGCAGCTCTGCAGGGGCAGGCCGAGAGGTGGTTGACGCCACGTCAGCTTAAGCCAGGAATGGTCGTTTCTGACAATGGCACCAACCTCCTCTCCGCCCTGCGACAGGGGCAGCTCACCCATGTGCCCTGCATGGCTCACGTCCTCAACCTGGTGGTGCAGCGGTTCTTGGGCAGGTTCCCAGGCTTACAGGATGTCCTGAGGCAGGCCAGGAAAGTCTGTGTGCATTTCCGCCGATCTTATAATGCCAGTGCTCGGCTGACTGAGCTGCAAAAGGAGCTGAACCTGCCCAAGAACCGCCTAATATGTGACATGCCCACCAGGTGGAACTCAACGTTGGCCATGCTGCAGCGACTGCACACGCAGCAGAGGGCCATCAATGAGTACCTTTGCGACTACGGCACCAGGACAGGGTCAGGGGAGCTTGGTTTTTTTTCCCCACGTCAGTGGAGCATGATCAGGGATGCATGCACTGTCCTCTCACCATTTGAGGAGGCCACGAGGATGGTGAGCAGTGACAGTGCATGCATCAGTGACACTGTCCCTCTTGTCCACCTGTTGGAGCATACGCTGCGTGGGATAATGGACAGGGCACTTGAGGCAGAACAGAGGCAGGAAGAGGAGGACTTCCTTGCCTCTCAAGGCCCCCTTTATCCGGACAGTGTTCCTTCTGTCCCACCCATCACACAGGAAGAGGATGAGGAGGAGGAGGAGGAGGAGGAGGAGGAGGAGGATTGTGTGAGCATGGAGGTGGAGCCTGGCACTCAGCATCAGCAGCAGCAGTCTTTTAGGGATGATGTACAGTCCCAACAAACCAGTGGACTTGTACGTGGCTGGGAGGAGGTGGCTGGCGATCATGTCATCCTCAGTGACCCAGAAGACTCCGGACCGAATGCCTCAGCTAACCTACGCTGCATGGCCTCCCTGATCCTGCAAAGCCTGCGGAAGGATCCTCGTGTTCTTCGGATCAAGGAGAGGGACCATTACTGGCTGGCCACTCTCCTTGATCCGCGGTACAAGGGTAAGGTTGCGGACCTTATCTTGCCGTCGCAGAGGGAGCAGAGGATGAGACATCTCAGGGAGGCCTTGCAGAAAGGTCTGTGCAACGCGTTCCCAGAAACTGGGAGGTTACAAACTCCTGGTCCTGGGCGACGAGTTGCTGAGGCTTCGGTCAGTAGCAGAAGGAGCGGTGGGGAAGGTGGACGTCTGACCGATGCGTTCAGACAATTTTTTAGTCCGCAGCCCCAAGGTATGATCGGTTCCAGCAACCATCGCCAGCGTCTGATATACATGGTGCAGGAATACCTGGGGGCAAGGTCAGACTTGGACACCTTTCCCACCGAAAATCCTCTGGCTTACTGGGTCCTGAGGATGGATCACTGGCCAGAGCTTGCACAGTATGCAATTGAGCTACTGGCCTGTCCTGCCTCCAGCGTTCTTTCCGAACGCACATTCAGTGCTGCTGGAGGATTTGTCACCGATCATAGGGTGCGCCTGTCCACCGCCTTGGTTGATCGACTGACCTTCATCAAAATGAATCAGTCTTGGATCACCACCAGCTACCAGGCACCTGAGGCGGATATAACCGAATAATTTTTAATGTCACATCCCTTCAAGACTGCCTATGCTGATGCTGAGTGACTGTCCTCTTATGTTCACTGACTATTCTCTTCCTCCTCCTCAATGATCCATGCCACCACACCAGTGCCTAAGGCACAATTTTTTCAGCCCCTGTTTAACAGGGGCGTGTACATACAATTTTTTATAAAAAAATGCTTCGCAACACGTGTGACTGCTGTGCTCCAAGTACAGTATCTGTGAGGGGTTGCAGTGTTGTGGCACCAGCACCAGTGCCTAAGGCACAATTTTTCAGCCCCTGTTTAACAGGGGCGTGTACTTACAATTTTTTAAAAAAATGTTTCGCAACACGTGTGACTGCTGTGCTCCAAGTACAGTATCTGTGAGGGGTTGCAGTGTTGTGGCACCAGCACCAGTGCCTAAGGCACAATTTTTCAGCCCCTGTTTAACAGGGGCGTGTACTTACAATTTTTTAAAAAAATGCTTCGCAACACGTGTGACTGCTGTGCTCCAAGTACAGTATCTGTGAGGGGTTGCAGTGTTGTGGCACCAGCACCAGTGCCTAAGGCACAATTTTTCAGCCCCTGTTTAACAGGGGCGTGTACTTACAATTTTTTAAAAAAAGGCTTCGCAACACGTGTGACTGCTGTGCTCCAAGTACAGTATCTGTGAGGGGTTGCAGTGTTGTGGCACCAGCACCAGTGCCTAAGGCACAATTTTTCAGCCCCTGTTTAACAGGGGCGGGTAATTACAAATCTTGATCTAATAGTTCACAGCAGGGCCCATTCCTGCGCCCACCAAGAGTAACTAAGAGGGCCTACAGTCTTGTGGCAACACCGTCCACCACCACCGCCAGAGGCCCAATTTTTCTGCCCTGTTCATCAGGTGCTTGCAATTACAAATCTTTATCTAATAACTCACAGCAGGGCCCATTCCTGCGCCCACCAAGAGTAACTATGAGGGCCTACAGTCTTGTGGCAACACCGTCCACCACCACCGCCAAAGGCCCAATTTTTCTGCCCTGTTCATCAGGTGCTTGCAATTACAAATCTTGATCTAATAACTCACAGCAGGGCCCATTCCTGCGCCCACCAAGAGTAACTGTGAGAGCTTACAGTCTTGTGGCAACACCGTCCACCACCACCACCACCCCCAATTTTTCTGCCCTGTTCAACAGGTGCATGCAATTACAAATCTTGATCTATTAACTCACAGCAGGGCCCATTCCTGTGCCCACCAGTCTTGTGGCTACACCAACATCTAATAGGGCAAATTTCTGCAGAGTATATACGCCAGGCCCCTACTTTCAAACATCCAACTTACAAACGACTCCTACTTGCAAATGGAAAGAGAAAACAGGAAGTGAGAGGAAATCTACCCCTAGGAAGGGAAATTCTATCCTGTTAGATTTAATTTGGGAAAAAGGTATCTCCTCTCTACTGATACTTTATCACCAATCCTTGTTTCAATTAAAACCCCACTTTTTCCAAAAACATTTGTCATTGGGACGGAAAGTGAGGTGACATGTTCTGAACAGATGTGCAAAGACAGCAAATGTTACAGGGTGATAACCCCTCCCTATGTTCTCCAAAAAGCTTAAAAATAGATTTTTTTGGGATGGAGCTACACTTCATAATGTACCTGTTCAGATTCTACTTAAGAACAAACCTAAAGCCGCAAGTGTTTTTAAATGGCTTCTTTTTTTCCTTTACAAATGTCATTTTGTGCAAGGACAGTTCTAAACACGGGAAACACATGCCACTTCACAGGCATACTTTTGACACCCCCCAGGTACCATATTTAAAGGAAAATTTCACTTTTTTTTTTTCACTTTATGCATCATTAAAATGACTGCTCCCGAAAAAACTTTAGTTTTTAAAAGTTCTTTTTGCATTGATATATGTCCCCTGGGGCAGGACCCGGGTCCCCAAACCTGTTTTATGACATTAACATGCATATTGGCCGTTGTAATTAGCACTTTTGATTTCGAACGTTCGCGTCCATTATAACGTATAGGGTTCGAAAATTCGCGCGAACTTTCGGTCCGTTCGAAGGTTCTGGTGCGAACCGAACCCGGGGGTGTTCGGCTTATCCCTAATCGCCACTCAGACGTTCACACAACATACTTGCACAGTAACAATGATCTTGGGGGCCTGGGGAGGGCGAGAGCTCCACCCCCGGTCTCCAACTAGACACAACTCCACCTAGGCTAACGCTTTCCCAGCTGGCCTGGCAGGCGTTACTACAGCAGTTTTGCTGCAACCTTGGATCGCAACACCGCTGCGCGGTGTCTGCTGAGGGCATTTCAACCCTCAAAACCTTTTTCTAGGACTAATCTAAGTCCAAATCTACTTCCTCTTTCTACACTCTCCATCTAAAGCTTCCCCTCGATCTTAGATCCCCTCTTCCACCCAACCCATCTTTATACCTTTCCCCACTCCACCCCACCCCGTGGTCATGGATACAATCCAATTCGTCACTTTAAATGCCAAGGGGCTAAATGTCCCAGAGAAAAGG
Organism: Lithobates sylvaticus; assembly: GCA_028564925.1. NCBI lineage: Eukaryota > Metazoa > Chordata > Amphibia > Anura > Ranidae > Lithobates > Lithobates sylvaticus. The sequence continues at coordinate 171,807,565 of CM053030.1, read as the reverse complement.
CGTATGCTGCTAAATGACATGAAACGCTTGAAAGCGGATGTGGTTCTCCTACAAGAGACGCATTTTAGAGAGGATAAACTTCCGATCCTGAAAAACAGGTTCTACCCAATAGTGTATCATTCCACCTATTCAGAAGCCAAGTCACGAGGCGTCTCGATTCAGATAGCCTCCAGAATTCCATGGAGGCTGATTGACTCAAGAACAGACCCAGCGGGGAGATTCCTGTTCCTGAAGGGCCTGATAGGAGAGGTGAAAGTAACCATCGCCAACCTGTATGCCCCGAACAGCCAACAGGACTCTTTTATCAAAAGGACCTTAGAATCGCTCCAAAACTTCTCAGAGGGCCAACTTATAGTGGGAGGTGACTTGAATTTCCCTCTACTTCCTGCAGAAGACACTTCTTTGGGTA